>VXBP01008204.1:1170242-1282839 GCA_013400115.1 Rhinopomastus cyanomelas
GTCTTCACCGTGAGAGTGGTGAGAGGAGGAGGAAGTTCTTCACCGTGAGAGTGGTGAGAGCCTGGAATGGGTTGCCCTGGGAGGAGGCTACATGAGGCTCTGGTCAGCCTGATCTAGGGTGGGGTGTCCCTCCCCATGGTAGGGCAGTTGGAACTGGATGATCCTGTGGTCCCTTCTAACCCAGACTGACTGTATGACTTTGGGTGATCCTGTTGTGTCAGCGGGATTGAACTAGATGATCTTTTGGGGTCCCTTCCAGTCCCTAATGATTCTATGATGTCAGCCAGCACAGATGACAGACTTCTGTGTGTCTCTTTTTAAGTAATTTTGCAGTGTCTTCTGTTAGTGAGACAACTCTTAAGTCAGCTACTTTTACCTTGCTAGTCTGGGTCTTACCTAGCACTCATCTGTCTTGAAAGATGCTGAGCAATCTACTAGCATTGTACTGCCTGATGCAACCTTTCCCCCTATTTGTTAAGCGAGGGCTGTGGCAGGCACCAGCTGGTTTGCTGCTGTGCTGCTGCTGATCCCTGAGTGATGCTTGTAAGCACAGAGCTATTGTAAATACAGTCCTTTCATAGTACCAAGTCCTAAGGAGTTAGTCAAATGTCAAATAGGTCTGCGCACGCAGATGTTCAATGTAGCAGGGGTTTTGAAGTAAGCCAGAAAGAGCAGTCTATTTATTTGATGTCACAGAGTGTTTTGATGCCACTTTTCAACTGGAGTAAAACATTTTGAATTGCATTGGTGTTTGTATGAAGATAGCCCTAAAAGAAGCAGACATCTGATGAGGTACTACAGGTGTGAGAAGCCAGATAAGATGTGCTGAGTATTGTGTTTGCAGAGAGATCCAGCTATAGTGAGTGGAACATCTGTTCCTGGAATGAAATACTTCTATTTCCAGTGCTTTTTAGTCTTAACACATGTTAGCACTGGAAGGTGAAATCAAAATACACACTGGGCACACCCCCTTGACCACTTACTGTGCTTATATTTGATTATGCTCCATGGTCCAGTACAACAGTAGTAGCTTAGGAACATTTTTGCTTCTGCTCCTTCAAACTAATGCCCTTGAGTGCCCACCTCACCTTCTCTCTTCTGTTCAGAAAAAAAGCCAAGGAAAATGAACTGTGAGTTAGAAATGCCCTGAGACTGCTTGCGTTTTATCCCAGGAACTGAACAAATGTGTCCACAGTGTAAGCGCAGAGATGAGGTACTTTGCAGCTTGTTGATCAAATGGAAATGAAGCAATGCAAAGTTCAAGATTTACCTTCATACCTACCCTTGGTTTTTGAAGGCCACTCATGGTGCTTTTCTGGCTTCTAGACGATGGCCTGAAGTGCTAAATGAAAAGTTGATCCATAACTGGAACCATGGCGGCAGTACTTTTCCTAGTTGAAGCATTTGCTTTACATAACCTAGGTATAGATTTGTGCTCAGTAACATCTTTTCTTAGTAAGAATTGTAAAAGAATTGTCACTCTGGTGTAGGATCACGCAGCTTCACTCTAGTTACAGTTGATACTGAGATAATGAACAGTGCTGTTGGAGAGTGAAAGCAGTGCTGCAGATGGACCGCAGTGCTATGTGAAGTCTCCAGATGAAGTCCTCTGAGAGGCCAGTGTAATACATTCCTGCTGGGCTGGAAACAGCAGTACTGACACAGCTGAGTGGAAACCATAGTTCAGTCATGATCTTCTTTTAGATGGGGGTTAGGCCAATAACAAGAATAAAGTGTCCTTTAGGCTAAAAATCCGAAATCCTTAAGTAGCTTCATCAGGTCTGGTGCATAAGATTGCTGGGACTGTTCTCTCTTTTACTCTAAAAGACACATCTAGATCTCACATTTTTTCACACTGCTATGCCATGCCCTGTCTCCTAGCTGTGATCATGGGACTGTGCCAGTAGTAATAATAATTTGATCTCTCTGCTGCTGACCAGAAGAGAGATATCAAGAGCTCCTAAAAGAAGGAGGCTGCATGAGAGCTCTGCTGTTGGGAAAAGGCTACTCAAAGAGATGTCGTGCTGTGGATTCATTTTCCAACGGCAACCTGCTTCTGCTGGTACTCCAGGTTTTTTTGTGTCCGTTATCCTGTGAGGAGTATGGAATCTCATGACACAAAATGGGTGATGCTGGGTCAAATAGTGGAAATGCTTAATGAAGTGCTTTCTCACCCCCAGATTCTGGGGATACAACTGCTCTGAAACATTGTTCATTTAATGCATGAAAGGGCAATAAAATGGAAAGCTTATCATTAATCTCTAATCTGCTGGCAATATTCATTCACAGACAAGGAAGTTTCTGATGAAAGTCAGTGGAGTGGTGCAGCCACTCCTGCAGTGGGAGACCGTAATCTTTTACCTCTTTAAGCTGTGTTTTTGACCTTTAAAATCTATTTGCAATGACTACTAGAAGAGATTTTAAAAACACAACTAAGTCTAAGGCCAAATCAAATACATGCAGTTTGACTCAAGCAGTGGGAAATATTAGGAGAAGATATAATCCATCCTTTCACAAAATACAAGTGTGTAAACAAGTTTGCAAATTTTAATTGTGTCTTTTAGATTTAAATATAGCTTTCAGATTAATATTTATGTTATTAATTTTCTTTCAAGTTAACATAATAATACAGTGATATATTTGCAAGCTGTGGTCAACTTGGAGATTAATGAGAATGTTGAAGTCAAACATCCATTTTGCCTAATATGTTGCTCCACACAGTGAAATGAAATTATCAACAGCTAGTGCCCTACAAATAATTTATTTGGTTACTGCTTAGATCAAAAGTTTTTCAAGGTGTTTTTTAGAAAACAATAGAAACAATACTAAAGTGTTTGTGTGAAACCAAAGCAGTCAGTATTTGGGATCTTCCTGTTAGAATCTTTTCCTCTGATGTCTTCTGACTTACAATTTTATGCCTGTGATTCAAGCCTCCTTTGCAGTCATTGATTTATCCTAAGCATCTCTCTAAGCATCCTTCCGTTTAGTTAACTTCTACATGTTTGACAACAATATTGGGCTATTTTTCTAGTTGATTAAAGAAGAAACCAACCAACATATTTTTGAATTCTGTCCTCTGACAGATTTTCTTGTCCCTTCCAAGTCAGATTGTAGAAGATGTATTCACTATTCCAAACTTACAAGTTGCATTCATTGTTTTAAGAAAGTGGTGAATAATGGGATCATGTAGAACACTGAGACTCTACACAACCTGATCTAGTTAAAGATTTCCCTGATCACTACAGGGGAGTTGGACTAGATGACCTTTAAAGATCCCTTTAAATCAAAAGCATTCTATGATTCTGACACCCTCATGGAACTACAGTCTGTAGCTGTCTTCTGCAGTCTGACAGTGGACTTTCAGGATATTGTATTCCAACTATATTTTTACCCAGCTAATAGTAACTTCCTGCAGTCCTCTGGCTTGCTTAGGAGAATGCTATGAGATGTGAGCAACTGATGGCTTCCTGGAGTAATATCCTGGATGTAAATTTCCTCAGCTAGTCGCTGTTATGCCACTATTATACGGCATAATGGTAATTTTGATCATAAATTTATGCTTCCAGCTTCCCCTGCTGGCTCTTTCACTGTCAGCCTCGATGTTCAGGCATTGTAGGATGCTCTGCAGATAGTCTTGTTCTCACTGCTCCTCCTAATGCCTTACTGTTGAATAAGTCTTGCTCTCACTGCTCCTCCTATAGCCTTATTGTTGAATAACCCTACTCCCCTAGTTTGTCTCCTGCATGGATCTGTTTTTATACCTGCCTGTGGACTTTTGCTACAAGTCTCATGTGAATTTAGTTTAAAACCTAATTCCCCCAGCCATCTTATTTCCAAAAATGATTTTTCCCTTTTCTACAGAATTTCTTCTTGAATTATACCTTAATAGCTGAGAAAGCTAAAGGCTTTCTGACAATGTTCTTGTCCATTAATTCAATTACAGCATCAGTTCAGTCCCCAAATGTTTTATTGCCACTCCCACATGGGTACTGTCTCTCTTTTATTCTGTGTGATGCTGTTCCCAAGAGCAAGGGGGAAGATTCAGTGAGGGTTAGAGCTCATCAGGCTTTCTGAAAGATGTTTTACTATGTGTCTACTCTTTACTTCAGCCATTTAAGGACAAATCACAGTCACCACCATTTGTTTTGTCTTTGGAGTATCCAAAGAGTTATTAAGGATACTTCCTCAGTATAAGTTGACAGTTTATCATTTTTGTTATTAATTTCTGTAGCAAATTACCCTCCTCTGCCTTGCTAACTCTCTTGCATTATCAGAAAAATGCAGTATGGCTGAGCCAAAAATCTGTTTGTGTGGGCATGAACACATAGCAGGTTCACAAGCCCTCAAGCCTTCTCACAACACATAAAGCATAGACAGAAGGAATTTTTGCAAGGCTATGGACAAACATGGGTGTACTACTCTCTACCCTGAGCAGCCATGTGGCATTGTGCAATTATCAGGCCCTTGGTGGCTAATTGCATTTTGCGAGTTGAAAATCTTGGACCTCTTCCCAGTAGCTTTGTGTGTGTCTACTTTATTGATAAAATAGTGCAATTTGATTTGTGTACGTGTTAGTTCTGTTAATGGCCCTGTGGCCTCTGACAGACAGTGGACGCTATTTTGCTGCAAGCCAGGCTGGGTCTGGCACTTGGACATGTGAGCCAATACCAAAGGAAAATAGGGCTTCATCCTCTACTTTTCACAGGTTTTTGCATAAACTAAATAGGAAGCCCTTTCAAATGACTCTGGTAGCAAAGCGTGATGGAAAGAGGAATATATGAAAAGTTATTATATTCTTTATTGGAAAGTATTGGGACTGCTTCATGGAGCTCAGAGTCTACGAGCCATATACATGGCCATGTGGTTGTTGTTGCTGCCATTTGTAATGGCTGGGGATGAAGATCTTGAACGACTCTTGCATTTCTGACACTAGTATTTCAATGCCTCATGATTTATCTCATGCAAGGAACCAACTAGTTCTCAGTGAACTCAGCTTTACACACTCAAATATTCCTCTGGGGAATGGATCAGTCTGGAGATGGAAATAGAAGGGAGTTTCCAGTCCCATGGAATTTCTCTCAGAATAACACTGAAACTTCTTTCAGAGCATTGTGCACAATTCTATTGTGTTGATTTGTTTTAAAATGTAATTTTTTTTAAAAAGTAAAAAAATATTAGGGAAATAGGCAGAGATATTTAAAATATTTCAAATCACTATTGTTAAGTAGTAAGCCCTGTGTCTCTGTGCAAAGAGATACAGTTCCACCTCTTCCTTACAGGCCATACTGTGATTTGGAACCTGCTGGGAATAGGTGAGAGACTCAATAATTCAATAAAAGACCAGTTTAAATTACCCAGCTGCACCATTATGAATTTGAGAACATCACATAAACAAGAAGTTTGGCAGTCAATGGCTTCTCCCTCCATGGGGCTTAATCTTCAGCAGGAAGCAAACAAAAGAAAATGGATTTCTTAATACCTCTTTGAATGAGGTGCTAAATGCAATGTGCAAGATAACACTGCTGTTTCACCAGGTTACACCTGGCAGACTGTATCAGTTCTCACTGGGGAGATTCCTTTAGCGTTAAAGATGTGGCAAGTTATCATCTGAGAATTGATATGGTACATGTCAGAGCCCTGGCTATCTTGAGTAGATGCTGCTGAGTGTATAAAAACCAATCACAGATAACAATGGATCTACATGGAAAAGTGTTTTTTAATAGCCTGGACACCCAGAGACGTGAAGGCAATGTCTCCCCTAAAGTTGGGGCTCATGTTCCCACAGGGTAGTTAGGCAGCTAAAAGTAGAATTTATTTGGGGATTTTTGGCAGTATCCAGTTGGGTAGGGACTGCCAAAGAAATCCATTGAGACTTGCTGAGAGGAGGACAAAGTTGGATTAGTGTTCTTCTCAAAATGTAGGCACCTTATTTCCAGCAGTCATCTATCTTTGTCTGAGATTCTTTGTGCTAAGCCATTCTCATAGATTTAAAGAACAGCCCAGATTGGAAGGGATATTGATAGATCCAACTTTTTGTAGTAAAGGTAGCCTAGGTGTGGTTATCTAGCACCCTGTCCAATCCTGTCTTGTAAGCCACCAATTAGGAGGGCTCCCCTATGTCCCTGAGGAGGAAGTTCCAGTGATTGATGGTTCTCGCTGTAAAAAAATTCTTTCTTGTCATAAGATGAAGCCTCTCCTCATGCAACTTACACACTTTGCCTCTGGTCCTCTCCTTGAAGGTCCTTGTGAAGAAGGGTCACGTAAAGAAATTAAGTCAGACCTTTATAGACTCATACACACGCACAGAGAAAACAACCCCTCATCTCCTCTTTTCCTGTCATAGTAGGTCACTGAGCTGGGATGTTGAGAACCTTCAGTGCCCTGAAGGACCCTTAATCTCTGTGTCCCAGAGCTGATAGTGCTGCAGGGTTTCGAGTGTAGTTCCCCCTCAATGTGCTCTACTCAGTTTCACTAGCACAGAGACTGAGGACTTTTATTCTTCACTTGCAGCCTCTAGTTCCAGATTTTGCTGTGCCTCTTATGGAGACTGAGGTACATGTGTACTTCAGGGTTGTGCTCAGCTGAAGATACCCCACTTGGATTTGCAAGTCCTAGTGCAGGATCGTGTGGTTCTAAGATAGTGGCTGCATACTGCAGATTTGCTGAAATTAAGCAGTGTTGTGCGGCTGCATGTCCAAAATGAGGTGTGAGTCCAGCTCAGGTTTTCTTTCCTTGAGAAATGAAGTATGGGGCTGATGAGGAAAGGAGGATTGGTGGATGCCTCACATCTCAATTTGATATATATCAGCAGGCACCCAGAGCTGTCACCTGCTCCTTGGCAGCACTCCTGGTCCTGGAATTTAGATGTAATTGTAGTTGTCAGAGGTGTGAGCAACCTTTCTTTCATCAGCAACAGCTCGAGACTGCACCTCTTGGGTAAAACTCAGCTTTTCTTAGCAAGATGTGAACATTATATTTAACAAGGAGAATAAGCTCTTTCTGCTCCCGCATGGATCCTCATGGCAGAATCACCATTTCATTGTATGATGTGAGAGAACACACTGGGGCTAATTTGTCATCATGGCTCATTGAGATCTGAAGAGCGGGATGACTGTGGTTCCAGTCTTATGGATACAGTACTCAGCTTTCAAATTTATCTTGCACAAGTCACTGGGCATCTGAGCACCTTGCAGAGTGAAATGGAAGGAACACCTACTGTATTCTTTTCACCCAAAGGGGAAGGTAATCAAGACATCTGCCATAATAATGATTGCTCTTACAAGCCTACCATACCAAGGAATGGAATAAAGCAAGTATCTTGTCCAAGTGTAAAGGGGCACTTAGTGTGTCATGTTTAATATAAGCCACATTAGAGCAACTGTTTTTAGAGATCTCTACCATACTGACTGGCTTGTTGTATTACATATTCATATTAAGAAGTAACCTCTGCCTCAGGGAGCCTGCAATTAAACGTGCAGCTGACAGACAAAGCGTTGTCCCCGGAGTGCCCACAGTGTATTCAGGCTCCAGTCGTTAAAGTGTTTCATTGCCTGACTACCGCTGAGGACTGTGACAAAGTCAGAAACTGAACCCAGATACAGTTCTGTTCCCATGACTTAGCCACAAATAAGCCTTTCATCTCTTTGCCTCTCTTCTGAGCACATCAGGTTCTACAATCATATCATGTGTCCTTCACTAGACAAGCCACCTGCTAGCAGCAATCCCAAGCAGACAGGGCTCCATCAAACAGATAAACTGAAATTTTAGAAACATTTAAAAAAGCCCCCAAACAAACAAACAAAAAAAGCAAAAACCACAAAACCCACCAAACCCTTGAGCTTGGGAATATTTAAAGTCAATTTACGCAAGTGTCTTCTTCAATATGATAATGAACTGAAGAATCAAAATCACTTAACTTCATTTACAAATCATGAATATGTATCAGTGTCTTGAAATGAAAGGACGACTAAAACAGATATAGTGTTTGTTCAATTCATTAAAAGGAAGACAATTTATCAGAGTTTTTTTCCCACTCTTAAATGAAAACTATATGCAAATGTAGAGAAATCAAGACCTTGCACTAATTCTGCTACATGATGAATATTTTTATAATCCTAATTAGAACCAGTCATTTAGTTCGGCAATTTCCCCCAATCTCGCCAATTTGAAATTAAAATAGATGCCTTGATTACAAAACCCATTAGGAAAGAAGCACCCTTTTTGCTAACCAGTTAATTTTGAATGCACAAACTGAATGAAGTGAGGAGCTCTTGTGTTGTCAATTGCCATAAGTGAAGTGAGCCTTAATTGTTAGCATTGGGAAGTATTTGTATTGCTGCATGTTTCATTGCAGTGTAACACATCATTCATTAAGTATAACAAAAGCAGCTTTAAAATTATTTAATTAAGTGGTGTTGGTGCACCAGTTAATTTTTATAAAGTCAAATGTCACAATTGTTTGTGTCTGAAGTATTGATGGGCATTTGTGTCAGAAAGAAGACATATGACTTGGCATTCATCATTCTGATTATGGGAAGCCTGGCAGTTTTAATAGGAGATGAGAAATCAAATTATGCAATGCTGGCTGTACTTCAGAAATGCCCAATGAATTTTGTCTTAGAAAAACAGTGAACTTTAGGCTCCAGGTGATTTGTGGTCGCAAAAAGAAAGTAACTGCTCATGAAGCTTGATTTAGCTAGAACAGACTTTCCTATTGCTTTTTATTTATGATAGAGATACTTTATGAACAGGTTTTACTTTGAAAAGAAAAACACAGAGACAAATGGAGTGAGACACATTCAGTGCTTAAATATGCTCTTCTGCTGAGACAACTTAGTTTATTGTGTAACAGAGCAAGGATCCTGTGGTTTATTCCCGAGCGATGCTAAATCATGGCTGTATATTGATTTTGTCTGGAGTCTAAGTGGGGTGGGGGGTGGTTATTAATGCAGCAGCTGGAAATAAACATGAAGGAACGAGGAAGATTCAAGAATGAGAGCACCGAGGGTGCGATTTGTTTTACCTCACTGTGGACATGTGAAACGCAGCAATAGATGCCTATATTGGGTGCCAAGGCTGCCCACAGTAGCTGAGGGTGATCTACTAAATGATGTTGATAGATTTCTAGAAGCAAATGTAGGTGACTCTTTTAGGACGAGGTAAATTGTACTGTAGACTAGCTCGTATCGACTAGGCCTCCACTGACAGTCAAGGAAGTAATTTCCTTTGCTGAGATGTAAGTATTTACTATATTATCTGAGATTAGAGGACTTGAAACCAGCCCTGCTGTCTGGATGTGTGCAAAATGGATTACATGGGATATGGTTCCAGTATGATGAGAGCTACTAAAAGCATTAAGTTTCCTAGTTACTGCTGTTGTGCCTAGAGGTTAAAATGACCCCCACCCTGGAGGAGGGAGCAAACGTGATGTGCAAGCAAAGATGGAATTCTCAGTATTTTGTTTTTCTTTATCAAGTTTCATTTGTGTAGTGAGTTACCTAGCAGGCTGCTTCGATGAAATGAGATTAACCCAGAAGGCCTTTTTTTCCCCTCTTCCTTTTCTTTCTCTCTTTCTTTAATTTATATTCCTTTTCCTTGCCTTTCATATTGCTTTTTAAAGCAATGTTTGCCTGTCCTGATGGCAACATTGGGAGTCCTCTAAAATCTTTTGAGCAGAATTAGAGATGATATCATTCCCAACTGAAGAAAAAGCATTTAGCCATTGACTACAGTCCGACATCTGCTGATGCTGACTGTGGAAGGTCAGCGGGTCTGGCTCCTCTGCCCTTTCAGTGCGTTTGACTCAGCGTGGTGCTTGAGTCTAGAAACAGAACTGTCCCAGGCCAAAGAACAACTGGACTGATTTTACCCAAAATACCACAGGTGAAGTAGCAGAGAGGAGCCTGGGACAATTAACATAAGCTTGTGTGAATTCTCAGGAAATTTTAATTTTTGGAGAGCACTACATGTAATGTAGAACTTAATACAAAGGCAACAAATGGCAACCCTGACCTCAGAGGCAGAGTAGTTTAGCCGGGGCCTAGCGTCAAGGCTACAGGTAAATGCTTAGGGGGTTGAGGCCTCTGTGCCTGACGTTGCCCAGCAGGGTGTGAAGTGTCTTACAGACAGGCTCTCACTCTTGCAGAGTTCCTGCAAAGGCATGCAAGTAATCTGTGGCTTTTTACAGCTGGGATATAGGACATTTTCACCCTCTTGGGTTTGCCTGTTCTCTGGTCTTTCTTTAATGCTCCCGGACGTTAAAGATCCCCTCTGGGGAAGATGAGTCTGCCAACACCTGAAATTACGAACGTGGGCATGTAAAATACAATACAGAGGGACACTATTTAATTCCCTCTGATCAAGAGTGCTTTCTGGAAGGTGACAATTAAGAAGCTGTTATGTTTTGTTAACCAAGAATGATCGTGCTTTATCCAGAAGGACTCAAGACCCAGCAGCTCCCATTACCATCAGGGATTCAGGCAGCTAAGAGCTGCTGGAAGGCTGCCTGACAGGGACTGCTCTTTCTGTCTGGGTAATGGTGGCATTAATTAGTATTTGCACATTGCCTTGACAATACAAGACCTTGCTGTTTGGAAATGTTATGCATTAGAATGGCAGGAAGCTACTTAGGACAACACTTTAATGATGGATGATTGGAATGAAGTAGAGCAGTGTCCTTGAGACACCCAGCTGGATAGATGATGCTAAGGGGTGAAGGCACAGTCTTCCTCTGTGTGAGTACCCGCACATGTCTATTTGTCACGTCATCAGCAACCAAGAACTGGGACAGTCTGTGATGGTGCTTCCTGAGGGGTGCCTTTCTGTGTGCCAGGCTGGAGTGGGAATAGCAGGCCAGGGAATTGCAGACTATCCCTTGTTTTCAGTTCTGCCCCTAAGACAGGGATGTTTCAGATTCCTGTTAGCAGCTGCTGATCCTCTATTGTATTTGCATAATGCAAGTTAAAAAACTCCTAGTACTTGGGAAGTGGGCAATGTCAGTCATTCAGAGATGGGAGCCTTTGGGAAGTATGCAGTCCAGATCCTGAAGCAGAGCCTTGGATGTAGTTGGCAGTGCCAAGGATCAAACTCTTTGCTGCTGCTGTGCTTCTAGCTGCTCTTGTGGTTATGGTTTCCATTGCATTTGAGAATGTGGAGGGTGCATCAGATCTTACACGCTGGCTCTAGACCACAGAGAGCATCAGTGATTTGATTTCAGTGGAGATCTGTTGCTACAGTGGTGGTATCTGCATAGTGCTTTCCTGCTGGGTGTGTCACATCCATTGAACAGGGCACAATTATTATATCTTATCTCTGCCAGTATATTAGCAAAATCTTTTTATACAGCTGGGAGATGCATACGTGAAAGCCAAAGAAAAACTCCAGAAAAAGAGCAGGACATTTCACTTCCACCACTCTTCTGTGAAGTATAACTACATTTGGTGGTGTCCTGGTGATTTTTGCACCATGCTGTTCTTAGTATGTCCATTTGTGCCACAGCCAAGATGTTTCATCTGGTTTCCCCATCAGTGCCGGTATTACCACAGTCTTGTCCTAGTCACGCTGCCTACCGCTGTCATGTAAATGGCCCAGAAATCACAACTTGATAATTGCCAATTCAGAGTCAGATTCAATGAGGTGGTGAGAGAGACTGAAGGAAATGGAAGTGTGGGAAGGTGGAGCGAGCTATGTAAGGTCGGTCAGCTAACTAGTGACACAACTGCAGCATTACCCAGACTCGCTAAGTCATGCTCTGCTTTTCTTTCCATGGGCCCAGGTGGCCCTATAGAAATGTTAGAGGAGTTCCTCTTCTTTCAATCTCATCTTCCCATGCTTCAGGCCGTGGCACAACTTCCAGTGTGGCTGAGGAGAGGACCCTAATGTGGGAATTTCGCATCATCAGGTGCTGTAGTTCTAAATCTGCCACAAGGCAGAGAGCACCCCTCTTTTATATTATAGGATAGCACTAAGCTCATACATTTAATAGTGTCCAATAATTTAGTGGCCATTGTGTTGAATAGATTTCTGTAATGCTGGAAACTGGTATGTGGTCATCTCAAATTGCCCTTTGCAGAAAGGTTTCTCTCTGCCTCTTTTGCTTTCCCTTTATGAGTCACTACATATCACCCCTGCCTCCAGTGCTTTGTTTTCCTAGGGAAACAGATCGAGTTTCCAGCTGGTTTACAAAAGCTGTGTGCAGTCACATACGTAGCAGCTGAAATTCAGTGTGAGTACATGGATTGTAACATGAAAGAGCAGATTTGCATCACTGAATGATCAGGTGTAAAAACACATATGCTGTTCTGTTCTCACAGAAACCAAGATATATGTGGTTTATGCTTTTCAGTGATGAGAGGTTTTTTCCCCTCAAATATGCCTGCTGAGATACAGAGTCCCTTGGGCTCATCTGCCTGTGTGCAATTTATTGCTTATGCTAAGGCAACAATTTGTTTCTGTTGTTCAGCCTAGACATATGAAAATTCATCTCTTTTGATTTTTTTTTACCCTTCTGATACAATCTGCATGTAATCAGTATTATTCTGGAAAATAAAAGTGCCAGAGGAAGAAGCTGTAACTCCTTTGTGCCACAGCAGGCACAGATAATTCTAATGCCCCGTACACTCAGTGGTAACCCTGGGTGTGTCAGATTTTCATGCTAATTTTTCAGAGGTGAAAAAGGAGACCTGGATTTCTGGCCTAGCACCTTAGGGCTAGCAATCTTGAGCTTTTAGAGAGTCCCTTAAAAGTCATGGGTTTGCCAAAGAAAAATATGGGAAGGTGTTTGAATAATTTCAGTTGTCCTCATATATCTTTTGATGCTTCTGTGACTGAGGAATGGTTTGGAATCATGTTTTTCAGATGCTTCTTCACAGTTAATAAAACTGGAAGATTTAAAGAAAAAAATGCAGCCAAAAGCCAATATTTTCATAATGGCCTGCTTCGAGCACAGCTCTGCAGGCTATTTGTGCTTCTCAGAGAGATCTTTATTCATCAATGCAAATGTTACCCATCTTCAGTTTTGTTTTGTGCATTTTTCAACCTGGGCTTCCATATAGATTGTCTGGGAGAAGACTCGTGGCCCATTTGTGTGGGGTGTACATGCTCTGGTGTGTGAGATTTTCCTGTAGAAGCTCCCCGTCAGTTTTGTGGCAGCTATAGAGAGTTTTTCCAGTGTAATAAGATTTTTTAGGTTTGTGTTCAATTGATTTTTATAGGGCCATGGTTGGCTATAAAATGAAAGATAGGGCATGATGCAATAAAATTTTGGCACATCCAGAGTGTTGTGGGTATAAAAGGAGGAGCTGAGGCACCAAAATGAAGGGGTGAAATTTTTGAGAGAAGGACAATTGCTAAAGGAAACAAACCTAAAGCTTTGCAGAAAATCCTCGGGTTTCTGTGGTGCAAAGAAAACTTGATCCTTCCCACAGCCTCCTACCTTGGACTGTTTGTTTCTACCAGAGGCTTAGTGATCGTAAACAGTCCAAACGTAGATTTGGTAGCATTTTATACTTGCAGTGTTCAAGTGATTACAGTATGTACAAGTAATGTGTTAGCAGAATATACTGTACCCAAGGGGATTTTCCTGCCGTGCAGTAAGAGAACAATAATGTTATCAAAAGTTTTTCTGCCAAAACAGGACTCTGGTTTTGTCCTTTAACAGAGCATTTGCTTCAGGCCAGTTGGTTTCCTCAGATCTCAGTGCAAGTCCACAAGAGTTATACACATACTCCCAACGGCACAGATGTGACAAACCTGAAAGTTCTGCTGCAAAATTGAGTCTGATGTTCCCTAGCTAGACGAGTTATGTTTCTTCTCCTCTGACAGGATGGACTAGGCAGCTGTATTTCAACTCTGCAGCCTTTCCTTGTTTTACAAATTATGCTGTACCATTGCTGTGAGCATTGGTTAACTTCAGGAATTAAAGTTGCATACTTGAGATCAAGTTTGGTGACTTGTTAGCTGCATTTGTTGCTGTGGATCAGATGTGCTTATTGCTGGGTTTCAGGAAGGGCTCTTTTTTTCTTCATCCTGTTCCATAAGGTGGATTGAACCTACCTTAATTTTGCATTAAATGGGATAAGTAGCTTAAGTATAGATGCCACAGAATACATAGAAACCTAGAGAACTGCTGAGAGAGGTTAGGCAAGAGCTTTTTCTTACGTGATGTGCAATTGCAGATTCATTTATTCTGAAGGTACAATTTTCCACTGTTTGATTGCAGGAACTGGGTGACAGATGAATCAGAGCTGACAGTGTAAATGGTGTGTGCCCAGCAGCCCTAGGGGATCCCTGAAACATGCGAATTTCTCATTTGGTGATTTTTCTGGCAATGATGCCTTAGTGCAGTGACAGTTTCTGCTACAACTGTCAAGCTAAATTGTTCCTGATGGTGCTGGCATTTATGATGATGCCGTTCATTTGGGTTTCTCCTGTAAACATCTGTGTGCTGCCCTTCACGCCTGGGCATGGGTGCTGGTGACCTCTGGGTCAGGAAAAGCTGAATCCCTTGTGACGTACAGAGAGGACACAATCTCTTGCCTTCCATGAGACCAGTTACTGTTCAGGATGAAGGAATGGATGTTGCTCTATCGTATAATCAAGCTGGCAGAGGAAGGTTTGCTTTGACACTTGGGGTATCCAATGAATGTAGTGTCCATTTAATCTTAACATTTAGTACTCCTGGTTTATTATAGGATAGGATATGATAACTGTAGAGTAATGAAGATGGTCTAAATCACTGAATTGTAGGAAATGGTACAGGAGTTAGGTTGTTTGAGCAGGATATAGCATTTCTTCAACACTATCAGAAAAAAAGTTTTCTACCGTAATTTTAATAAAGTTCTTATTAATGGAATTTATTTCACAGCCAAAGTTATCCTGCAAGGAGTATAATTGTTCTGTTTTGGGGGATGCAAGACTCTCATTAACTGTGATGGATCTTTCTTTCACAGAATCAAAGAATATTAGGGATTGGACGGGACCTTGAAGGAACAACCTTCTGCTGGTTTGGTCCAGTATTTGGCCTTGGTTCCAGACAGTATAAAGCATAGATGATGTGTGGGGACCAGAGCAGTCCTGAGAGAGATTCTTCTCAGTGCAGAAACTGTACACATCCTAATCAGTGCCCATTTATCCACTTCCACTCTAGCTTCCCATGAGGGATGACTTTGGGGGTTTATCTATGATCAAAACAGTCAGAGTAGCTTATTGTGCTGTGGCAGCCTATAAACACCTGCCATAAGGCCCAAGCAGCAGAATAGAGCTGGTGTCAATCAACTGAAACGTCATACATCATCCTTCCTGATTTATGTATCTCCTAGCAGGTGGAGCTGAGTAGTATGTCCCTTTGGCCCTTTTGCAGACTACATTGCTTGAGAAGTAATAGACACCAGTGATAAAATGGAAAGGAAATTACTAAAAATGAGTGTTTGCAGTGCTTGTGTTGCACTGTCTTAGGAAGTGTGTTTAGGAAGGGTCATTTAAGATCAGAAATGTCTGTCTCTGACTTCTCATCCGTGCCAGCCTTCAAAGCCCTTTCCCTGGTGGTATTCCATTTACATATTGGTAGCCAGTTCTGTGCTTTCTTGTTACGATCGCTGGAGAAATTCTGCACAGTCAGCTCCTGGAATCTCTCTCCTTTGGTCACTTTTGTTATTACCTTCTCCTGACTTCCCACCAAGTTGTTGGCATCTGTGCCTTTCTTGGTATATGCATTTTGCCTCCGACAGAGTGAAACCCGTGCCATAGAGAGCAAAGTGCTTAGCTGCTCTAAATGCACAGCATTGGCTAGAGAACCTGCTGGGCTGATGTGCTAATGCCACTGAGCACAGAAAACCCCTCCAGCTTCACAGCTTTTGTTATTGTGTGTGCATGCAGAGAGGCTGCAATGGTTTCTGGCAGCAGAGGAGGGAGGGATCAGAGCAGGATTAATTGGAGCAGCCTGTAATTTATTCGGTGCCCAGCCACAAGCTTCCTCTATCCTCAGACAGTGAATCCTTTGTGTACCTCACCCTTTGCTTACCCTGAATTTGGATGCTTGTAGGAGGGGTGCTTGCCACAACAGGCCAGTGCAATGCTGCTGTTTTTTTACTTTTCCTGAGGATGACAAGAGCTACTTGTCAGCTTTTGAAATCTGCTAAAATCCTGGCTGAATTCCTCTCTTAGGAAAGGTGCAATTTAATGTTCACTAGACATGTTGCAATGATCCCTTCTTTGCCTCATAAATCTCTGACAGAGTCCTGGGGAGCACAGAGTCCTCACTGGATGAAAGCAGATGAATAATGTGGACAGTTCATGAGACTACTCTGTCTTTTTGAAAAAATTGAGGTGCAAAACACTTCTGAGAAACAGAGTGCAGGTCTTAAGGACCTGTGAAGTGTAATACTCTTAATCTGTATGAGGAAGGTGGAAAACTATCCTCTGCCTGGGCTGCCCTGCAGTGAGAGCAGCTTTGCTTTATGGCATTCTCACCTGTGTTTCACATAGGTCTGCTCGGTGCCTGCAGGGTGATGGCTCAAATACCTTGAGAGAACCCTGAGTAAACTCCTTTGCCTGTAAAAATGCTGGCCAATGGAAGACTGAATGGGGTGGTGATTGTGCATGTGTGTTAAATAACATCTGATTTAACCTGGAGCAAAAAATATTGCTTTAGTTTTGCCGAAATAACATGTTCTGCTTGAGCCTAGACTAATATTTCTCTCTTTCAACTCATGTGAAATTTACACGAAGAACAATTGCGTCTCAGAATAAAATGATGTTCTAAACATAGTTTTAAACCATTTTCATTAATGCTCATGTGTACACTCTGAGAAATGTTGTTTTTATCTGTATAAATAGCTCGGCAAAACCTTACACGAATTCAGAAGGTGGTTTCATTTGCTGATGTGAAGTCTTGCTTTCACTAACCTGAAGAAAACCTTCCATTAAATCCTGTCCTATGTAATACAGAGATTACCCTAAAGATAGTGCCACAGTGTTCATAAAGGATGGAGGAGAGGGAGAGCCAAGTATGTGATTGTAGGTTTATGACTGCACTCTGGCTAATGTCTGAGCCTCTCCTGCTTTGCCTGTTGTGGTTCTACATTCAATAAACATGAAAGATCGGTCTGTAATGGCAACGAATGTACCCAGATGCTTGCAGTGTAATTAAAGGCATATATCACACAGTAAAGCACATTGGAATGAAAAATCTTCCCATTAGACATGTGGTTCCCATTTATTTCCCCTTATTGTTAAACCTTTCAAGTGCAAGCATTGACAAAGCATAAGAAGGGGCTTCTAAATGGCTGCACTGTGGAGCCTCCAGAAGCAAACATGATTTTCCTCTTGAGCTGGAAGGCACAGAGCTCCTCAGTGGCCACTGACCCACACAGGCCCATTAGATATTTCCACACAGTTGATAGATTCAGTTAGTGTAGACATCAGATGGAAAAATACCCAATGATTTTTGAGCTGAGAAGCTGGGCAGAAGCACCAGACTGGTTTGCACAGAAAAAAGTCAGCAGCCATTAGAGCTGATTCAATCTTCTGTCACTTTTAAAGAGCTGATCCTAGGGCAAAGGGGAGTGAAGCCTCAGCGGAAGACAACAGGAGCAACCTGCAACCCTTCTCTCCTCTGGCTGAGCCTACTGGATGCCAGTAGAAGTAGTACTGCTTAAGATATCTTCTGGTGCACCTGGTGGTAGGAAGTAGCTCTGTCATCTCTACTCAGTTCTGATCTCTTCACAGTCCCACTATTGTCCGTCTCTCCCTTCCTCATTCTGCATCCCTGCCCCTTTCTGTGCTCCACATCAGTGATGTGGGCAGCTCTCCCCCTGCAGAGCACATTTCTTATCTGTTACCTGTCAATCTATTCTCAGACTCTGGAAGGAGGGTGTTGATTTCTGGGGTTTTTTTTTCCTTTTATGTCTTTAGTTTTCAATAAGGTTTATTGATAAAATGCTCATCAGAAGGGGGTCAGTGGCAACATATTGCTCAACTTTAGCCCACCCCAGACTCTAGAGCTGATTTTTCAGTGTTAAATTGTCATGAAGAAAGGACTAAATAAGCAATCAAAAATGTTAGTCTTCCCTCAAAATGCCATTTCTATTTATAGTAATTTTTGCAAGTTGCTAAAGCTAAATTATTTAGAAATTATTGAAATGTGTCTTGACCATCCAAACTGAACGTTTTTTAACCCGGATTTTCAGTTGAAGGCAAAGAATTATCTGAAAGTAAAACTTTTCATCTGGGTTCTGAACCATTCCAGCATTTCTGGAGGTGGGGAGAAAGTAGGAAAAAGAGACTGTTTCTCACCCAGGACTGAAACATGCCTACAATTCTTTAGCGATGCTCATTTATGTCACTGTTGTTGTAGTTGAACTTCAAAGAAATCACACTGTAAGAAAGCAAAGGCTATGCTGTGCTCTCAGCAGAAATGGCCAGTGCTTGGCTGTGTGTGTTCAGTACCCACTGGGCCTCAGAGAGGCTGATATGAGAAGGTTTTTGAGTGAACCGATTTAATCCACTTCCCGCTTTATCCCTCGAGATGAAGTGGAGAAGTATAGACGCAAGTCTTGCTCTGAGCATCAGGTTTAAGCAAACTGCTCCGCTTTCAGTGCTCTCATCAGGTAAAGCATTCCATTTAAACTGTAAAAGCACAAAACCTCACATCAGTGGATTGTCTTAATTGGCTTCTGAGTAAGTCAGGTCTGGGTTGAGCTATAGTGACACAAGATGAAATCAAACATTTCCAGAGTGTCTGGGCTTTGTGCAGAAGGTCTCTGACCAGTTTCTTGGTGGGTAGGAGTCAGACGTTTGAAAATACTTTTGCAGCCAGCGTGTTGAATACTTCAGTATTAAGTTTTACAGTGCAAGGAGAACTTCTCAGCTGCTGACACTTTTTTTTCCTCTCTGTATAAGAAACACATTTAGTATTCCATTTTTGATGTGACCAGTTTCTCATCAAGAGAGTCTGTTTCCACTTGCTGCTTCTACAGTAGGGAAAGGAGCCGCTCTGGTGAGTCTCAGACATGCAGCAGTTTGTGGACACATTCTGTTTGCAATCTGGCTTGTACCATGCTAGAAAAGAACCCTGGGCTGTAATGAGGTCTCTTGATGCAGTCTTTAATCGCCTGGAAAGGAAATCAAAGCAGAGATATAAACTGGCCCATTTGTTTTCATTACAATTACTAGTTTTTACAACTCTGTGTAAACAAAGCTCATAAATATGTTGCTAGTAGGCTTCTTTCTCCTAAGTTCAGCTCCACCAGCTGTTACAGAAATCTTTTGGCTTGAGAAGCTGGATTTATTTTTAGGTTCTCTAATGTGGGGCTGTCAAGGCTGCCTTACCTGAATTGTGATTTCCAGCAGCTTGTGGCACGAGAAGAAAGTAAGCAGAAATTTTCTGTCTTTGCTTAAAGTCTGGCAGCACTTCCAAACTTTGGATCTTGGTTCCTCTGGAGCCTCAGCAAAACAAGGTGGCAAAGACAGCAAGTTCCTTCTAACTGGGAGGGAGGGAGGTGAAAGGAATGAGCACAGATGATATAATTGCTTTTTCAACTGGTCATCAGCTTGAAGGTGACATTAGCTCTTCTGATTGGAAATCTCTCAGTCAATTTTGGCTATTTGGAGTTATCATCCTGACTTGATTTCCTTGGAGATTTGGAAATCTGATTACTTTTTGTACAAATGAGGATTTGTTGGTAGGTAGTGTGTCAGGGATTCAGCTGGAGCAGAAATTAAAACACACAGTTTGCAAATAATGAAACAATAAAACAAAGCAAGAAGGAATACTTTGGCAGCTTGGAGTTTCTGTGTTAACTTCAAGAAGTGGAGAGCAAGGCGATGGATCAGACTGTTAGGTATACTCTTAAGGTTGTTGGTGTTATGTTAGTGTTAAATGAAACAAATCCAAGTTAACAGGGAAAAATGCAATTATTACTCATCCTTCAGCTTGCTAGAGCAGTCATCTCCTGTGCTGCAGATTCCTTTGTTTTGTTTTGTTTGTTTTTTGTTATGTAAGGGCAAACTTATCAAAACTGTCCTGTGTCTAATTTTAGATGTGGAAAAAGGGTAATTTTGTGCAATGGGTAAATTGAGGACCACCCATTTGTTCTGTACAGAATATGGTTGCAGGATACTGTGAAATGTTTCTCCTGCAGTGCCCAGGTGCTCAGTGTGCCTCGCTGATGTCCTCCTGAAACATTTCCACTGCACTTTGAATTTGTTGCATATGGCTCTCTTGATCTGTGTGATGGGTTTATCTCTGACTGCTATCAGGCATAGGCTGAAAAGTATTGTCAGTTTTTCCTCCAGGTAATTTTTCTTCTAGAAATGAACTTACTGACATGTTAAGGATGGCACCTTCTCCTTTTGTTGCCATCTCATCTGTAACACAGAAGTGTAGAGAAGAGGCACATCTTGCAGTTTTCTGAATGGCTTACGACTTGTTCTCAGTTTCTGAGCCTCTTATTTTCTTCCAGTAATCATGGTAATTTCCCTGTATGGAGGAAAAATTAAGACCTTGCAATAGACCTGCCTTTTTGGGTTACTCTTTACAGACCACTTGCATGCAGTCCAATTTCCTACAGAAATATTGACCTTTTTTTTCTTCTTCTGTCCCAGTTTGACCATTTGTCAGGAGCCCTCCACACATCTTGCAGATTTTTCCCACCAGCTCTGGCTGTGTAAGGTGTTAGTTTGTTTTTGTGCTTTTCTGGGATCAGAGCCGTCTTTTCATGTAAGTAATCCAAGCTACTGCTTGGGATCATGCTCTTCTGGGGAGACAGCAGGCCAAGCTAATCTGCCCCTCCTCTTCCATCATGTTGCCATGTGTCAACTGGTGCCCAGTAATTACCACTGGGCTGACTTGCAGGCGGCTAGGTTAATGTGAATACATGTTCCATCATCAGTTGGATGTATTTTCTTGGGGAATTGTAATTTGGTGTGTAATAAATGAATTGTTCCTTTAAGTGCATGTAGTCCAGATGTTCTTCTCACTTTATATGACACCATTATTTGCACTCCAGGGTTGTCTGTCAGACAGGAGACTATTGAGACTCTCACCAGATGTTTACTCAAGCCAGTAGACTCAATTTCATAGCAAAAAGGTGTATTTGATTTTATCGTCATGTAAGTTTTATGTGTGTCTTCCTGACACCCTAGTTCTTCTTTAGCGTGTGAGCACACAATTCCATGAATATCAAAACTCTCTGAATTTCTGTAGTCTATTGCATCTCAACCTATATATGTGATCCTCAGTGTGATTTTTGCTCTGGTAAAGAGTACCCAGGTTATTGTATGCTTGACCTTTCCTCAGCTCACTCTGAATCTTCAGTCTTCTGCCAGTTTCTCCCATGAAGAACATGCAGGTCAACCTAGAAACAGGGCATCTGGCATGAAATTCGTCTCAATTAAATCATCCACCTATAGTGGAGTTATCTTCTTCTGCAGTTGTCACTGGGGACTTTTTTAGTGTTTGGAGAGAAATGGAAGGGTTTAAGGCATGAATAGTATGAGTAGTGGAATTGTACTTTAGAAGTGCCAGTTTGAAGCCTGTTTCTTGCCTGCCTGGAAATGAGCCTCAGTGTCTAGGTCAGATATAGATAACTAACATCAGAGCTTTGAGTGTCCATGTTTTCCATGTTTTTCCTAATTGATTGTTCTTTTGGCCTCTCTCCATAAACAGAATTTAAACAGGCCAGTTTCTTTTGCTGCACCAGTTCTGAGAAGCTTTGTCTTCTTTTCAGTAACATCATCCTTTTGTATTTTTTCTCTCGCTGTCATTATGGAAACAAACAAAAGAGCCCAAACTAATTACCCAGCTCCCAAAAAAGATCATCTAAGCAAGCCAGTGGAATGTGTCACCCTGAGAATCTGTACTGGAGAACTGCAGAAGCATGGAGACATGTTTAATCTGCAGTGCTGTGCTTGTGTGCATGCATGTGTGTATAACCCCGTCCTTTTCCAGTTCTGTAGTTCTGACTGCTTCTGGCATGTTGCACATGTTTGTGGCACTGAATTGGACACCAGGGATAAATCTCCCTCTTTAAGAGGCTTGCTGCTTAAAAGCAGCAGTGACAGTCTTAAATGAATTGTTCTAAGTGTTCTTCAAGTTGGAAGAAGAAGCATCCTGCCTATAGTATGTTATGTCTTTATGATTCAGAGTTGGGCTGAGCAGGACAGACATGAGTTAAGGTTCTGGCCTGTAGAGTAATAAAGTTGTGTGTCATTTGGGCTGCCAGGGTCTTTCCTCAAACAGAATACGTGCTCTTGGTAAAACGCAGGACTGTGTTGGTGGTTGTGATATGTCTGGTGCTGCAGTCCTTGAGGCTGGATTATTGTGATGCTGTTTATAAACATTTGCCATTTACCTTCTCGATGCCATGGTGGTTTTTAAATTGTAGGTTTAATTGGCAGACATTCTCCAGTGCTCGTTCTCAAAGACTGCACCTGAACTGCTGAGGTGGAGTAACCTCAAAGCCAGGTGTGAAAGCAGAGCTGCTCTTGGATCCTGCTAGTGTGACGGGGTTGTTACTTTCAGGGTGATACTTGGGGTGCTTCAGCAGTCCTGAAAGCCCATCACACAGTAGACTGTTTGATGCTTTCCGAGTCACGTATCTTGCAGTGCTGCATAGCAGTGTCAGGGCAAAGAGGAACTCAGGGCTCTTGCTGTCTGCAGCAAGAGTAGATGATATTAATAAGTATCACTCAGATGTGCTCAACAGGAACAAACTGTGTGCTTCTTCTCAAAAGCACCGCAGCTTTCAGAAGGCTCCTGGAACCTGTTCACTCAAACAGGTGCAGAGGTTGCTGGGAATGGCAAGTGCTGTGACTGTGGCTGTGACTGTGTTTACTGAGGTGCCTCTGTGGTAGATGTAGGATTCTGAGTTCATCTGCATGTTAAAAATGTGGCACCCTTGGCTTGAGACAGAATTTTGGCCTTCTGGTTTTGGTCCTGATTCTGAATTGCTCCTCAGCCAAGTCCTCCTCTTTTAGTTGTGTCGAGGCACAAGACATGTGTCTTGATGGTCAATAGCACAAAGCGGATGCAGAAAGGCCGTATCCTCACAGTTCACCCTCATGGTGTACTGATGTCCATCCCTCTTAAACCAGTGTTTTGGAGTCTCCAGGAGTTGAAAATGCAAGAAGTTATTCTACCCTAAAGAGCAAGAGCAGAGTAGCAGAGTTTTAAAAAAGGAAAACCTTGGCACCAAACAAACCTCATTTCTTTCCATCACTTGCTAGTCAGCCTTAGGGCAAATTAATCTCTGTTGAAATCTGTTGTACTTGCCACTAAATTTGTTGTCTCTTCTAAAAGCATCTCTTCTCCCATTTCTGCCATGAAGGGAGATGAACATAAAATGTGAGAGTATATATATTTTAATTTTTATATATACATATATATATAATTTTAATATAGTCTAGAAAACTCTTAATTGTATGTTTTATTTAGTAATTCAACATTAACCTTTACATCTGCATCTGTAAATGATGCTATAAAAGTGAACTGGGACAGAGAGACCTTTCAGGAATTTGTTCTCTCACACAGCTTTACGACCCAATCATCTGTTAAAACTCAAAGAGGATACCTAAAATAAGTAGGTGAATAAATAAATAAATGTTCTTGAAATAAATATTATCCTACTTATCTCTTTGTCTGAAATCACCAAATGTCTAACAGTAGTCTGAGCTTTATTAGAAAAAAGGGAGAAAACATATTCAGTAGCTGGTCTCCAGTTTTTAACTTGATGGACAGAAAGATGCTCTCTAAATGAAACACCGTGGGAGAGATGAGGAGCTAGAAAGAGCTTGTACTTCATACCACTGAGCTGTCTGTGGCTGCTGCTGTTTTGCTGCTGCAAAAGAAAAGAAGATGCTAGGGGCAGAAGATGAAAGAGAATCTTAGGAAGTGGATGTATTTTCCTAATCCTTTTCTCTCACTGTGAGAATGGTTAATCCATTGTAGAGTACAATAAGGATGCTGGTCCCACTTGTACTTGCTTGTGAACTGGAGTTCAGTGAGGCTGAGCTGCCTGGAGCTGGTGAATTGTACTGTACTGTGGCTCAGTCTGCAGGCTGCACCTGCAGTCAGTAAGTGGAAAGGATATCCAAGATGTTTGAGGCCACAGACACAAATTATTCAGTCTGTGTGCAGAGGTCCTTGTATGTGTAAAACCACGTCAAATGACTCAAAGAATATTGCTGGCGGGCTCCATGCCAATGTCACAGTAGCACTGTAGGGTTTGACTCTTGGAGTGTGGATTTTCAATTATTACTTCTAAAAATTTGGACACTTCTTCAGAGGTAGTTTTCTTAATATTGATGTTGACTTCATAAGCCTATCCTCAAATTTGAGGAGAAACTTTTATTTTCCTGGCTCCTTTAATTAAAAGGAAAAGTAGTGCTTGATTCTGTATCCTCAGAGAATTGATTTTTGGGGCAGAGGATTATTTACTATATCTTTTTTAGACTATCACTGTGATTAGTTGACCTGAAAAGCAGAGGGAGTCCAGATAACATGGGGTTTTGGTGCAGCATCTTACCTAAGGACAATGCCAAAGAAATGTGGTAAATTGGAATACTCAGATTGTGTCTGGTCTCCTGGAGAGCATGGCACAAAAAACCCCTATCCTAATATATCTTACCATAAGCCTAGCGATTATGGCTGGAGTGAACTCTACATAATTGAAACTCATTTTGACATGAAGATTGGAGAATGCTTGCTTACATCTTTTTTTCCTGGCTGTGCCTTATTCACTGGCAACGGGTTGTCACTGGTAGAAATGGGATTTCATATTGGCGTAAGTGCAAGAGACTGATTCTTTTGGCTTGAGCCATACTGATTGCTTAGATACTGGATGGGCACTGAACTTTAGTTTTTGAGTTTCCTTTTGGTATCTATACAGTGGTTTGGGTTTGAAGCTGAGTGGCAAACACAGGAAGAATTAATCAGCCACCTCAGGTTCTGGACAGTGTTCAAATAGCACTTTCTATTTGCCTCTGTAAATTGTTCTGTGATCCAGCTCTGATGTGGTTGCTGGATCTCAGTGGTCAGAGACACTGCTCATTCAAGGAACTTTAATATTTACTGCAAGCATGTCTAGTTTATCTTCCTGGTCAAATTTACTCATCCATCATAGCTGTGCCCTAGTACACATCACTAGGTTGTGAACCTTTCTAATCTGAACATGGACCTGCCTCCAATTTGCAAATCTAGTTACTCAAAATCAAATCAAATGCAGAACCTTTACTCAGCTGATATGATTTTCTCATTAAGGACCTAAATGTGGATATTGCAAACATTTAAGTTTTTTCAGCTGTTATCTGCCTCCTTAGCCTGCAATCAACCTTCAATTTATGAAGTCAGAATTTATTTCAGATGACGTTTATTTAAAATCGTGTTCAAAACACTGCCTGCTATTTATTTCTCTCTGATCTAGTTGTAAAGCAGAGTAGTTATTTCTCAAAGTGTATTTTTTTAAAAGCAGCAGCAAACTCACTCAAAGTTGGAGAGAAGGAACTTGCATATGATTCATTATGAGTGAGTTGATTGTGGGCAATAACCTAATTCTGTGGTTTATGTATGATGGTATGGATGGTATTTGAGGTATGTATGAAGTGATTGTTTGCCTGAAACTTAGCGTGGCACTGCATGGAAGTGCGGTTGCATTGCAGCTGCGCTGTTAGCCAGTAAGACTCAAAACGATCATTAGATTGAAAACCTGTCTTTCAAGAAGAGCTACCTCTCTATCCTTAACATTTAATGAGCAGATTGATTCCTAACTTATCTTGAAATTTAGACCTTGTTCTGAACGTAGAAGTTACAAATCAGCAGCAATTTCTTTTTCTTTCTCTCACAGAAGAGAGATGTAATCCCCACCAGAAAGACAAATCACAGCGTGACCTTGAGTATAGAGTCACTACCTACTGCATCATAGTGATTTTAACTAATCTGTCTTTCATTCTGTTTAGTGTTATGGATTTACATGTCATCAATTCCCTGCTTCCTGTTGGGCTGAAAAAAACCAGAGGGACTGCTAGCTTTGTCATACACAACCAAAGTGAATGTGTTGACAGCTGAAATCAGGAAGCACAAAAATGTTTGATAAGGTTTTGGAAGAGTCAATGTGCTTTTGAGTCTCAAGAGCTCAGTTTAGATTAAATGTGAGGAGAGTGCCTTATGAGCTTTCCCTAGCAGTGAGGCTGATCAATAATTTTACAGGACAATCTGTTCTTTAGCCTGAGCTGATTTTAGTAGTTTATTTAGTACCAGTCTTTCCTCTTCTTCCTCAAAGTTTATACTTCCTTTTTCTCTCTTTCAGCTGTACAGCTCCATGGACTTTGGAAGAAAATGGCAGCTGATGCATGAACGGGTCACTCCAAACAGGTTTTACTGGTGAGTTGTACCCTTAGGCTTTGCTTGCTTTGGGCAAGTCAAGGAGGGGAGAAGAGAATCTGACTTTAAGGGATTGATTTCTTTACCTGAACATTAAGTATACCCTTGGTTTTGGTCACCAGCAATGTTCTGTATTCAGCCCAGAGTACATGTCTTGCAGTGCTCTAGTCTCCATGTTTGTACCTCTTTCTTGTCTGATAAGAGTGGTGTCCACACATAAGTACAAATCTTCTGATAATTTCAATACTCCTGCTTCTTTGTTATTTATCTTCTTACCATAACACAGTGAAACTGCCTAGTACTTGTTCTACTGGTTGGTGAGAGCGTAAGATCTGCAAACATTTTGCTAAAACTTTCCTTTTCCACCTTCATTTCCCCAGTGTCAGCTTCCCAAATCTGGAGAGTGTCTTAAAAGGAAATGATTAAGTAAATATAGTTCCTATCTCCAGGCTCCTCCATTTCAGATGCCACTTTTCTAAACTCATCTAGACTTGGGTGTGAAGGCCCAACAGCTGACTTCAGAGAGAAAAAGAAAACCCAACTGAATCTAGGATCTGGGGTTTTAATCAGATTCTTAATACTATGCTTACATCCAGGTAGTGCTGATTTACAGAACTGTGATGGGTTCAAGATCACAACTAAAAACAAAGGAAAAGAAAACAAAGCAGTTAGGTCTCGATGGCATCTTGGGTAGAATTTGCCGGACAATGGATAGCTTAGAGAAAATGGAAAAGGGTTTGTTAATTCTATAACTGTATACAGAAAAGAAGAAAAGGTTAAGCAAGTTGGTGCACACAAACTAGAAACTGTGTCATAAGTGCCATCACATCTTGTGATAAGAGTACAGTGGGAGATCACTATCATGTCAGTCCTTGGATCTTTTTTCACGTCACAGATGAGGGGGAAAAGAGCATGTCACTCAAGTAGAGATGAGTACCACCACCCTCTCTATTAATCATGCATCACTCCTGCCTGTGAAATAGCAGCACCCAGGCTGTTTTGCAGACTGCTGAATTCTTCAGTTCTTCAGCGTAGCTTCTCCAGCTCAGCGCTCTGGGAACAGCCCAATTCCTCAGTGCCTGAACTGCATCCCTCAGTGCAGGAGACAGCTTTCAAACAAAGAACCCAGACTCTGTCTTTCATGACCAAGGTTTAAGGAATCTGGAGTCCTCCTGCTTTCCTCAGCTAAGCGCAAGGGAATTCTCCCCCATACTTGAGCATTCCTAAGTTTCCTCAGTGGCAGGAAAGACAGTCTCTCTTCCTGCTGATCAGTGCTCTCTAAAATGGCAGCAGTGGACCCTGGCCCTGGCCACGTGCGCAACTCAAGATGGAGAGTGACTGCATGGCCGTGTCAGCAGGGCCACCCCCCTCACACACACACTCTGCACATGGCCAAGAGGGTTTTCCAGGACCTTTCCTCTCCTCTCTCTCCTCCTGTCTCAGCTCCAGAAGGAAAAAAAAGAATCCCATCAGCTCACCATGAGTTGCTGAATGGCTGCTCCATGGTGAAGGGGGAAGTGGTGGTAGATCTGCACCAAGGTCTTGATTCTCCTCCCAGTGACGGAGTAGGGCTGGGGCACGGTAGTCCAGGGTCTGAGCTGGGGTTGGCGGTATGTGGAGCAGAGTGGACCTGCCGAGCATCCTCCGTCCTCTTTCCAAGTGGGGTGGGGGAGGTGCCCACGTAGAAAGATCCCAGTCCAAGGAGGCAGGGCTCTGGGTAACTCCTTTATCTTCTCACCTAGTGACACCCTTTAAGTGCGGGTCTTGGGATAGCGTCACCTCCCCCCCAAGACTGGTCACTGTTGGGGAGGGAGTCCTCTTAAAGCAACCTAACTTTTTCTTCATGAAAACACAAATCTGTACATCTGAAAATTCTGGTAATTTTCAAACTGCAACAAGAATAAGAAAATAGATAAAAATGTCTGGTCCTTAACACCAAAAAAAGTATTTTGAATGGTGAAAAATAAAAAGGGCTTGGATGACTGTCTGATTCCCAATTGCAAAGTGTGGTGTATGTACCTCAGAGTCACATTCTCATAGAAATTCTTGCCTGTCATTAAAAGTACCTGGAGTCCAGGTCCAAAATGTCCATGTATTCAATTTACAATATTCCCCCCATGTAGTGGAGATGAACTTCTCATAGGATTTTCAAATTGTCTTAGTCCTGAAAATCTCACTAAACAGCTTTAGACTCCCACATAGAAAGCAAGTCTTCTTGGCACAAGGTCTGGAGATTTCCCTTAGTGTGCATGTAGATTTTGTTAAGTTTAAGAAGGTTTTTGAACAACAAGCAAAGGAAATGATAAGGCTTGTAAGTAACCTAGACCTGCAAAATGTATCCAAGGTCTATAATCTATTTTACTGTTTCGTGTTTCCATAATGCAAATGAGGTGGCTATAATGTCCTTTTTCTGGTGCTTGATTCACCTACCCATCTTAAATCCTTTGATTTCACTGTTCATGCTAAGTGTACATGACAAAGGTGAGTGTAGATTCTCTCCAGGTGTATTGTTCTGTGGAGTGGAATATCTGGTCTTTTGGGATAATTGCCTTCAAATGGCACAAGTGAGCTTAAGGGAAAGGTTTACTTGGAGGATAAAGTGCAAAGTCTGAGCTGACTTAGGAGTAAAGTGGAATCTCTTTCGAAATGAGAGCCTGTGTTGCGATTTATTTTTACCTGTATATAATAACGTTAATGAAGATTGCTGTTTGTCCATTTGACACCCAAACCTGTGTATGGTTTTCTGCAATCTGTCTCCTTTTTCTTGCTGTCTTTTAGCTGCAAAGTTTGAATGCTCGTGTTTAACACTGAATTATGTAATGCCTGTTTGAAGTGTCTCTTTCTCTGAGAAAATGTAGAAGTCTTCTATACTTATAACTTACATAGCATAGACCTAGAGATCTTTATTTCACTCAGAAACAGTAGAATCCCACTGATGAGAAACTTTCCATGAGAGTGACAGATCTGAACTAATTCATAGTGCATGGGTCAGAGGTTGAAATTTTGAAATGTAATAACTCTCCTTAGCTGTCTGATTTCTTTCTTTTTTGCTTTCTTTTTAAACCTGCAACGTGTGGTGGCTTACACACCAAGTTGTAAGATGTGTGCAGAAAAAGAAATGCAAGGATAACACTTTGGCCTTGGGGATTTGGCAATTTCTTTTTATTGGGCTATGAAAGGGGGAGGAAGTGGATATAGCTTTAAGTCTCACAGCTTGAGACACTACTCTGTGGAGGTCATCAGCTGATTAAATACTACAGTATCAAGCCTCTTTATTAAAACTTACGAGAAAAGTGAAATAGTAATGACAGGGAGATGCCAAAATCAGAGCTGAACTACTTGTTTGTGCTGTTCTGTGTAGTTATTTGTAGAGAGTCAGATGAGCTTCCTTCATCAAATAGGGCAGTCTGATCTTAATGCAACTGACTTTATCTAGGGCAGCCTTTGTCAAGTGTTTTGCCTTCAAAGCAGGCAGCCTTGATCGGGCTTGTGAAGACTATAATCTTCACCTGGTTCATGGAACCAGTCAGCCTGACAGGGGAATGTCTTATTTTTCTCTCTGAGACCTTTCAAAATAATTATAGCTTCCTGCTGAGAGCCCAGATACAGAGACTTTAAGGGCAGGAGAAAATTATCATGACGTTGGGATGTGATCTTTCACTCAGAAGAGTAAGGAAGACCTGTCTGTTAGTCACAGATGTGCAAGTCACCCTGTGCATTTTACTGTAGCTATGTCAGGCAGCACCTGTGATGGATTCACACTGATTGAAACCAAAGCCCTAAGCTACTGAGCTGTGACTTTGAAGGCAAAAGCCAGAATACAACCTCTTTCCTTAGTTGGTGCTAATCACTGGGTTACAGTTTTGTGTTCTCATCCCATACTGATGTCAAATGTTCTGCAGGTTATGGGACATTTCATAGAATCATAGAATCACTACGGATTGGAAGGGACCTCGAAAGATCATCTAGTCCAATCCGCCTGCAACAGCAGGATCACCTAAACCAAGTCACACAGGAACACATCCAGTTGGGTCTTGAATATCTCCAGTGAGGGAGACTCCACAACCCCCCAGGCAGCCCGTTCCAGTCACCCTCAATTTCCCATTAGTTCCTGCAGCAAGCTCAAAGTTTGTGCATATTCAGGGCTGATCGTAGTTATAAAACCTAGGATGTAAGATTTCCACTTCTGTAGTAGTGATTCATTTGTTAGCTACACCCACTGATGGCTGTGGCAGAGCTTGAACAGAATGTGTTACTTGATGTGAGTACAGGCATCCAAATTTGGCTCCCACGTGCCTTGGCCTCGGAGATTTTAATAACCTAGGATCCTGTAAGGCTGGAAATAGGAACTTACGATAATGCGATACAGAAATTCCCAGATCGCTCATCGCTCTGAGATTACTCAACTTCATTGGAAACAGCATGGGTGCAAAGTTTTTTAAAAACTTACTCCAAGTTCTTTTTCCTTAAAACAGGCTTCTGCACTTCTCTCTCAATGCTATTCATTTTCTCTCACTTCAGCTTAGACACCTGTGCTGTTGTGTGGAGCGATATCAAAAATATAGTCCATGTTTTGTAGTGTAGAAATCTTGTGGAAGTTTCCTCATCTGCAAAACATATGGTGTATTCCGTGCTAAGTACCCTTTCTATTCAGATGACAACTCAAAGGACTTGAATTGTCCTTAAGCTGCTTTACTGTCTCTGCCTTTTAATTTGGTGGGACAGCAGGACTAAGCAGGTGAGCGGGACAGTTTAGTTAATGGAGTGTTCACTGAGCCTTGTTCATCACTTTGCTGGACCAGTTTTTCATGTCATCTCAGGTGACTCAAGCTGATTTTACCTTGTTACCCACTCAGTAAGACTGGGGTAGGAGAACATTTCTTTTTGTTGGATGTAGTGGGTAAATTACTCAAACACTCTGATATTAGATGCTAGCAGTGCATTAAGAATACTGAAGGGCACCAGACAGCTAAAAGGTGCTTTAATTGCATGTTTTGAAAATGGCAGTACTTTTGGAAATGTCCATTTAGAAATGTTGTTTTGGAAGTCCCTTTGGAAATGGAGCTCTTTTTGTAATCTTAATTCTTTAAAATGTGGAGATCCACACGCTGACCTGTGGTTTTGGCTAATTAGCAAAATGGCTGTGAATTTTATCATATTATCCTCTGGCCATCTGTCTTTGGTAACCCTGCCTATGTTTGCTGAGCACACACAAGAATCACCATCCTGTGCAGAAGATAGTTATTTTTCTTGAAACACCCACCCCCTTTCTTAGGGTCTCCCTAGGCTGCTCTTTGCTGGAGGACTCATTCACATTTAATGTCTCCTCTCTTCACTGGAGAATATGAAATTGTGGATGTAATGAAATTTTCCTTTTTAAATTTTATTTATTTTTTTGCTGTGTACATCCAGACATTTTCTCTTCTTTAATTTTTGAACATGCTGTCTGGGACTTTCATAATTCTGTCCAAACCTGGAGTAGGAAACTGGGGAAAACTCACTTGTAGAAGAGAGGGAGAAATCTGCAACATTTCTGATAGCCACGGGGATACCTGGAGCACTGAAAGCATTGCCCAGGATGAACCTAGTCAGTAAAAAAACCCTGAAGTGCACACTAGTGATGGAAGCTGGGCAGAAACCAATGCACTAGAGGAAGGACAGCAGCAGGAGGGAATCTGGACATGCACTAGCCTGGCTCCAAGGAGCCGTGTTTGTATCCACAAGCAGAAAAATGTGATGTAAATGGCAGTTCTCAAATGCACTGCTGATTCTTTCACTGAGTCTCCTCAGAATTTAAATTTTTTGTCCAACATATTTCTGGTTGTTTGATATCTATGAAAGCCAGCCACAATTGTTTTGAACTGCATGGTTTAAAAATTGGGAGAAGGCAGCAGGCAGTGCTTTCGTTGGGAGAAGAAAAGAAGCTGTGCATGCAGTTAGGCAGAGCTTTGGGGGTACAGAGTTTCTGTCACAGTTGTTTGAGGCATTAGCCAGTCAGGTTCTTGAGGATCTCATTTCTTTTTCTCATGATTTTGGATAGGAAGCAGAACAGGAGTTAGCCAGTGTATTTCTATTTGTTTGCAGCTTGAATTTCATGAAGACTATAACAGAGGCTGGTTTGGGTGTCTGAGAGTAATGTAGCAGAAGACAAGGGATTTACTTCAGTGTTTCAAATTCTTATAACCTGAGTTTGGATCTGTGGCTGGGCAAAGGCTTTTGTCAGTTTTTATTTCATCCTCTCTGTGACAGCACTGAAATTTCCTAATCCCTGTGCCATTTTGGGTTCACAGACTATTTCAGCAGCAGCTCCAGAAATGACCTTTGGATACAGCTAAGGTTACCTTTACTTGACTAGTTTGCCAGAAATGAAATGGGTAGTCAAATATGTGCCCATTTCTCTTGTAAATCCCACTAATCATTAACGACCAGATGGTGTCATTACGTAGTGCTGGGGAAACATCGCCTGATTTTTTACAGCCAAGTTTAGTGTTAAGAAAACATAGTCTTGTAAATGTTAAATTGACTATTGAGTAATCCTGTATTATAGTTTTTCAGAATTAAAACCATACCCTACATGGACGAGTAGATAAAGGGAATAATTCCAATTTGGCAGCCCTGGATAACACCACCTATAACATCAAGGTGCTGACCCAGTGGTTATAAGCATCGACTACAAATGAAGAGTTGAAAGTTCCCAAGGGCTACTGACTCCTTTGCCTGTGTTAAGGGACTTGCTTCCCATGTCCTGTGGGCTGAGAACACCCAGGAAAGGTTTTCCTGCCAGCAGTAATACTAACATGAATTGGGAATTTGTTACTCAGGCCAACACAACCATGAACTGTACTAGGCTGAAGATAATATTTTCAAACTCTGTCCTCAAGCTTTGTAGTAAGAGTTCAGGAGAGACACCTTCTTAAAAGAGTTTGGAAATATATTGAGATTTCCTTGCAAGGTCACACACATTAGTTAATTAAAGATCATAATACCATGGTGATAAAACCAGTTTTATTTTCCCCTTCACTTAAAAGATGGGCAAGTAGGGAACATAGAGATTAGTGATTTTATTTTCATTTTGTGTGCCTACAATTAATGCAGTTGGCACCATAAATATTTAATGTTTCCAAATACTGGGTTGTAGCTGACTTCTTTGTGATTGCACAGTAACTCAGTGGTAGAGAAAGAAATGGAACCTGGATATAGAGTTGGATATTTTTTATTGGCTGAAATAGTGTTTACTTTTGTTGAAAAAGTTTCAAGTCAATAAAGATATTTTAGAATTTATCTCAACAGTATCATAATGGTGCCTTCAAAAAATCAAACAAAGGAACATCCTGAAATACAAGGGGCAGTGTGTGTTAGCCGGAACATAGGAGGTTCTACATAAATGTGAGAAGGAACTTCATGGTGAGGATGACAGAGCACTGGAACAGGCTGCCTAGGGGGCTTGTGGAGTCTGCTTCTCTGGAGATATTTAAAACCTGCCTGCATACGTTCCTGTGGGACTGGATCTAGGTGATCCTGCTGTGTCAGGAGAATTAGACTAGATGATCTTACAAGTTCCCTTTCAAACCCTATTCTGTGATTTTTTGTGAAATATTTGACAATTTTTGGTTCTTTCTTAAAGTGATTTTTAAATTTGAATAAGATCTCATTTTGCTTAAAATTAAAGTTGGAAAAGAATGCACTCCCAGACAAGATATGTGGCTAAAGCCAGCATAAAGAGATCCTGGCTCCTATTCCTGCCTTGAGCTTTTGTGATGCAGAGCAGTTATTGATCCCTGATATCCAAGTTAGGTGTTCACTATGCCTGTAAGGTATTTCTTGATCAGCAGCTTACAATAGTGGTCAACAAAGTTTGGGAAACCTTTGTAAGTTTTGTAATTTTGTCTATGAACTCTTTTTGTTAAGTAAACTTAGTCCTATTATGTGTTTCAACCACAAAGTGGTAAGTGTTCTTCCAGGGGTGTTGTGATAGATTTAAAGAAGAAATGGATTGAGAAGGACTTGGAGGTGTTGGTGAGTGGGAAGCTCAACATGAGCCAACAATGTATGAGTGCAGCCCAGAAAACCAACTGTATCCTGGGCTGCATCAAAAGAAGTGTAACCAGCAGATCAAATGAGACGATTTTCCCTTCTACTTTAGTCTTGTGAGATGCTACCTGGAGTACTGCATCCAGTTCTTGAGTCCCAAGCATAAGAAGGACACGAAACAGTTGTAGTGAGACCGGAAAAGGGTCACAGGAATGATCAGAGGACTGGAGCACCTCTTCTGTGAAGACAGGCTGAGGGAATTGGGGTTGTAAACCCTAGAGAAAAGAAGGCTCCAGAGGAACCTTATAGCAGCCTTCTAGTACCTGAAGGGGGGCTGTAGGAAAGCTGAAGAAGGAATTTTTACTAGGGCATCTAGTGACATGACATGGGGAAATTGCTTCAAAATAAAAGAGGGCAGATTTACATTAAACTTTAGGAAGAAACACTGCACTGTGAGGGTAGTGAGGCACTGGAACAGGTTGCTCAGGCAGGTTGTGGATGTCCCCTCTCTAGGAGTGTTCAAAGCCAGCTTGGATGGGGCTTTGAGCAATGTCCTCTAATGGGAGATGTCCTTGCCCGTGACAGGGGGATTAAAACGAAATGATCTCTGAGGTCCCTTCCAATATAAGCTTTTCTATGTGCAATTATGAAGGGAAATAATTGATAATACTTCAAATTCTCCTTTAAAGTCCATAAAATACTACAAGACCCACAAAAAAAGGGCCAGATTATAACAAACTCAGAATAAATGTATCTCCTCTGAAATTCTGGCTGCTGTTACTGCCAGAGAGAGTTCTTTCAATGGGTAGTAGATACCCTTTAGAAAGGGCAGTGTTGGTATAAGTTGCTTTTCTAGCTTCCTGTAAGTTTTCTTTCTAACCCCCTTTTGCTTTAGAAATAGAGAATGTCCTGAAGAGGGAAGGATTACTCCTCCTTCACTAGTGTAACAGTGGATGCCCGTACATAAATGCTGTCTAGCTTTCAGAATTTGTGATTGTTGTGATTTTAGTACAATTTGTTATCTTAGCCATATTTACGACTTTAGTGTACTGTGGCTGGCAGTGATTAAATTTCTTTATTTATTTATTTTAAGACTGGAAAGGTAAGGGCTGAAATATTTCTGTTCATTGGTTTTAAATGTAATGCTTACCTCCAAAAGTTGTGTGTTGTACTGCAGTTAGTTATCAGCTATCAAAATGCCTTTTGCTTTGTCCTCTCATCTATGAGGTTTCTCTGCATGCCAGAGGGTCAGTCTCTTATTTTCCCCCACTGATAATCTTGGATCACTTTATAATCCCCTCCACTCTCTGGTGACCAAGTGTCTGAGGCTGGAACAGACCAGGTAAACCATTTGTAAGAAAGATCTAAAGAGAAATTTATCGAGTATTTCTCCCAGTTAAGACTGAACCTTGGACTGGTTCCCAATGCCACATGTGTGTGGATGTTGTGTGGTGAAAGTGCATGCTTCCTTCTCATGCAGCAGGATACCAGTTGAAATATCTAAACCTCATTGCTGTGTTTCACAGCCCAGCACTGGAAGCTTAGATGCTATCCTGCAGACTCACGCAGCCTGCCTGGGCTGACTTCATTCTCTCTCTCCCAGATACACATGAAGTCAAACACCAATTAATTTCACCCTGTCAGCAACAGTTCCAGAGTAATTCTTTGCAATACTTTGTGGGAAGCAGTGACAAAGCCAACCCTCTAATTATTATATTGAATAATGCATCTCTTTGAGGTGTATGGGGATCTCCATACTGTCATAGCTTGGCAAAACTAACTGAAAACTAGGCTGCAGGGCTGACAGGAGGGTTATGTTTTGTGCTCTCTGGCTAGCAAGGAATATTCCAGTATTTTTGTGGGGTGTTTGTCTTCAGTTTTGGCCTCTGCCTTGTACCACACTAGTCTTTCTGTTTCTGGGCAAGTGGGAGAGTTTTCAGTCTGAGAGAGAGAACCCCTCTTGCTTCCAGATGACTCAAAGAGAAACATTTGGGACTTCTTTGAAGAAACATCTCTATACTGAGATGTTTAGAATGACCTTTTCACATATTCTGATTATGGACATGATTTGCCAGCCATTTAATTCAGTGGTAATACATCTGCTGACATCAGGGAGTATCTTCCCTAGACTCAGCCTCTATTCTTCCCCACCTCTCGTCTCAGTTGGTCCACCTGGGTTTCTAGAGATGCATCTTTGAGGGGGTTGTAACAGTTCTTGTTTCTTTACAGCAGCTGGTGCTGGAAGAATTATTGCATTGGAGAAGGTTGAAATCAATTAGAGAATTTATCCTCAGTTAGTACATCCACACTGTCAGGGATCATTCTTGGTTGAAACTGCATTTTTGGTCATGCCTCAAAGCTCTTCAGGTAGATTTCCTCAAGAAGAGTCAAGAAGGACCCAGGTAAATTCCAGTTCATTTTTCTGAGCTGACTTCAGCCTCTGGACCTTTGGAAGCGTGCCTGCCATTAAGTTGAACAAAAACAGTTGTTTTATTTAACAGAAGGAGCTGAACCCATGCTGTGCAGAAAGAACAGTCTTATCATGGCGAAACAGACAAGATGTTTCTGCATTCATTTAAACGTGAGCCATTTGTGTTGCTCAATATCCATTAAAGATAAGGAGGTTCCTCTTTATGCCTTCTGCCTGTTGGAAATTAGCAAACTCTCTTAATACGACAATTCATCAGCAGTTATACGAGGCAGAATTCATTCTCAGTGAGAGAAGAAATTGAAACTCCCATCCTTTTGCTCCCTGGCATTCCCCTGAGCCTCCTCTGCAGAATGAGATGAGTTTAATTCTGCTATTGTTAAGCATAGTGAGCACAAAGCGACATAGGACCGTAAGTATGGGAAGGAGCATCTTATTAGCTGCACTACAAGTTCTTTTAAATAATGTTGATTCAGTAACTTGTCTCTAGCCGATCATATACAGAACAAGGATGGAAAGACTCTGAGTGTGAGGTTGTTTCACTTGCATATTTGTAGTGAGCTAATTGGAATAGGAGATAGCAGTGGTTATCATAGCTCTGTAATTATCTCACAGATAATTGCCCTCTATTGGGCAGAATGCAATCAAAGGGGGACATAGATGCATTTCCATGTTTAGTGAAATATCAAAAGTTCTGCAACTGAGTTTGAGATAAACATACTGACTTGTGACAGCCAGCAAGAACTAAGGAAATAATAATACCTGTAGAGCTTGGAGCTGATTTAAATTGATCTGTATTTTCTCCCATGGGAGAAAATCCTGCTTTTTGTTAGAAAAAATAAAGAAAAACAGACGTTAAAAACTGCCTGGTTTGGCCAAAGGGTACAGAAATATTCTTGGGGTTTTTTTTCTCACAGTATCTTTGATTTTCAGGTTTTGATTAAAAATCTTTGAGGCAGGGACATGTTCCGTTATAATATTGATTTTAGGGGCAGCCTGTATTAGTGTCTCCCTAAAGCCATTTCTGGATCTGCTATAGTGTCTCCAGAATTCTTTTTTTCTTTCTACAAATCATTAGACTGGAACAGTGCATGTTACTTTCCTTTTGGCCTTGTGCTTTCCATTTATTGCTCATTTATAACAACAGATTAAGAGCCAATAAAGACAAACTCTTGAGTTACCTACAGCTTCACCCCATACTTCTTTACTTCTTGATGTATGGGTAGCACAAGCTCCTGTTGCAACATTCTGCCCTAAGCCTTCTTGGTTGAGAAGGATAATGCTTGGGGCATGGGAACTCTTTGAGACTCTGCTGTTGTGAACATCTAGGAGCGCGTCTAGTGCTCAACCTCCTGAGCAACGCTGTCTCTTAATTTTTTTTCTGCATCCATCTAACTTGGAGTTAGAGAACCCACAAAAGCTCTGTGGTTTCTCTGGTCTCTTCTGCTACAGTGTCATTCTTTCACTGATGGAGAGACCTGCAAGTGGCTGTGGTTATTTTGTTCATCTCCTCTCTATTCTATCTGTGAGGATGCTTCTGCTTGAATGCAAACATCTCTTGTCATGAGACACAGGGTGATCTGCAGACTTGCTGTCACTATTGCTTTTACCCATCATAGCCACTCAGACTTGCTGCTTCTACAGGCAGAGCCTGTCTTTGTATATCTGTCTGCTACCAGAATCCTTCTGTTTCCTGCTTTGTCTTTTCCTCTTGTGGATGTTGGGACAAATGAGTTTCTCACTCTCAGTAACTAATTGAGTGTGTTTTGTTGTTTGTTTGAGGTTTTTTGGCAGGGGCAAGGAGACTCGTTGGTGTTGATGTATTTATGCTTGCTCTGTCCAGAACAGAGTAGTTTATTCTCTTCTGTCTTTCTCCTCCTTCCCCTTATTCGTCCATTTCTTTTCTTTTCCTGGCTGATGGTTAAAAGTCAAAGAATGAAATAAACCACTGTTGTCTTCAAGTTAGCATCTGAAATACAGAGAAGCAACTGTCACAAAAGATTTGTGACAGAAACCTAGTTTTACATTGCTCTTTCTCCAAAACGCATAAACTGAACGAATGAATTATTTCCAGAATGTTAGATGTTATCCCAGGGTGATTCTTCACAATATCCTGCAATGGGGAATGTGGAGACTCATCCTTCCTTAATTAATACAATGTACAATGCCCGTAGGCATATGGGACTCATCAGCATAATCTATACATTTAGCTTGTGCCAAGTTTCATACTGGCATCCTCTCTTTGGACAATTTAAGTTTTATTTTTATTCATCAGATGCTGCATTCATTTATTAAATGCTGCTTTCAGTCTGAGGCTTTTCAGAGGCACTTTAATCCTGCCCAGGACTCTGTTAGTAGCTGAATCACTAAGCCTTAGTATTTCAGGCATGTCATATTTGCAGTCAGAAATTGTTTGTACAAATGAGGATAATTAAACACACAGTGAATGGAGAATCCTTATTCTGGTGTACAACATTTCCTGAATAGATCATGTTCAAATTAATTTTGATAGGAGACAAACCGGAGGATGGAGCCAGGCTCTTCTCTGTGTCATCCAGTGATAGGACCAGGGGCAATGGGTGTAAGCTGGAACGTAGGAGGTTCCATATGAATGTCAGAAGGAACTTCTTCACAGTAAGGATGATGGAACACTGGAACAGGCTGCCCAGGGAGGTTGTGGAGTCTCCTTCTCTGGAGACATTTAAAACCTGCCTGGATAGGTTCCTGTGCAACATGGTCTAGGTGATGCTGCTGTGGCAGAGGGATTGGACTGGATGATCTTTTGTGGTCCCTTCCAATCCCTGATGTTCTGGAGTTCTGTGTATCTTTCCCTTCCAAGGAGGGAAACAGTAACTCTGCTGAAGTCCTTGGCTGTAGGACTGATGGTGCTGAGCTGATAGCTTAGTGGAGCACGTACTTTGCTTTTCTAAAGTAGTCAGAAACAGAGCTGATTCATGTTTCCTGAAAAACCAAAGCAATAATCTATAGCAGTTCCCCATGTACATAATTTTCAAAGAAGGGTAGCCAAGCACTGAGCAAACATTAATTAACTGGATTTCATAATATAGTAGACACTAAGCTAATTTTAAACCAAATGCAGTGAAAGAGATGAAAGTCACTCAATATGTCAGAGAAACAAAAACTCTTATTTGAGTTTAACAGATCTGTGCAAAGCATAGCTGGTTAAAAGATGTAAATCCCCCCCTTTTTTTTTCCAAAAAGATGAAGAAAACTTTGCCACATCTCTCCACATACCCCCACAAACAGTTCTACTCAGAATTTTTCCATTGGGAAACAAAGAGATTAAGTAGGATGTGCTATTCCTCTGACATGAATTCCTACCTAGTAATCTGGCTTAGATGTTGACACCAAAATTACTTTTGCACACAATAATTCCAGCATTCTGTGTTTATTATTTAGAATAATTATTATTTCATAATAATTTATTATTTGACTAATTCTGTATTAAGAATATTTATTATTTAGAACAATCTATTTTATTTAATAATTATTTATTATTTAGAACAATCTTTTATTATTTACAATATTAAAAATAAAATTATCCTTAAAAGAGTATCCCTTCCTTCATAATGCAAAACAGAATGAAACCCTTTTGTTGGATTATGTTTCAGACTTGTCCACCATAGAGTTTCCAGACCTCTGATTCCAACTTTGGCCTTTTCAAGCAACTGCTAGGGGAAATCCCACAGGACAGGGTCCTGGAAGGTAAAGGGGCCCAAGATAGCTGGCTAACATTCAAAGACCACTTCTTTGAAGCCCAAGATCAGAGCATCCCAACAGGTAGGAAGTCAAGGAAGGGAGCCAGAAGACCTATATGGTTAAACAGGGAGCTGCTGGGCAAACTCAAAAGGAAGAAGAAAGTCTATAGGTCATGGAAGGAGAGGATGGCCACTTGTGATGATTATAAGGCTCTGGGGAGAGGATGTAGGGACACAACTAGGAAAGCCAGTGCCTCCTTGGAATTAAACCTTACAAGAGAGGTCAAGGGCATTAGAAAGGGCTTCTTCAAATACATTCCAGGTAAAACTAAAACTAGAGGCAATGTAGGCCTACTGTTGAATGAGTGGCCACTGGACAGATGGTCACTCTCCATCATCTTTGATAAATCATGGAGATCAGGAGAGGTGCCTGGGGACTGGAGGATAGCAAATGTCACTCCAATCTTCAAAAAGGGTAAGGAGGACTCAGGTAACTATAGCCTGGTCAGCCTCACCTCAGTTGGGGACTGAGCAGTGTAGGAGAAAGGGAGCTGAGGGTCCTGATGGCCAGCAGGATGACCATGATCCAGCAATGTGCCCTTGTGGCCAAGAAGGGCACCAGCATCCAGGGGTGGATCAGGAGGAGAGTAGTTAAGAGATCAAGAGAGGTTCTCCTCCCCCTCTACTCTGCCCTGGTGAGACTACACCTGGAGTATTGTGTCCAGTTCTAGGCCACTCAGTTCAAGAAGGACACGGAACTGCTGGAGAGAGTCCAGTGCAGAGCCGCAAAGATGATGAAGAGAGTGGAACACCTCCATTATGAGGAAAGGCTGAGGGAGCTGGGTCTCTTTAGCCTGGAGAAGTGAAGACTGAGCGGTGACTCGATTAATGTTTATAACTATGTGAAGGGTGGGTATCAGGAGGATGGAGCCAGGCTCTGCTAACTGTTATCTAATGATAGGATAAGGGGCAATGGTTGTAAGCTGGAACACAGGAGGTGTTCCTATGTGACTTGGTCTAGATTATACTGCTCTGGCAGGGAATTTGGACTAGATGATCTTTCTAGGTCCCATCCAATCCCTGATTTTCTGTGATTCTGTGAATTCCAGGTAAATCTCTTCTCTCTAGAAATGCCTGTCAAAAGCATTTCTGTCTGTGTTGGATGCATGTGGGACAGGAAGCTGATAGTACCTTGTGCACTGAAGTTTGAGTCATCTTCAAGACAATAACATCTTGATGAGCTGATGCTTCATTACTTCCACCATATCTCAGTGCTGGTGCTGCCAGAACCTGGCAAAAAAAAAAAAAAGGAAGCAAGAACTTCTCATTTAATTAGAATGAGCCCTCGGGGCTGCTTTTATATAGCCCAGATGAACTGTACCCTGATGAGTCAGGAGGCTACATGGGAGTAGCTTATTTAGTTCTTAAGTAAGCAGCAGGACTGTGACTGTAGCTGGGACCAAACCCACTATGAGTGCTGGCTTGATGGAGCTGACAGGTCTGCTCCCTGCATAAGTCTCAGTCCTCATGAGAAGTTATTTCAGGCTCCACAGGGAAATTAAGATGCTGCCTCTAGCACATGCCCTGCCTGTGCTCCTGGCCTTTTCAAACCTTGACAGAACTGTGAGTAAAGGTCTTCATCCTTCTAACTGCAAACTTTTTTGGAGTTTATTTCACAAAAATTTGGTTATCTTCATTGAGATTTGTAGTATAGGTTTGGAGAGAAATGCTGGTGGACTTTCGAGGACTAAGACCTATTAACTGGGTGTGAACTAGACACACAGCATTGTTTGTCCTTTCTTTTAGTTTGGTATAGGCATGTAGGGAAATAAACTCCCCATGAGTCGACAGCAGCTTTGTTCTGTTGATAAATAAATTTTGAAGTTATTCTTGGGTTCAGTGACATTTCTTTCCCATTGCTGCTAATTTGTGAGATATAAAGAGTCATCTTGTTTTATGTAATGTGAAGAGAGGGGAAAAAAGCTCCTGTTGTCTTGTGTGAATCCTCTGGTGACTGGTGACAAGGCTGAGCCTAAGTTGTCAGCTTTTCCCTCTAGAAAAGGATTAATTTGGACCTCTTTCCTCTTCCTGGTCTACTTTATCCATCAAACAACTGTGTGTGGCAACTTTGAATTTCTGGGATCTGCATTCCACTTAGGCTGTGGGTGACTTACAGCTGTAGGCGTTCAGCAGGTTGTGAGGATGAAGTATAGGTGGGCAGATTAATGTATGCATATATGGAAAAACCTTTTGCTTTCTTTGAGATATCGGACAGAATTAATTAATTCATTGGACCTTCTTAAAAATAATTGGCTTTGCTGAAAACAAATCAGCTGAGAGTAAACACTTGGCTTTTTTTTCCCTTTTGCCTTATCTTGCAGGCTGTATCTCATGCAATTACTTCTGCCGATGTCCAGAACTGTGGTATCACAGAAATTAGCACTAAAAAAGACATAGGAAGCTCCAGGGACTGGCTAAGACACTTTCTTACAATATCTTTCTCCCCAGCTTTTTTCCCAAACTTCACTTGAAATATGCTATGCCCATAACTCTTCAGAGACCTCATCGCATCGTATCCCATCCAGCAGCGCTTTCCTGCGTTCACCCACAGAAAATCATATTGCATTAATATGTTTAATAAATACATGCTTTCCCCCAACATTTCAGCATTTTATATCTGTCCTTAAATGGGACAGTTTCTGATGTGTCGTCAGCCTGGGGTATATGCAGCTTGGGTGCACATTGGCTGTTTGTGCTTCTAGTGGAGCTAGGATTAAAGTTGACTGCAGTAAGTAACAGATGAGTACAGAGAAATCCCCTTGACCATCTGAAAGTAACTGCAGTTACCAGTACCTAGAGAAATGCATTGTTTTAACAGATGGAGAAGGTAGCCTGCTGGCTGTGGGCCTGTGTTGGAAGGGTAGGTGTAATTTCACTGTGCTATGTGAAAAGATCCAGATGAGCTGAGGAGGAATTGTATGGATCACTTTGTGCTCCCATCTGCCCATGTGGACGTGGCCCTTCTGTGGATGAGTTGGTCCTATGTGCTGCTTAACTGGTACCACATGGAAGTGTTCACTTCTGGGCAGGGTACAATTAAAATTGCAGCCAACTAATTGACAATATCCACTAATTTCACCACAGTTGCCTACAGCAAGAGGATGTGTTTTTCCCCCTTTACATATTAGTGCGTAATAAGTGTGTCTTGTTCCTTCCCATTTCTAGCCTTTTTCTACTGCACAACATCCTGCTGCGTACTCTCCATCCGTTCCCTCTGTCTCTTACAAGAGCAGTGATGGTTGTCTTCAGTCTGACATCCCAGCCTGCAAAAATGAGTTCCCAAGTCAGCATCTTGGGAAACTCTCGATCCATTGTAAATGCTCTGATTTTTGTTTTCAAAGCCTGAGCTGGTGAATGCCATCTAGTCAGAAACTAGGCATGTTCCTGGCAAAAAGCTCAATCAAGCAGATTTCAGACCAAGTTTGAAATTACCAGATCACTGGCTGACCCCTGTGATCTGGTAATTTACCTTGTAAATCCTTAACACAAAAGTTGCTCGTGTCCAGTGATACCCACTCCCACCTCCCAAGTCCTGGAAACTGAGGAATATAGCATCTCTTATTCTCTGTTGATGGTTTAGGGAGCAAGACAGGCAGTCTGAATTGCTCAGCATTTTTGATCTAAGCAGCTACAGTAGCTAAATGTCAGTGCTGCCTTTCATCATTAAATGCCTGAAAAATTGTCTGGGAAATGAGTAGGAAAAGAGGCAGAAAGAGTTTATTCCATGGAAAGTTAGTATGGTTGGTAGAAACAGTGCGCTGAGGTGTGCAGCAGACAGGTAACCTAGAAGATGTGTATTTCTTTCTTTTCTTTGTTTGCATATGCTAACATTTTCAGTTTTGAGCTATACAGTGTCTTATACTGAAGCATTTCAGGAATACCTACTTGCAATGCAGAATACTGTATTCTCCTTACCTTTCTTGCTTGCCCTCCCTCCTGATCACAGATAAAATATTGGCAGAGCAGCCTAGTAGATGTGCAGTCATGCACAACTCTCTTCCCTCAAGACAGAGATAAGTATCTTGCCAGGATCCATCCTTCAGCTTTCAAGAACACACAATCCTCTTCCAAAACGAAGGAAGGAATGATCTTGTGAAAACCAAGAGCTACAATGAAGACAAAAAAGAGAAGCATCAGGAGAAGATAGAGGAAAAAGTAACCATTGCTTGCTTCCTAATGAGATTCAGATGCTGTGTGAATTCTAAATTGCCCAAAGATCCTGCACCAGCTGAAATACTGGCTGCAGGCTCCACATTTCAAAAACTGCCTTTGCAGCAGTCAGGGAACATGTCAGCAGGGAAAAAATGACCTTTCCTATCACTTCCGCCTGCATCCTCTCAGCATTTTCTCATCTGAGTAGTGATAAATGGACAGGGGTGGTGGAGGATGTTGATTTAGCATAGTTTATCACTGCAAGAGAGCCCTTTTCTCCTTCTTAGGCACATCCAATTCAGCATCATGCATGGGGGCATTTTGTGGACCTTGGTTTAGTTTTTGCTATCTGTGATTTGTGCACATACAAAATTCAGACCTGAGCTGTGCTTGGAGCCTGAGGTGTGACCATGTGGCAGGAGAACTGTTTTCAAGCTGAGCTTAGGCTTCGGAGTGTTCCTAAATACTCTTGCCTTTATAAGGCTCTGAAGTAGAGCTGTTTGCTAGCCAGTGAACACTGAAACCCCTTCCCAGCCAACTCCAGTCCAACCAAGCTCCACTTGGTTGCAGAGGGCACACAAAGGAGGTGGTATATTAGGGGATGCTGACATCTTTTTTCATCATACTTCAGTTGCTTAACTAGTTGTAAGCAGTGCATCCTCCAAATGTTCTCAGAGAGGTAATATACAAGAAAATATAAAGCTATGGGAATGTCTCTTCTTGCTGGGTTGCTGCTCTTGTACTGCCAGACCTGAGAAGTTGTTTAGTTCGTTCTCAAGACCAGGGAAATTAGTACATGGGGTAAAAGAGTAGCTTTATAGTCTGCATGCTTCTGCTCCAAGACCTGCATTCATATTTTGTTCTTCCCACTACCTGAATGTGTTTTCATTCTTCATGCAATGCTTCTCCAGACAAATGATGAGAGACCATTTACTGAAAATACCCATCTTCAGGAGGGAGAGCGCCGCAAAGCAGAGCTGTGTTCTTTGCCAGTGGGAGCAGACGTGAGGCGAGGCATGAAGAAACAGCACTGATTGGAGATTTGTTTTGCAATCAGAGCCTTTGATATAAGTGAGCAGCTTGGTTTGTGAAAAAGAAGGATGACCGATGCGTTACTTTAAGTCTTGTTATCTGCCTGCAGACAACAGGAGCTTGTCTTGCCTTTGGATTGCAGGAGATTGCTTTGTGAGCTTTTTCTGCTCGCAGCACAGTGTTTGGTGAGCAGAGTACTAGGGAGGTGCTGTGTGCTCGCCTTTTTTCATTGTCGTTGTTCCGAACAGAGGCATCAGGCTTGTCAAAACTAATTAAGCAAACAAGTAGATGGCACCGAGAAGGGACTTCAAGCTAGAATGAAATGTGTCAGGAGACTCCTTTGGTCCCCTGGTGCTCATTTAGTAGGCATTATGAAGAGGTCCACACAGCTTGTGTGTGCAAATGCTCAACAATAATGAGTAATTTTGATATATTTTTTTAAAAAATGCTTAGTTTCTTGTAATTATAGTCCCTTTTAAAAATAATAGTTTTGTGGCAGACTAATATTTCTTATTACCTGGGCCAGGAGATGTGCTTCCTTGCTGTGGAGGGAGGCACAGTGCCCCTTCCTTCTGGACATGAGGGATTCAGCAGATGCCATGGGAAGCAGGTGAGACAACCAGGTGTCATGTTGTCAGGACACAGCGAATGGCTCTGGGTAGAAGGCTGGTGTCTGACTTCCAGAAGGTCTGGAAAGCACAAACTCCTTTGTGAAGGCTGGATTTAAGTAGAAAGCCTGTTGGGAAAGGGTGTGGGGCAGGTCTGTAATGTGTTAACAGCCTGTAAATAATAGTGCTGAAATTACTGCTCCCTTTGATGGTGATGGATAGATCTGTTGGTAAGCATGTACCTCTGTCCCTTTTGGCCCATCATCTCGCCTGTGATGTAATGGTTATGTGTGTGAGTTATGGGTGCTGAAGAGCTGAAATAACAGCATTTTGACTACTTATGGGAAGAAGGCAGAAAATGTCTGCTGCGGACTAGAAAGATATGTGCCTCTTCTGTAACTCTACTGTGCAATAACATTGCTGACACTGTTCACAGACATTTTAAGACATTTTGGTTTGTCCTATCATCACTTTTAACTGTGTCCAGATATTTGGAAGACTTGACCCCAGTAAGTACATGGTTACAGGGATTCAGGCGTGTTCTGGCATTCTTACCACAGCAGACAGAGCTTTCTTCCTCGTGGGATCACCCAGAAACTGATGGCAGCAGTTAAGTAGAAAGCTGTTTCTCACTGGGAGTAGAATGATGAAAGCCCTGCCTGTGAGGCTTTGTTTTGTGGCACTGGGGGGGTTTTTTGGCCACAATTCACAGGGTGTTGTGAATGGACTCACTGTTGATGCGATGCTCTAGTTAACAAGTGGAGCCGGTTTCAGTTACCTACGCCGTGGGTCATAATGGTGTTTGCAGCACTGGCTGATCTTAGCTGAGCTCCAGCACATTTGTATGTTTGTCATTGCTGCAATGGCTGTGCTTTGTGTGATCCACAAAAATGTATCAGAGCATCTGTACTTTGTTTGGGGTTTGTTGGGGTTTTTTTAATGTTTTTGGCTGTTGATGCCCCAAGGATGAAAGCAGCAAAAGAGAGTGATAAAAGTGTTTCAGAACATTAGGGAATTGTGAATGTTGGCTGGCTTGGAGGGAATCTATTATTTACAATCTACTGTATCAAATTCAGCTTCCACCAAATTAGAAACTGATTTTTGTCGTTGTCCCTTTTTAATCTAACCCTTCGGTTAACTCAGGAGAAGCAGCTCCATAAATCACGTGGACATCTATGGATTTTTTTTCCCCTGCCAGCCATTGCTAGAACTAAATGTTCGTCTCCCAGTGATTCTTATCAGCCAGGACACCGGCTGATAATAATAACATTTCTGTTCTGTGCTTAGCTTTTTCTCTGTTGGTAGGAAAACCATCTTTTTAATGTGCCTTGCAAAACATTTTTAGAGAGTAAAATAAGGAAGATTTGACTTGAGGTGCCTTGTTTCGTGATTACGAATGACCATGACATGGGGTCATAGGCTGAATCCTTCTGTTTTTTTAATCAGAACTTCACCATGTATATGTGCGTCATTGTTTTTCTTTTGAAGATCAGGTAACTCAGTCTCTCATGTCACTGTTCAGCCAAGTAAAACCTCTTTATGAATTGCTGTCTTATAAGCATAAGGCTGCTGTGCCCTTGTCTTTCCTTCACCATTCAAACAGAGCTCTGATTTTACTGAATGTTGGAACCAGCTCACTTTGCTACCACAGGAATGATCATGGTAGTCTTGATCTTTTTACAAGGGATTTACTTTCCCTCACCCTCTCTCTGTTTGACTGCATCCTTTCATCTAACTTATTGCCTTCTTTTTCTCTCTTTCTCTTTTTCTCTCTCTCTCCCCCAACAGGGCGGTGACTGGTTTGGATAAAGAACCTGACCTTGTACACATGGAAGCCCGGACAGCTGATGGATGTGAGTGTCTGCAGCCAGTGCTGAAAAAGTGGGCTTTGAGTCAAAAATGAAGTAGGAATGGAAATTCACTTTACTCATTTTGTCTCCCTATGCACATTTTAATTGATAGGAAAGATGTGGGTCATGGGGTTTGATGTGAGGCATACTCTTATTTCCCCTGGAGGGGAAATTCAGAGACTGCAGATCTTGTGAGAAATTGCCTGCAGTCAGACTTCTCTGGCCACAATGTCCCTATGCACCAGGTAGCCTTTGTCTGGTATTGAAAGGATTTTTCCTTTTTGCTTATGATGTTTGACTAGATGCTCCATGCCAAAACATTACAGGCCTCGAAACGCTGCTTGGCTCTGAAGTAAGAAATAGGAAAAACCCCATCAATTCTTAACCCCTCACTGAAGTGAATCCCTTCATGTTTGCAGTAGAATGGATTCCTATGTAATTAGCCTGAAATACAAGTAGTAGGAGTAAGCTGACTCTTGCACCACTCTCTCTAAAGTGGTGTAGGCATTTCTTGTAAGAACTACAGCACAATAATGTGTCTGCTTCTGGATGGAGCCAGCTTTAGTCCAGCTCAATGCCACGCAGCAATGAGACCCGAGTCCCTTTAGCATTGCATGGACAGTGCAGAAAAGCAGAATAGAAATGAGTTGTAGAGAATTTCTGTGAGTAGAAGGCCTCATTTTTTCTAGTTGCAAACTTTTCTCTCTTTTAGTCAAGTGCTGCTGTGTGAACGAACTCCTGTCTATCAGGATGGCATCTTCGAGGCTGTGGATCTTCTAAAATTGCTCATTGGCCTCCCACTGCTATTTAGTGATGGCAGCTGAATAAATAACCAGGCAATAAAAGCTCAGGAGTGACAGCTGTTTGTTGAATAGTTGGAAAAATCTAAACAGGCTGGCAGGTGGGTGGGCAAGTTAGAGAGGCTTCTTCACAGTGCCTTTGCTGTTGTGTGTGCTGCTGCAGGAAGAAGTGGCCAAAAGTAAGCAAGTAAGCAAGCAAACTGCTTATAGAGTCTGTTTTCAAACTAAGTTTAAACTTGCACACCCAGCTATTTGAATATTGGATATGTCAAGAATATAGATACTTCATTTGAAAGATTTATCCCCTTTGAAAGATTTTGCAGACAACTGTCTTCCTTTGGGTCTCATTTACTTAAGGGTTTGCAGTTTGCTCTTGTTTTAATGTATAGGTTCAGCGTTTTGAAATTGGTGGTTGATGGTCTTGAGAGTTTAAATGACAGTCAGATTTCAACAGTAGTGTCAGCAAAGCTGGCCCATTGCAAATCATCATCCCAGCAGGCACAGGTGGCACCTGGTGGGCTGTGTTTGCCCTACTAGGGTACAATACCGTGACTCCTCTCCCAGCCAAATGCAGCGCAAAAGAACCATTTTGCTCTAATTATATCACTTTCAGCCTTCAAAGCTCTTAGTTTGTGTCACAAAGCATTCACTGCCTCACAGCTATAGCCTCAGCTGGTGTGAAGTGATACAGCCCTGTGTACTTAGGAATGGGAGGCTGATCTTTTCTTGTTGGCTCTGTAACCAAAATGGGCCTTCATGCTCTCAGTGAAATGACTGAGGCACTTACACCTGCTGGAAAATAGGTTCCTGCAGTTGCTTCCTCTTGTTGATCAGAAACTTTCTCATTGAAATTTTCCTCAATAGTGAGGAGAAGGAAGTGAAGGCTTTTTTAATGTCTCTTAGGTGGGTCTGGAGCCTCAGTCACTTGTGCGGTGCATTAACAGACATAGAACTGGATATTCCCAGTGTTCAGCTCAATTCTGAGACAAGAATCCATGCCCTCAGGGTTGCTGGCCGCTGGAAAAGTACATCATTCTTCTGAAGGGGCGATTTGTCTTTCTTCTTATAGTTTCTTCCATGCTTTTTGTAAAAAAAATTATATAATTAAACAAAATGGGAGGGAAATGGCATTTAGGATTAGACTTCTCCATGGGATGTCTTTTTTCTGGTTTGGTTTTGATTTATTTTAGCAGTTGTGGGGCTCAAGCACCTAACTAATACCTGTTCAGACACTGGAGCCTAAAATATGCTCTGTGTGGCTGGGGCATGCTAGAGCTAGGGTTTCATAAATCCCTCCATAAATCATTCAAAGCTATCAATAAGACCATAGAGATGGGAGGTGCAAGTCTTGTTCACAGCTCTTGTGTCTTTCCTCCAAGATATCTTCAACCATGGTTTTGTCTGCCCAGTCATCAGGAAGGCTGGGATTTCTGAAAAAACATCAACCCTGGTGTTAGGCTCCTTAAATATTTACAAGATGCTTCCAGTGCCCAGCTGATCTTGAGCTTTTCCTGTCTTTCAGACCGCATTATGTTTTTCACATTTTTTCAACATCTTGGCAGAGCTGTTGTAGCAGAATAATAATCCATTCTTCCACTGTTAAATTATAAGAATGTTTAGGAGCCTTGGGCACTTTACCTTCTGCCTGGGTGTAATAGGCAGCAGCAAAGACAGGGCTGGGAAGAGGGCAAGGGAACTATAGCAAATACACTGATGCAAGCACCCACCAGCCCTCCTGAGAAAGATACATTCAACTTTCTGGTGTTCAGTGACATAGTCCTCTCCCCACTCATTGACATGATGCAATAAACAACATTTTAGTTGAAGGGAAAAGAGGGCCAAAAGACCTAACCAGAAAGATAAAACAGGGTAACAGATTCCTGGAGAATAATTTAGAGAGTCTTGTCTACATTTCTAAATCCTCTTTTGCTTTGGGGGAAAAATTGTCAAGGCCAGCTAGCACTTCTTCCTATGGTAACCTTCACTGGCAGCTTATGAGTTTAAGACTCTCCTAACCCCAGGACTTAAGGTGAGACAATTTGCCAGTGCAACTTGTTTCCATCAGCTCTCCTTCTCCCTGTTAGCTGTGCTGGCCACCCATGTCTGCTTTCAGCTCCCTTGTTATTACTGCTGGGAGGGACAGGGCTTGCTGTCCTATGTCTCTGTAAGTCACAGTAACATGCCCAAGGTCTGCCCTTTGCAGCCTTCAGCACAGTGACATATTTGACTGTTTCACTTTCTCCCTTCAGGGACACAAATCTTTGGGTGTCACCCACCAGAGAACGTCTCTGGTGCCTGCCAAGGCTGTCATGACTGGTGGGCAAAGGAAAAGACTTAGAAGCTTGGCTTTTTTTCCACCAATTTATCACTGCAAATGTCAAGAAATTATTTGAGTTTTATCACTTCTAAAAAGAGTAAAAGTACCCTCTGAATTGTCAAGATCTTCTCAACTGGAAAATGGCTGCACAACCAAGAAAGCTGTTCTTTCATCCTAAGTGACATAAGTTGGTGGGAAGAGTTTGTGTGGAGGTATGGGCATTGGGATTTGAGCTGCAGCAAATCCTCCAGACATATTGCCTCATTCACAGATGGGCTGAAAAAGTAGCTGGATATAAGCATGAGAAGTTTTTCAGGCTTTCTCTAGGAAGCAGGGAGCTCTTCTCAACTCATTTTGCAGTGGAACATGATAAAACCAGCCAAACAAGAACAAGAATCCTCTCGTTCTGGTCTTACATCAGTTGATATATATATTGGAAATTATCACTATATAGAAGCTAACCTCCCTTACATTATACCTTTCACAGTCAACGGGAAGCCTTAGAGAAGTATCTTGGGCAAAATTAACTCCCTTCAGAAAAGAGGGAGATAACAGCTTGGATATCCCCTTTTCTCTTAAATGACATTTTTGTTGAGGGCCCCTGCACTTTCTATGTATGGGAAGATGTGTTCTCTGAATGGGACCATAGGTCTTGAATAGACCATAGCCTTCAAGAGACTTGAGCAGAGACATGGGGCTGTTTCGTGCTTCCACTCAAATGTGAACTGAGTGCTGTCATATTTATCTCATTTCTTAGCGTATGTTAAAGGGAATTATTTTTCATTCTCCATGTGTCAGAAGGAAAAAAGCAACATTTGAACATTATTTTAATATCCAAATGCAGACAGAGTTGAAGAGAATTTTTTGTATGTATGTCTTCAATAGGCCTTGTGTTGTTAAATATATACAAATACATAAACAAACAGGAGACTAAACGGAATATAGGTAGTGAGCTACCTGCCTTCTCTACCACCAACTTTCTGTGAATATTAATGAGGTGTCATTCTTTGAGTGTGTTTGATTGCTGGTGTAACACACTCAAAATGACACATTTCCCAATAGGCAGGAAGCTAGTTGTCATGTCAACACTTGTAATTTATTTGCATTTATTTGTGACAGGTTTTTTATTCCTCTTCCCATTCTGTCACTCAGCACCAGCAAATTATACCCTTTCTGGAGGGATAAGAATATCCAGGCGACTGTGTGGGAGAACATACTGGAGGGAATGAGCTTCTAAAAATATGTCTCCTGACCTCTTCTCCTTGTTCTGCCTAATTTTAGTGCTACCTCAAAGAACAAGTCAAGGCTGCTGAGCTCTTTGGGTAGTGTGGCAGTACATAAGACCCTCTTGTTTTCTGAGAAGTAGCTTTTATCCACCACAAAGTTCTCTTCAGTTCCACGTTAAGGAGGTAAATAGCAGCTCTGTATCAAGTGTGTATGTGTCAGTTGGTGAAGAACTTTAATTTATCCCTGTTGAGAAAATGACCTCTACTACTGCTGGTATTTTGTGCAGGGACAGTGTGTAACTCCAGTTAGTTGGCACTGCCTCTAGGTCACATATTTTTCACCATACAGTTTTAATTACAGAGTTTAATTACTCTGACCTGGTGCCAGCAACAACTTCTGCTGCTTTACCATCATCAGTAGAGCAACGTTTTCATTACTTGTTACGAATGCCTCAGACTGCATTCTTTTTGCATTCGTAGCAAGTCTATGGAAAGGGGAAGCTGCCTGCTTGTGAATCTTGTTTTTGAATCTGCAAAGACAGTTTGCTGAGTGTCGGAGGATTTTAGTTGTGCCCCTGGTGCTTTCCACTGAACCACATTTTGCTGTCACTGAAAAGTCACTGACTAAGGACAACAGTGGGTTTTATGGGATGAAGAATTCTGTAAGCAGCTTTTCTAGGCTAATTGCTGTCCTTCTGAACTTCCCTTTTATCCCTGTGGGCTAAGTTTAAGAAGATCTTTGTCAAAAGGTGCAGTTGTGAACTAAAGTCACTGCACCATGCTTACCCCAGCCCTTATAAACTGACTGCTTTCTTCATTGATGGTCAGTCCTCATCTTTTGTAGAAAGGCGAACGAGTGCATGAATCTAAGCAGAGGGTAGAAATGCTGCGGTGTAAAAGGCATGACCCTTTTATCACTGCCGCGTCAACTCAATTGTATTTTCATTTTCTCCCCAATTTGCAGTTTTCAGAAGAGCAGTTGAAAGGCAGAGATGGCACATTTAGATTATATACATCCAGAGACACAGTGCCTTCATTGTTCTGTTTCATGAGATCTGTTCTTAGCTTGAGTGAAATAATGCTTAACCCCTGACATCTTGCTGGAGGTGAACACGTATGTTCTTGCCACTCTGAGCAACATTCCGTATGTCTGCCTTTGACTTATGTCTTTGTGTTCTTCTTCCAGTCCTGTTCCTTCTCTCAAGCAAAGCCAAGGACTGACAAGGCATCCCTTTAGTGGGATGGTCTCATCTTCTCTCTAGACAGAAGCATTTGATGCCTCTTGCAGTGAATATTACAATCGTTGGGACTGTTCAACTAACCATGCTATTTCATGCCCATGACCTTCTCACGCCTAGCCTGTGTTGGCTGTCACTACTCAATTTGTGGAGCTGTTTGTTATTTTCATAGTAAAACAAGTTAACTAATAGTGCTGCTTTGTGTTGGGTGGGTTTTTTTTCTTCTTGTGTGCTAGTCCCACAATTATAACCAGTCATCAAAGCCTAGGGCTTTTCAAAGGGAGCACGAGGATGTAATTCCAAGCACAACAGTTGGAATTGATGAGTTATATTTCAATGTCTTTTGAAAACTTATGTTCTATACAATCTCATTATCACTTTTCTGATGCATTTATGATTTGTACCCTCCATCCTGAGGGATGTCTGCACAATGGAGAAGGGAATGATGGGTGTGGAAGTATGATGAATTCCTCACTCCAGAGAGCATTTACAGTTTCAGAGGTTGGAGGCAGATCATGTAAGAGTGTCTATCTAGCTGGAGATGAGGCTAAGGCCTTCAGAGACCTTCTGTGGACCTGCTGCTGGTTTCTGCAGACAGTAGGCTCCTACTTGGGCAGTTCTCAAGTGTAAATATTCTCCCATTGCAGACACCCACTATTTGACCTGTCGGATCCAGGAGTGCTCAGAGACCAAGAGGACTGGGCCGTTTTCACGCTCCATTGACATCAGCTCCCTTGTGGTTCAGGACGAATATATCTTCATCCAGGTATGTTGGCTTGGGACAACTGTGACATGAATTCTGCCTGCACAAGGTATTTTTTCTGTGCAAGGATAGAGTCTTTTTCTTAGGATGAGTGCATGGGACCACAAGTTGTAAGAGCTGGGAATCTATACCTAACCTTCTACAGATTGTGCAGTCTGGGACAAAATGATTGATCTCTCTGTCCATCACTTGTCTCTTGGTGAATCTGTTATAGTTTGGAAGTTCATTCATCAGTAATTTATCAGCTTGCTGTAGTTGTGGCTACTTGGAAAATAGAAGCTAGTGATGAACTGGGAAGAACAGAGAAAAACAACCGAAAGGTGTGAACAGTCATTTAAACAAATGGAAAAGTTTATGCTGATTTGATACGCAAGTGTTGCTAACAGAGTGGACAAAGCATTGCTGTAGGAGATAAAACAGCAGAGGGATTGGATAAAAATGTTACAGGGCAACTTCAGAGTGGCAGATGACACTAAACTTCTCAGCTACTTGATAGTGATTTTGGAAATGAGGAGAAAGGGACTAACAGAATGAGAAACTATTTGTTTTTAAGATTTTCTGAGATTACTTGGGCTAGATCATCTCTTCCTATTTCATACCTGCCTGCAGTGTGAGAATAATAGCACAGTTTGGAAGAACACTGCCTGAAGATGTGTTGTTAGGGTGAAACTGGGAGCCAGGCTGCATGATTCCAGGTTGTAGAAAGCTCAGGAAACACATTAGAGACAGGATGCTGTTAACTGCTTGTCACCAGTGCCAAAGAAGAGATGGGGCTTGGATCCAGGTGGTACAGAAAAGACATATGCTTCCTTTTTTGAGCAAGACTGCGTTATGTTAAGTTTCTATTTTACTTCCTTGGGGGAACATTTTTCTTGAATGTATCTGAATTATAAGAAAATCCTGCTCTGTTCATAGTGAAATTTTCTTAGAAATGGGAGTTGGAAAGCTGTTAATTCTGTGCTGGAATTAGGTGGAGGATTGGATTCATGTGACTTGGGAAAACTGCAGTGTGAAAACTGCATGCACTTGGGTAACATGGTCAGTCTTCTCTTGTGAGTAGATGGTTCTGCTGTTCTGCAGATGACTGATTGCTATGGGAGCCACAGCTTCCCTCATTCCCCAATGAAACTCAGCTTGCTGCCATTTCCTTTGGCATCGTGGGGAGTCCTGCTGCAACAAAACACTGAGAATGTAACTTCTGCAGCTTTGTAAAGCACAATTTGACCAGAGGCAATGGCTTTCCAATTGGTAAATATGCAATGACTTTCCAGTTGGTAAGTGCCCTTGTCTCTGCAGAGTATATTAGAGAGACTGTCTAAGCTTTTGTCTGTGGCTGAGGGTACTGTGGAACATCCAGTTCTTTATGGCTGGTATGATGCCTTACACACATTTCTCATTCCACAGCTTCCACCCGTGTTGAAACAGGGCTCCTCTGTTTAGTGACTTGGGCTTGCAGTGAGGATGTCTACCTGGCATGTGCCTTCCTTTTCCTGAAATTAATAGCGAGAGGCTCAAGCTAATAGCTGCTAATTTCTTCAAGTTAAGAAATAGTGTAAACATGTGTATAGAAACAGATGGATGGATGTATATGTAACACTTCAAGTGACTTGACTACACTTAGCAATGTTTTAATTATAGCTTAATGGGTGTTTGAAGTGAAAATCATGTACTTGTGTTTAAAAACTGTTAAATGTACACACTGAACAATTCTGCCACTTTGGGCAGGAGACTCTCTTTTACAGGTTGTCTACCACCTTCTGGCTTTTTTGTATCATGCTTGCAAGGTTGCTGGCTGTCCAGAAGCCTGTTGTAAGTGGCTACAGAAACTGGGCATGGCATAAGTCTGTGTAGTATTTGAGTAGCGTGCAGATCCACAGCTCTTCGAGCTGAAGACGTGTTAAATCCACTGTATCCAGCATATGGTTGATGGGCTATACAGGGTGTTTTCTCAGTACATATGTAGGAGTGCTGATATGTCCTGGATGTATTAGTCTCACAAGCCATGTGATATAGCTGCCTATTACGGGACGTGTCAGATTGGCTGTGTGTGCAATGTCTCATGCATATCATTCCGTCTGGATAATCTTGGACAGAAATACAGGAGCCAGCTCTTTTGAATTTCAAATATTAGATGGAGATGAATAAATAAATATCAGATTAAATTGTAAGAACCTGGTGAGATTTAATAGCTGCATAAAGGATGGGTGCTTGAGTTCTGTCTGTGCTGGAACAGATCAGAAGTAGAGTCTTGGGGCAGAGAGAAGAAAGTTTCTTTTAACTTTTGTCATGAAAACAGCAGATTTCTAGTCTAAACCAGTGGTTCCTCTAGAGTGAATGAAGAGATCATATCTGTCAGGGACCATTTATCTTTTCTTTTTGTACCTGTTGCAGGATGGGATCGCTCTTTCTGAATGTGCCTTTCTCATTAGCCATATCCTCCATTAGAAGGAACTGAAGCATAGCTTAGAGAAGACTACTAACTTTTTGACAGCTAAAATTACAGAAGGTGAATCCCAGCTATTGATATAATAATTTTAAATTATCTGCATACAGTTATTTACTAGTGAGTATCCATTCTAATGGAGTTGATGAACAGGCTGTAGTGTAAGATTCTTGGGAAGCATTAACCTGTGTAACTGTGCACTCAAGTCAAACGTGATACTGCGGTGCCTAATGGATATTGGAGAGAAGAATATGGACAATGTTATAGTGCCATTGTAAATCAATGATGTGTTATCATGTGGAATGCTGTTGTGCAGCACTTCTGAAAGACCCTTGCAGAATTGCAGTGCAAAAAAGAAAATTGGAATGATTCTATCCTTGAAAAAAACCCTTGTCCATCAAAAGTGTTTGAAAAGGCTGAGGCTGGTTACCAGGCAAGGGAGATAAATAACATAGCTCATGATGAAAAATGTAAGAGGTAATGAAGGAGGAAGGAAGAAATAGCTACCGAGAGAGAGAGAAGGAAGAATTTCTATGAATAAAACAGTAGGTGATCACTCTGAATTTATTGATGGGCTTTCTATTTTATTGATCAATAGTTGTTTAAGGATGCCTAGCACTAACAGTGAGATTGGATAATTCTGCATAAATTAAGAGAAAATCCTACCCTCTGTAGTGTCTGTACGTTTGTAGCAGTATCATCATCTTCTTTCATGGTAAATACTTACTTGTATGACTTGCAGAGCTGGCCATTTATTAGTGAGAAAGCCTTGGAGTATATCTGAATTAATTTGCTCTACCAACTGACGAGCAACTTTGCCATTAAGACCAGTGCCAGCTGTGTGGCTGTGCAGCAGTGGAGCCCATACTTCTCCATAGCCATAATGTGCCATTCCCTGTAGCTGTGCCACTGGTGCCACTGGTGCCTCTGAGCACTCGCTACTGAGATACTATCGCTTCCTCAGCTTAGATGCGGAAACAACCTGCAGTGCCTCTAAGATGCCACTTTCTGACGACTACCTGAACTCCTACAGTATTCTCATGTGCAGAGCCTGCATTCTAAGGCCCAGTGGTGAGGGATAGTGTTTTGTTTTATGTATGAATCTAGTGTGTTGATGTTTTGAAGAATTTCTGTGGCAAAAATAAACCGCAGGAGGAATTGTGGAGAAAATATTTTTCATTGTGTCTGTTATCAGAGATTCTAATAGAATTGCTCAGGTTTCTGAAAAAAAGTCTAAAACACAATAGGCTTTAATGAAAATGGGGATTATTTTCTGGGAAATTTTGAGTGAGAAAGCATTGCTTGGGGGAAACTTGTCATTTTTCTGTAAGTAAACAAGTAACGTCAGTGCTATTTAGTTCTTTAATGACTGGGAAAAGAGCAAGAATGATCTGTGTACATTTCTTTGCCACAGATGAAAACTTTTCACTGAAAACGCAAGAAAGCAAGAGCAAATGTCATCACTTATTGCAGGGAGTGAAGAGAGACTGGACTAAAAGCATCTCGGTACTGCTGTGGTGACCTGAGAACTCCTGAGGGTGTTTGAATATGGCAGGGCATTTGCTGGACATCAGGTGTGCTCTGGGACAGTGTTTTCTGCAGAAAGCAAAGTTCTTGTAAACAGACCTACAGATGCTATAGGGAGCTAATTAGTGCTAAGTTAAGGTAGCTGTTCCCACTTACCCAAAGGTTATGTGGCAGCTTTGTCAGGTGCAATAGCTCACTATTTCTGCTGGGTAGGCAAAGTCCTATGTTGGATGAGTGCTGCTTGCCAGTGGGGACTGATGACACTGGTGCAGACACATGTAAGGTCTATTTTCACACAGAACCCTGGGTATCTGGAGAAGGATAATAACAATGAAGTAACTCTTCAGAATGTGTGGCATGAAGGTTACTGGCAGGACAGCCATTACAGCACTGGTGACCCAAGGATGTTGGTGACATAAAGTTTACATGGAGAGGTAGTAATTTCTTTTTGAGATTGGAATTGATAGAGTTCGAAAAGGGACAGATAAGCTTTGGGCATACTCATGAGATCCTGAAGAATTTGAGGAAGGATTCGGTGTCTGAAAATTGTCCTTCTCTCTCTCTCTGTTAATCTTGTGTTTTCCTTACATAAACCCTTCCATGGCTTTCCTCCCAGAGGTCATACCAGTCTCATTCAGCATCCAGCTAACACTGTCTTCATTTCTCCACTAAGCTTCTGTCTCTGTTAGCGCTTGGAGACCCTCAGGGTAACTTTGGACTTTTTGATTTGCACTGGCTCTAAATCAGTGGAGAGCTGTGTGGATGGGCTACGAATACTTGTCTGGATAACTTACTATGTCTTTATTCTTCTCTAGGATTGTGTAGATTTTGGCATCTCAATAGAGTGCATATGAAGTCAATAGGAAAAGTAGCTTGGACTTTCAATACATTCCATGGCAAAGAGAAAGCTACTGAGCGTGGAAGAGTGCTCTGAGATTTAGGATCTGATACATGGATTGATTTTGGGTGTGATGCCTGTTTTCTCTAGAAGGCCAAACAATTGACTTTGGAAATGAACACTCTTAGATCTGCTTTTGGCTCATGGTCTTCCCTCTTAAGGATGAGGAACAACACCTACAAGCTCTGATTAAAAAAGGCTGGATGTTTCTTCAAAACCCACTCCATTTCTACTTTAAAAGGGAAGTTCTTTGCATTATTAACCAGGCAAATATGCTGAGAGGCATTACATTATCACTTTCTGAGGTTTTTAAAGAGTGGAAACATGGGTGCCCCTTCCCATTTCCAATTCAACCGCATAATTTATCAAGATGTTTAACTGCAGGCTGAAGTTCTTAAAGGGGTCTTGTCTCTCACCTGTTCCTCCTGTCATTTTGCATCTCTTGGGAATCTTTCTTGACACCTTTCCTTGTCATCACTTGTGATTCCATCTCCTGGGAACCTTGAGAACTGTCCTTCTCTTTCTGGACTTACTTCAGGTCAGGTTGTTCTAGGATATATGATGGTCCCATGTCCTCAAAGCTAAGCTACTCTAGTGGTTAGCGTTCTTTGATACATACCATGTGCTGGCTCTTCTTCACACTTAGAAGAATTCTGTGCTTAGAAGAATTTTGCTTAATTCAGAAAGTTGCACAGCATTTCAGCATCTCCCAGTGTTGAGTGAGAATGAGCAAACCCAGGATTTGTGGTGCAGCTACATGGGACTGTTACAATACCCATCTGAATAAGTCCTCTGGCTCAGAGGAGCAAACACTTCTGCCAAAAGCTCTTGAACCAATTCAGTCATTTTCTGCATCAGAAAGTCTCCTTAGAAAGTATGCAGATGTCAGTATTCACCTACAGTCACTGATGACTTCTTGTAGAACCTATGGATAATATTTTCCTTTTTTGTATGTCTGCTGTATCATTACAGTGAGTCTGAAAATTTCAGCTAAAATAGTGTGATGACTTTTGTGGAAAATTCCCTTATTTTTCTTTTTTTAAGAATCTGTATCAAATTCTGTTTTTATCAAAGTGGATATTTTTACAAGAAATTTGTTTCAGCCTTAGTAAAAGGAAAACTATTGTTTATAGTCTTAGAGCTAGGGGAACATATTTTTGTAAGGTTTTATAAAGAGAAAAAAAGGTTCCTAATTCTATAAACTAAATATATCTAAGCTTAGCTCACAGAAGTAGTTTATTCCTATTGCTGGTTTTAACTGTGATTGTTTAGGAAAACCCGGAAGTGTTCATATTTATTATGACATGAAAGTGTTTCAAGTTTATTGAATATTTGAGGCTAGACCAAAGCAGCATATTTTGTGAACTGCAGTCAGTTATTAGGTGAATAGACTTCAGCCAGAAACCACAGCTGAGATTGTGTAAATTCGTACAAATTCCTGACCTCAGTTCTCAAGAATTCCATTTAAACGCTTAAGTAGTAAGTTTCCCTAGGACTAAAGGAAAAATTCTTTTCTTGTAATGTGAAACTTCTCAGCAGTGAAACAAGATAGGAGGGGAGAGATTAAACTCGATTTCCTGGTCTAGAGCCTTCTCTTTATTTTCATAGATGCTAAATACACCATGTTCAAATATAAATTTCTTTCCTCCATTTTTTAACTAGGAGCCAAAGGTCTTAGCAGAAATCAATCCATGCAATTTATTTTTAACTTCACTCTGCTTAGTTACGATTGATTTTTATCTTTGCGATCAATGTTATATAAAACGGCTTGGCGGGACAATGGAGCACTCTTCAACTTGTAGGGGTTGTTCTTTGAGTCTTTTATTGAAGAAATCATTAAAAGCTGATTATGAAACTAATAGGATGAAGACATTTAAATGATGAACATGATTACACCTGTTTTACTGGTGAATAATGCCTGCTACAGCTGATCTTCTCTCATCTCTATCTAAAATGCTGGATGGCACTCCAATAGGGGAAATTAATCCATACAGATGAAAGAGTGTCCCAAGCACTAGTTAAAAGCTCTCTTAATGCAAGATAGGCAGTAAGTAGTTAGCTACTTTCCTATTCACTGCTGGTTGCTTTCCTTCCTTTCATAGCACTGTTACATCCTTGCTGTGCCAAAAGTAGTCTGTTGACGAAAAATTACTACATTTTCATTTATTTATTTATTTTGATTTTAAATCAAGGGCTTTTTGTGCTGTACTTACTTTTATCTTTCTCTCCTCTCATGTTGTCTGATTTATCAGCAGCATCTGCAGCTGAAGATGTGAAGGGTTACCTTGGCAGACTCAGGTTTTCTCTCTGAAATCCCTTAAAAGATTTAATGTGCACAATTACGCTCTTCTCTGAAGATGGTCTCTGCGTGAGCAATGTGCATTTGCAGCGCTGACGTGACGCGTGTTTTGGTGTCACCACGACCATTTTCTTTAGGAGCGGCTTTTAAACCAAATCCAGTGTTTTCACTCAAGATAACTGTCCTTTCGCTCTGTTGTCATAGCTCCAGGGGAGAGGGTTGCAAACAGGGACTGGCCCAGTACAATAAATGCTTCTTTGTCTTAGCAAATTTTCACTGATGGGTCTGACGCTCTAGAAAGTGGCATGTTTTCAAAGCCTGCTGAATTTACCATTCGGCTTGAGGGTTCTTTGTGCACTGAAGCACTGATCTGTGTGTCGGTGCAGCACACTCAGGTAATTGCATATTGCTTTAGTGGCTGTGCAGAGGGTATGGTACTCATGAAAAACACAGGGAAGTAATGAAGACTAGGTGATGTCTGTCATGATGTGATTTATTCTGGGGCGGTAGAGAGCTGCAGTAGGCAGAAATATCTGGAACATACCTAGTTTGTCCTGATCATGGAGGACAGTCAAGAAAAGGATTGTCCTGCTGTAAAGCAGTGCCATGGAGAAAGACCTTGAAGTCTTAGTAGACAGTAAATTACTTTAAATTATTTAGACTTGATATTAGGAAAAAATTTTTCACAGAAAGGGTGGCAAGCACTGCAATAGGCTTCTCAGGGAGGTGATTGAGTCACCATCCCTGGATGTGCTTAAAGATCATTTGGATGAGGTGGTGTGGGATATGATTTAGGGGTGAACTTATAAAGTAGGGTAGATGGTTGGACTCGATGATCCCAGGGGTCTTTTCCAGCCAGAGTGATTCTGTGATACTGTGATTGTCCATGGGACACCCTTGTGGTGAAGAAGGCCAGTGGTATCCTGGGATGTGTGAAGAAAACTGTATTCAGCAGATCTGGGGAGGTTTTGCTCTTCCTCTGCTTGTTACATCAATACCTGCCTTACATTGGAAAGATGAAAATGAAGCCTACCACAGGTCTACAGTTCCTGAGGTCATTTAGAGTATCTTTACATTTTGCGACCTCTAACTCATTCTCTGTGCTTTCCAAAGTCTTTTAGATTATATGATCTTTTGGTTAAGAAAAATTCTATCTAGGAAAAAGAAGAGAAACAGAACTTGTCCATAAGGAATCATATTAAATCATTAACATGAGAAATAATTTAGTGTGTTTCCAGACATGTCACAGAAGTTATTGAGATGAAAAATTGATTTTCTATAATTCTGTGCAGCCTCATGAACATATTTGTTGTCTTCTCTGCCTCATTGAAGGTAAAGAAAGGGGATTAGCCAGCACAGTGAAATTTTCAGGGCTTTTAAAGAGACAATTCTCATATTTCTGTTCTTAAGTGTCAGCTGATGTGAGACTAGAGTTTTGTCTTGAAACAAAATGTGGAAGTAGTACACAAAAGCAGTAGATCAGGAGTAGAGGAAGGAAAAAAGAACACAGGTTAGGAAAGACAGATGTGTTTAATGACAAACAAATTTTATCCAGATAAATAATTTCCACTAGCCAGAAGCCCAATTAAACACATAAAGTAGAACTTCAGAAAGAACAGATTAACGAACCACTCGTTAGCAAAGGAGGAGGAAAAAGACAAACCCAACTAATTTTGTATAGAGCATGACAGATGAGTTCACAACAATTAATTGTGTGACATTCATCAAATAAGAACTAAAAGGAGGCATTAGAGGGCAAAATGCTATCATAATCTCTGGGATTTACAGAGTTAGAGAGTTTTCTTGTAGGAAAAGTTCATCAAAATAAATTAGGTTGGGCCTTCCAACATTCATTCTCTACCAGAGTGCTTGCCAGAACTTTATTGAAGGCTTGATAATTTTTTTGGACCTGTTATAAACGTGCATGTAAATCATGCAAAGATGAGGTTCTGGCAGAGAGAAGCTTCACACAACTCCTGCCAACAAAATTGTGGGTGGCTTCATATTTACTGGCTCGGAAAGACCATAGACCACAAAGATTTCTATTTCTGAACCTTTAGTCAAGGTGACCTAGTCTAGGTAGGGTGCTGAAAGGGATGTAAATGAACTTGCACAGTGTTTGAATCTTACCTTTCTGCTTTACAAAATGTAAACAAAAACCAAACCAAATCCAAATGTAAAAAGCTCCAGGTACCAGTTTGCAGTGGCATAAAGCCAAAACAACTACATAAAATCTTTTACTGAGACAAACTTGGACTATATTCTGTTTTGGCACAGAAAGGGAAATTGATCACCCCTTGATATTTCTGACACTCTATGTTTGTGTGATTAACTTGAAGATAGTTAGACTGTTCCCAATGTTAATTAGTCATGACAGCATTCACAAGCTATGTAAATATTCATGTCTTCATCTTAAAGATGAAATTATGACCACGTCTCCACTAATCAGAAGAGATCAATATTGAGCCCAGCATCCTTACTAAGTAGTCCCTGGACACTTCAGTTTAGTCCTATCTGGAATCTGCTGCAAATAACGATCATGTACTGAAATTGTGAGTGGTGTGAAATGAGTTAATGTTGTAGAGTTACATCATTTGAGAATTTGGATCTTCTGCTGGAGGTTAGAAATATCACCAAGAGGGGGTATTTAAATATTCTCTGTACTATTTTGATAACATGACCTAGAAGTGTGGGATCCTTTGGGCAATGTTTGTACAGCTCATACACTTGCTATAAAACATCAATTTTTTGCCTCTGAGCTGGACCAATAGTTAACCAACTGCATAGTCTGCTCACTCCTGTGAAAACTTGATATGGGTGTGGTAGAGTAAGATGGGAAAGATCTCCTTCCCAATAACTCTCATAGGCCTTTCACCATCCTCCCAGCTGAACAGCAGGACTCTGAAATGCTGCTGTGCTAACTGGCAGTACATTTTGTGAAGAGTAAGAGTGAACTGACTCCTGTTCTTTCCTTGCTTTGAGACTAGAGACAATTCAGTTTAGATTTTCATGTCTGTCTTTTCCCCTCACTTTTAGCTACATGTTTTCTGTATAATATTTGTTTGCTGTGATACAGTTCATTCTTCTGCCTTATTAAGTGGTGTGTGGTATAACTGTAAGCTTGGTTTTTTTCTTTTGGGAGCACGAGATGCAGCTATGATAACATTACAACTGAACATGAGAAACAAGCAGAAGGAGAAGTCGTAGTGCAGAAACCTATCCTATTTCTAAACCTTCCTTTCTTTTCAGTGCTTCAAACTGTCAATAGAAATGCCTTATCTTGAGTTGATTAGATATGAAATTTCATGACCAGTAATATTGTGAAGCTTTGAATGACAGCTTCTCTAGGGAAGAAAGCCACTATCTAGAGGTGATATCATTGCTGAGAATATAGTTGATGCTATAGCAATATTCCATGTAAGTTCATTCTGAAATGTCACTACCAGACAAAAATGGAGTATATCTAGGACCTTTCTGTTAGCTTTACTGGAAACTTAGGAAGCCAGCAAATGACATTTCATATAATACAGAGGTACTTTGTGTATTGTTTTATCTTAAAACCTGCAAGACTGCCAAAACAGAATATAGAAAATTCAGTGATGTAAGTTTCGTTGTAGCCAGGCCTGAAATGATGCCAGAAAGAACACCCACAGCAAGAGTGACTAGTGACAGGTTTAAAATCCCATATTTTACAAAATTTCAGGGCTAGATCTCATTGATGCATGACATTTATGTGTAGCCTTTACAGCTCGTTCAGTCCATAAAACCACAGATTTGGATGTGTATCAATTACCCCCAACATCCACATTCAGAGACAGTCTGATGTCAAAAACAGTCGGTTTTCTAGTGACAAAGAACATCTAAGGGCTTAGCTCCAGCTTTCCAAGATCACGTTTACTGCATTAGCTGTTTCATTAAATAGTGCTTGTGTGGATCTATGCTGTTAGTCACTGTGAAAGTTTGTTGGAGGACAAAGCTGGCCCTAAGGGACTTACAGTGCAAAGAGACAAGGCTGAGAAGCAGCACAGAAAAGAGATTTTATCTTCTTACAGGAGAGAAACAGAAGCATAGAGACTTTAAATGGCTGGCCCAGGGTAGATGTGCTAGAACCACGTGGTAAAACCAGATCATCTTCTTTATCTCCCTTAAACTTTGCACCCACTTTTCCTTTTTTTCTGAGATGTTAAAATACTGTTGGATTTGAAGCATGAGAGACAAAATGGAAAGTTCAATAGCACAGCTTAAATCAATAATGCCCCAGCCCTTCTAAGTGTGGGATTTCTTTGGAGTTACACAGATGCTTTTAGGAACAGCTATGCAGGTCAAAGTAAAGTTATCTGAAAGCAAGGTTGTCAGAGCTGTCAGCATAGGGTGTCTTGGAAGGGTGATCACTTTCTTTTCTATTTCCACAGGTGACGTCTGGTGGAAGAGCAAACTACTATGTGTCATACAGACGGGAACCTTTTGCACAGATTAAATTGCCCAAATACTCTCTTCCTAAGGTGAGTGCACTGTGTATGAACACAGCCATGTACTGTCTTGAGTACCTTAGCTTAGCCAATGGTGAAGCACCTCAGTGGAGTCTCTCTCTGGAGAGCACTGCTTGGTGTGCTGTTTGAATGATCTTAAATACAACTTTACCTCTCCTTGCCTTTGATTAAGGAGTGGTTCGGGAAGCACAGGTTCTTTTTCCCTCTGTAAAGAATAAATGTGAAGTAAGAGGTACTTCAGAAAATACAGCTGAAATCCAAGTTCTTGACCAATCTTTCAATACCTTGCCCCAGTCCTACTCTGTTAATCTCCAATAGTGATTTCTCTATAAGCCTGGCCATTACACTGAGGATCCTGGGGAATGTTAGAATGCTGAACAGTGCAGCAGTCTCCATACAATGAGAGAAACATAGGGTATAGAAGGTCCACTGACCCTATCCTGTGGCTGCATGTTGCCATCAAGTCATGGAGGTAGAGTTAGCTCCCTAAAAATTGTACTTTGTTGGTGCTTTGGACACACAGAACTGCTTTGTGATGCTGCTTAGAAGATGACTGAGATGGCCTAATATTAATGCTGACTGTCAAAGCTGGAAGAGAAACTTTATAGTGACTTGACTGGATACAAGTTTCTGGGTAGCCTAATGGGCACTGTTGCTCTTTGGAGTCCCAGAATGGCTGTTGAGGCTGCGGTCATAGAGGTCTGAAAATGTACAGTAATGGCCCTTCCCTTTCTTTCTAAAGTGTAAATTTTGGTAGCTAGACTTGCCTTATGGATCTTCCCTTTTGTTTGGCCATAGAATGTCTGCAGAACAGCAGATACAGCATAACTGCTTTCGCTTGTACCCACAAAGTTAATGGTTGTGAGAAATTTGCACCTCATGTTGCACCCCAACTTCTTTGTGTATGAGTTTATCACAGTCCACAATATATTGAGACCTGTATAGCATAGATATAGTTTGTCTGTCCGTGGTAGTGGTGTGGGATGCAGAATGTCAGACCACACACTGACTTTTGAAAATCCTACCACCATTTTTCAGGAAAACATCATTTATGGTCCAAACATCATTTATGGTCCCACTTTATGAACTGGCCTTGAAAACTTATCTTCATTAAAAAAAGAAAAAAGGAAAAAAAAGAACAGGATTGAGAGAAAATGACTGTCCCGTGATTGTCCTGCTTTAGTGACTGATGCTGTCACATGTTGCTGGCTTGTTATAAGTCTAATTTGTTGGTCACCCTATTTTGGAATTGGTGCATGGTATAGATATTTTTGTCACTTAAAAGTTGAAAGTACTTTCAAGCTTCTAGCCATGTCTTCTAGTCGTGTTAAAGGAGATTCGTTAGCGCTGCCTTAGTCAGAACATTTCTGCTGTACAGCAATAACAATCCTGTCAGCTGTAGATTAATGAACTCTGCTGGAGTTGTGTGTATGTGAGGCTGGCAACAGGATAGTGCAATATTTCCATTGCAACTGGTCAAAACAAATTGAAGTTATTGGATGTTTTGCTTTATTTTCACACTGCCGGAATAGGCTGGGTATGCACTTAATCTTTAAGGAACTAGAGCTGTTGGGGAAGAATAAACTTCCTAATTTGGTCTCTTTGATCTAGAGAAATGGCAAATCTCCAACTGATCACACTCACTGAGACAGAATTAGACCCTCCAATGTTTTTTCTCCCCATATCATGTGGGTAGACTGTGTTAGGTCTATTAGAAATATCCCCATCTAATCAACGCCAACTATTCACCTAGATACCTCACACAGAAAGATTTAAGTTGCCTTCTAGTCAGGATGAGGATATTGAGCTGATCTTCCCCCAGATATTCTTTCCCCAAATCAGGTCAATCCATCCTTTGGGAGACTTCCAGAATTATGGTTTCTTGATGCAGAAATAGTGCACGAAATTAATCAAAGCTCCTTAGCACTCAGAGGAAATTTTAAACAGATACAAATAGATAAATGAAGTCATACACAACCATAGTGACTTTTACTTCTGGCTGAACCAGTGTTATTTTGTTCAACAATGATGGCAAGGATGAAGTGTTTCTATACTCATCACCAACTTGTAGTGTTGCATGTGGGTTATTGTGACCCAAGCGCAGGACCCAGTACTTATCTTGGTAATAATTTCCACACACCTGCTTTAAAAGAATACTGAGAAAATGCACTTATATAACCCTTTGACATTTAAACTAAAAGGGGAAACCCTTGCTCAACCTTCATATCTTGGTCAACAGGAGGAATCCAACAGGCTAGTGAGTGGACTATTTTGCAGCCTGTATGTAGTAGGATAGCAGATCTCAGACGAACTCCTAATAGAAAATTATGTTACTAAAAACTACTACCAGCAATAGCTCAGAATGATCCCTGTAACTCAGCTTTAAACTCTCAGGTTTTTTGACACTTGTTCTTGACCAGTTGGCAGCACAAGCACATTAATTCAGCATGTAGATGAAAATTCTCACTGCCTTTAGGCTGGTGGTGCACCACATTTAGTGATTGTGAGGAGTCTGGGCTCCAAGGCTGTGAATCTTTCGTGAGTTATAAAACTGGTTCTTGAATTTATAAATAAAAAATGAATCTCGATGAAAATCCTTGAAGCTACCAAAAATGAAGAAAGCAAAAAAGCCTTTGCCCAGCTGATGATCATTATAAAAATGAAATGCACAAAAGTCACAATGGCTTGCTCTAACTGAAAATTGTTTAACATTCCTATAATTCATGCTCTATCTCCATTCTTTCATAAGTCATGGTAATTGCTACATGTCCCAAAGGGCAAGGAAATACAGAGATCCTCAGTAATAGGCCTTTTGTCTTCTTTTAACAGGACATGCATATTATCAGCACAGATGAGAATCAGGTGTTTGCAGCTGTTCAAGAGTGGAACCAGAACGACACGTACAACCTGTACATCTCGGACACCCGAGGGGTGTACTTCACCCTGGCCTTGGAGAACGTGAAAAGCAGTCGAGGACTGGAGGGAAATATTGTCATTGACCTTTATGAGGTATGTAATAAAGGTCACCCTGCAAACAACAGCAACTGCTTGCCAGGTCAAGGAAGTGTAAAACTCTTGCCAACCTTGTAGGACTTTCATTTGTTTTGGAATACAAGTGGTGTCCCCCAGAGGTTGGTATTTGGTCCAGTCTTATCCAACATCAATGACCTGGGTGAGGAGACAGCGTGCATCCTCAGCCAGTTTACTGATGTTACAAAGCTGGGAGGAGTGGCTGACTAGAGGGTTGTACTGTCGTCCCATATGACCTGGACAGGCCAGAAAGTTAGGCAGAAGAGCCTGATGAGGTTCAGCAGTAGCAGGTGTAGGGTCCATGCATCAATATAGATTAAAAGTAGACTTGTTGGAGGTAGCCATAAAAAGAAAGATATTGAAGTCCTGGTAGACAGTAAGCTGACCATGAGCTGACACTGTGCCCTTGTTGCCAAGAAGGCTAATGGTATCCTAGGGAGCATTAAGGAGTGTTTGGCCAGAAGGTCATCCTCTCCCTCTACTCTGGCCTGACTGAGACCATATTTGGAGTTCTGTGTCCAGTTCTGGGCTCCCCAGTTCAAGAGAGACAGGGAACTACTGGAGAGAGTGCAGTGGAGGGCAACAAAGATGATTGAGGGTCTGGAGCATTTCCTTCATGAGGAAAGGTCAAGAGAGCTGTGACTGCTTAGCCTTTAGAAGAGAAGAATGAGGAGGCCTGATCCATGCCTATAAATATCTGAAGGGTGACTGTAGTGAGGATGGTGCCAGACTGTTTTCAGTTGTGCCCAGTGGCAGGACAAGAAGCAATGGGCACAAACTGGAACACAAGAAGATTCATTTAGAAATAGGAAAAACTTTACAATGTGGGTGACAAAGCACTGGAACAGACTGCCCAGGGAGGCTGTGGAGTCTCCTTCTCTGGAGACATTCAAGTTCTGCCTGGATTCAATACTGTGCAATGTGCTTTAGGCAGTCCTGCTTTGATGGAGGTTGGACTTGATGGTATCTAGAGGTCACTTCCAACTCCAATGATTCTGTGATCAGAGGCATTTACTGAATTTTTTGCTAAACCAGTTCCTGTGGAGTTGGACTCGATGATCCCAAGAGTCTTTTCCAACCTGAATGATTCTATGATTCTCTGAAATGCAGTTCATTCTGCTGTACTTGTGACAACTGGTTGCTTTCAAGTCTGGATAGCTAAGTGGTGTTTCCAAAAGGAAAACCCATTATCCTTCTCATCCTAATGGGAATGTCTCAGAAAGACTCAAAATACACTCCTTTCCCCTTGGACAGCTGGAAACACCCGCTTGCAGGCAAGGAATGTGGATTCTACCTTTGTGAGCACTGAGCAGTTTATGAATGCAGAGCAAAATTTTATTGGTAACTTTTGTCCAGAGATAAGAGTTGAATAACTTCTACCCTGAATCATCTTCCTTTCACATTCTTCTGACAGTCCTTTACACCTTGACCAATATTAGTCCACTGTGTCGTAACTTCTTGAATGGAAGATCTGCTGAGGTTTAGGACTCGGCACTTTATCAATAACAAATAGCTAATCAGTGATACTAATGGTAATGACTGCACTTTGACTTCTACTCTTCTATGCAGGAACATTTTTGCAATTACATGTAGAAGCTAGGATTATACTTTTCAGTCAGAATAATGCCCATTTAACAACAGTTCATCAGTTTGTTTATAAAAACCCAGGTAGTTTAAGGCAGTGAGAGAAAAAGCAGAAATAAAGCATGGATCAGCATGAAGGACAGGGTATATGTTTTATTTTCACCTTGTGAAATGTATTTTCCAGGCTCTGAAAAAAAGATGTATTTCTGTAATGTGATGACCCAGCTAAGAAAACCCACACATCATCTCCCATTCCTGGGCAAACTGTGTTCCCTAGCTGTGTATCACAGGCTCTTTACTGTTAAAGGCTATTAGGGATCTGCAGAGTCATTCAAAGAGTAGTGTCACCCAGGGAGCTCAGATTTGAAGGATTTGCATGCCGGCTGTTTCCAGGAAATTACGGAATTACAGCAAATTCCTTCTTTCCATCTTCCTTTTGCAGCTGTGTGACAGAGACCCCAGATTTAACATGAAATCATCTTGGGGACGTGTTGACAGGACCATATTCTACTGGGATGGGTTCTGCTGACAAAAATCAAAACATTTGAAACAACCGAGTTGATTTTGACAGAATTTGGGAGTGGAAGGAAAGTAAAGGAATAAAGTCTGCAAAGCACCAGTGTTTCATCCTATTTAACTTTTCTATCATTTATGTAAAAGCAAAACAACAAAAAGTCTCTACTGCTTCTGATGTGACTTGCTGTCTCCCAAGTCATGGCAATCGAAGGTCGGAGTGGGGTAAGGACTTAGTGCCTGCTGTATCTTTAAGCCCATCACCACCCTGTCTGCAAGCCCTCAAGAAAATCCAAAAGTGGGCTGTTCTGTAGGGATTCGCTCTGTAAACAGACTTGCCTTTTTCTTTCAGTATGTGGGCACCACCAAGATATTCTTGTAATGCCACTCACAATCTTCTAAGGCTGGACTGAGATGACTTTGTTGCTTTTTCAAAGACCTTCCACTGCTGAAAGTGCTCAGATGGCACTTACTTTTGGCCTGTTCTTCCGATGTTTTTTTTCATCTCTCTCCATTTTTCCTAGGTAGCAGGCATAAAAGGCATATTCCTGGCTAACAGGAAGATAGATGACCACATCAAGACTTTCATTACCTACAACAAGGGCAGGGACTGGCGTTTGCTTCAGGCACCAAACACTGGTCTAAGAGGAGATCCTGTCGTTTGTCAGTTGGTGAGTGCCAGACCTTTGCCATAGCACTGCTGACTCTTTTGGAGCTGCTTGTTTTTGTCACTGGGACAACTAAACTCTTGACTGTCTGGGTGTTAGATTAGTTTTGTAGATTTCCTTTTCTATGACTTCATAGGTTTTAAGGGAAAATTCTGACCATCTTTCTTGACCTTTTTTATGGAACTTAAGTCAGAATAAGAAAGTTTGTTGGAAAATGTGCTGTAGATCAGATTGTTGATAAAAACAAGTGCAGACATACTTGTAGTGTAGCATTCCTGCTTCTCTTGATTTCAGCTACTTTTACGATACTTATTCAGAAAGTAAACATATGCTGCTTTTTGTAACAGTACTAAGACCAGAAGGGCCATTTTCAGAAGGATCAGAGCATCTGTGTGCAGTTGTCAAGGGTTCCTCTGATTTTTAACTTGTTGCATGTTAAAGCCTCTGCTTTTTCTTTGTTTCTTGTCAACAGCCCTTTTGCTCATTGCACTTACATCTGCAACTCTCAGAGAATCCATATACTTCAGGAAGTATTTCCAGCAAAGAAACGGCTCCTGGGCTGCTGGTGGCAACAGGTAGGAACATAAGTGCTTCTCAGCACTTAGCACTGTCTCGCTGGAAGCCTGAAAGCATACGAGAGGTTTCCTGTTGGTATAAAGCTTTCAGCTGTGTTTTGGCAAGTGCTGAGCTAATTCAAATTAACTGACGTTTGCTAAGGTCCTGTGGCTCGCTTCGAGAATGGTAATGCCTCTTGGGCGTTTGTTGCACTACATTAACCCGTATGCAGGTCTAAGCCCACACCTGCAAGAGATCATTGCCAACTGACATCACTAACTTCTCTCAATCGGTATAATTACTCTAATGTGGAGTGGCCATGAATGAGAATAGGGCCTACACTCCTGGCTACACTCTGAGGAGGTATATTCCACCTTTTGAGTAGCACAGTGTTGTCACAAAGCTGTTGAGTGAAGCCTGAACTTCATGAGTTCTTGTCTTGTGCATGGCACCTAGTTTCAACACTGTGATGCACCAAGACTAGCAGCACTTCATCAACGCTCCATAGGTCATGATTATTGTGGGTTGTTCTGCAAAACAGTGCCTTGTCAGGCTGTGTTGTTTTAAAGGCCACCAGCTACAATACTTCATGATGGCAATGCCTGACCCACTGTAATTAAGCTGACAACCATCACAGGTCCTGTGTGCACATGGCATGCAGCCTAATCGGGATGGAACTTCCACAGCTCTTCGGGAACTGCTTGGCTAGCAAAGTGAATGGCTGGTGCTATTGAAAGCTGTCCTGTGAAGTATGTAGGCTGTCCTGCATTTTCACAGGGAAGCTTCTACATATACACGTTCCAATAGCTTGACCATTACAGGTTCAATCTATCTTCTTTGTCCAGTTCAGCCTAGAAGTGGCTTGTGGGGTTGTAATGCAACCATATTGCCTATGAGAATTTACAGTGTTTCTTCCAACCATTTCTATTCTCATACCCTTCCATGTGTCTGTCAGACCAAGCCAGAACCTGAGAGACTCATTCCCTTTATGACATTTATATCTCAACAAGGGAAACACCATGTGAGTTCCAGTTCACTGATCCAGGCCAAACGGAGTGAGGTAGTTTAGTTTAAATCTCCAGAACTTCCTGCACATAGCCAAGTGCAGTCATCACTCCTGGAAGGTCACACTTGCTAGATGGATGCTTAGGAGCAAGCCCTACTCATGAGGCTGTGATTGCAGAGGGGCTTTTTTTTCTTTAACCTTTTAGGAAGTAAATAGAGACAGCAGGACAGTGAGATTCTAGGCATTGATCATATTTGTTAGTAAATGAGGTTCTTTTCAAGCTGCCAGTGCCTGGGACAAATGCTTTCCCAGTCTAACAATTAACCTTTAAAAGGCAGAATATAATTTCTGCCTTACTGCTTTATACAACAAAAAGCCTAACCTGTTGGGAATATACACATCTGTTTCCACTAACCAGTTTCAGAACAACGGGAACGTCTCACAGTGATGGTGAATGTGTTCCAGGAACAGCATGGTAACTATTCTCACTGGTACTGGGTGCCCAAAACCCCTGTGTCTTACCCTGATTTACAGTGCAACATTTACAGTGATGACAGGAAACTCAGACTGTTGATATGAAGGCACTTAGATTCTTGGAAAGGGAAGAATTATGTTTTATTACATGACAGTGTAGCTGCCCGACTCTCTTGACTTCTTGGGGAATTAGCTACATTTGGTGGGTTTTGAACCATGTAGCTGAAAGAAACTAGGTGGAGAAACATAATGGAACAGGTTTGCACAGACAAATAAACAGAAAGATGCAGCAACAGAATCTCACCTTTTAACTTTCTTTCCTTGCCACACTCTGGAAATCCCTTTTTGATTTTTTGAGGTTGTTTTTCCTGGTTTTATATTTAACATATCATGATACAAAACTTTCCCTTCTGCCTTTAAGTCAAGTTTCAATTTCTTGATGCCTTAACTCCTGATGAGACACTGGGCTAAATAGACCTTCAGTCTGACACAGTAGATTTATCCTCATGAACCTGGTTGTCCTTACAAACTGTGTCTTTATATATGGTTGCCCACAGCAGGTTCTCCTTGTACTTTCATCTGGAGCAGTTGATCACTCTCGCTGGTGTCAGGGAGGACGATTAAGTAGATGGGCAGTGTGTGGCATTTCCTGAGTACTAATAGAAAAGCCTGTCTTGAATTGTCCTACTTTCCTGAGCCAGAAACTTTATTTTTTGAAGTAGCATTGTCACAGCAAAGTGGCCAGTTGGATTTCATGATGGTGATGGGAGACTGTCACAATCTGGCTTTTAATTTCTTGTTTGCCAGTATTAAATGTCAGAAATTTAATTAACATTTTCATTAGTGTGCTCTTGTTGGTGCTACAGATGTGTAGTTGTGCCACCTCTCCCTTTGCTATTGTTGAAGAAAGAGTATTGTTTCCCCCTTCCTTCCATGGAAATGACACCTGCTTTATAAATAGCCTCACTTAAAACATGGAAGAGTGGCTCTGGTAAATAATTAATGGGCTTTGTATGGGTTTGACCATGGATTTGATCACAGTATGTGGCTATGAGCCATTATCATTGGGATGTCTTCTGATTATCTGTCAGCATTATGTGTGCCTGTGGTACAGATATTCATACCACCATAATCTCACCTAGCACAGATGAAGGTACCATTGACAGACCAGAGAAAAACATTCTTCCTGTGTGTCTGTGGCAGCTTTCTCTGAACCACTGGGTGCTTTGGGAAGTGGGGAGGTAAGACAAAGTTAGTTTAGAGCAGACCTGCATTGGTCAGTGAACCTGGTGGTTGTGAGCAATTTTAAATCTGGAAGCAGAAGTAAGATCATAGAATCATAGAATCCTCAGGGATTGGAAGGGATCATCTAGTCCAATCCCCCTGCCAGAGCAGGCTCACCTCACTGGAGAAGCCATGGAATCAGAATCACTCAGGGTTGGAAGGAACCATCATCCAGTTCCAACTACCCCAGCAGAGATGCTTTCTCGGAGCAGCGTGGGGAATAAGCTAATTGGGTCTACTCAGGGCCTGTGCAACTTTTTCAAATGTTAGACATCTCTGTCCTGCAAGTCTTGGTGGATGCTCAGAGGTTCGAGAGGGCTGAAGATTTACTCAGAGTTCATAATTTACTCTGTTTTAAGGCTTATTACTAAGGTTTGAGGTTCTTTATGCCATCTCATCTGAGGAACCTCAGCAAAAATCCATGATTACTGCTACCTGACTGCAGTGCTATTTTAGATGAGAATAAAATCACAAACAGTGTCACTGGTCAGACAGTAATTTTTGCATCTTGGCAAAGTGCTGTACTGTGTTTCTATGCTTACAGGAATGTCTGACACTTCCTTGTGTTGCAGGCAATATTGGTTCTGAGCTTTCCTACACTGATATTGGCGTGTTCATCTCTTCTGATGCTGGAAACTCCTGGAGACAGGTATGTTTTGCAGAGCAAAAAAAAGTGTGGAGCCTTTTGCTATTCCCTGTTTCTTCTGAGTTGTCCCTTCCCACTGGAGTGGAGCACTCATGCAGTACCTAATTTGTTTGCAGATCTTTGAGGAAGAATACAACGTGTGGTTTCTGGACTGGGGAGGGGCACTAGTGGCTATGAAGCACAGTTCGGTGCCCATTCGACACATGTGGTAAGGAAAGTTGTTGTCTTGAGATTTCCTGATGGGGACAAACTGACAATAAGTTCTTGGATCACCTGGTCAGCATCTACAAGTGTCTGCAAAATGTGCAAATGAGAGCATTCCTATCTGTGTTTTACTGTAATTTTGGGGGTTTTATTAATATAATTGTACAATTTTGTAAATACAATGGCTATATACGTAGTCAAATGCATTTGAATTGCTCCCTGCACTGGTAATGTACTGTGAGTCTTCAGGTAGGGTTTCTTTCCCACAGATACGTGTATACTGAGTAAGAATTCATGCCTCAGGTATTTCTGAGAGGATGTGTCCCTCACTTCTGCTTTTTACTTATAGAATTTAGTTTTAAACTAATAAGAAGGGAGGAAGAAGAGAGGGCAGTAGCTGTTGATAAGGTAAATAGATACATGTTGCTAGCATTGCTGTCTGCTGTAGAATTCCACTATCTATTTCCAGAGATACAGTTGTGCCAATTCAAGAGAGCTGGAGGTGGAATAGGGCAAATAGGGCAAAATAATTTTTCACTTGAAGATGTTGTTTTGCTGTAAATGGGTTTTAAAAGTCTAAGCACTAAAGATACTGCTCAAAATTATCCTCTCCTTAGCCTTTGCCTTTCTCAGCTAAGCACTGGAGAGCGGTTTTCTGAAAATCAGAACTAACCTTGTTTGCAGAAGATGTGTGTATTAGCATCACTTTCAGTCTCTGGTCTCCAGTGAAAGAGGGTCATGGCTAATGGGCTGACCTGCCAAGCCTCTAATGCTGTTTAGAAGTGAATTACTTAGAAATATCCATCAGAGAAGATTCCTGTCTGCAAGATTGAGCCACCTCTCTGTTTGATGCTACTAAGTACATGTCTGTCTCATGCTCTTCATGCAGAACAGGAAATGTGGCCGTCTGTCAAATAGAAAAAGAAAAAAGCAATAGTGTTTGGCAGCAGCGATGAGGTGTTAAGGTTCCCTCTACCTGAGTCACTATTGTTCAAAGTCCTTCAGTTAAATTGCAGTCATTCAGAAGCTGGAGACCTCAAGACAGGCTGTCTTAACCCATCACAAGATGATGTTCCAGAGATGTGTCTTAAGAACAGATGTACCTTTCGATATGAACATCTTCTGGACTTCATCTTCCTGACCTGAGAGATAACTCTGGGTTGATTGCAGCCTAGTTTTCTATTAAAGTTTTATTATGCTGCATTTGGGCACATTTTTTTACCACCTGAACTAAAGAAAGGGCTACTTTTCATATGATGGTGGATTGTTAACCACAGGAAGTATTGGCTCATATTCCTAAGGCTTCTGTTATTTTTCTAGGACAGGGGAACCAAGCATTCTCGCAGCGGTGTATGCCTCTGTGTGGGATTACAAGCAAGTCATTATATACAAAATGAGGTTGTGATTTTTGTCTTGCTTTCTAGTGTTCAGGAAACACATTGTTTGTTTTATCACAAACCATCTTATTGCAGTCGTAATTTAATATACACAGTCCTACTGAGTCAGAGCCAGGGGCTATTCTAGGTCAGCATTCTCTTGCAGCCAGCCGTCATACCTTGCCATATAGGGAGAAATATCAACAGGACAGACCCAAAATGATATGTTCCTGTGTGACTTGATCTAGGTGATCCTGCTCTGGCAGGGGGATTGGAATAGATGATCTTTTTTTTCTTGTTATATTGGTAAACTCAGGTGTAACTGTGTCTTCTCTTGTGAAGGCTTTTTGGGTGTAAAGACACATTACACACAGAATTACAGAATCATGTAGGTTGGAAAAGACCTATAAGATCATCAGTCTTCAACTCTACTCCTTATCACTCCTAAAACATATCTCTAAACACCTCAGCTATACAACTTTTAAACACGTCAAGGGATGGTGACTCAACTACCTCCCTGGACAAACCATTCCAACACTTTACAACCCTTTCAGAGAAAAACATTTTTCCAAATGTCCAACCTAAACCTCCCCTGCTGCAGCTTTTTAGGGTTTCCCTCTGGTCATATAATTGTTTGCTTGTGAGAATAGGCCTCTCTATAATGCCCTTTCAGGTAGTTGTAGACAGCAACAAAATCTCCCCTCACTCTCCTCTTCTCCACACCAAAGAGCCCCAGTTCCCTCTGTTGCTCCTCAAAAGGCTTGTTCTCCAGGCCTTTCTCTAGCCTAGTTTGCTCTCCTCTCCACCCGCAGTGTGTAGAGTACAAATGACTGTACTTGGATGTTAAGGAGGATTTGATCACATAGTTGCTGAGAGCCCAGTTCATCTTTGTTTACTTTACAGAGGTTCCTTTCAAATATTCTTCCCTTCCGTGGTGTCTCATGAAATACCACACGTAGTACTGTGAGTACCCCACCCAATCTATTGAATTAGTACTGGTTTAGAGCTGTTATCAATAAGCTCCAACAGGTTTCCTCCCAAATTATACCCTTATGGGCTTTGGAATTTGCTTCATATTGCCTCAGTAGGCACTTGTTTTATGGGCAGGTGTGGAATAGATTAAAGGGTACATGTATATCTATTAGTTCTCAGGCTGAGACATTGTACAATAGGTTTCATCCTGAATAAAAGAGGGGCAGATAATTGAAAAGCTGAGAGAACTTTAGCTAAGCTAATGAAGCATGCTGTTCCCCAGAAATTGAAATGCTATTTAGATAGATAAGCACACAAGCAGAATAGCATACAAATGCACAGGTGTATGGGAAGATACATACATTTAAATAAATAGATTATAGGCAGATAAGCTTTTTGTATGCTGTTGTGCTTCCAGCTTTCTCTCTTTGCTCTGTAGTCAGCTTCTTGTTCTGGCAGATGTGCACTGTGAATCGGGTGAAGGTGTTTTGGTAGATGCTGTGAGAGGCAGATATTTGGGGAACGGTGGCTGCAAGCCTTGGCTTTCCACACTGGAGACCTGAGACTGGTATAAACTATTGTCTGTAATACATATGACACTGGCCTTCTGGTGCTTTGGTGGAATTGTACATGTTGTCCCTCACACTACCTACTTGGACAGCAAGTCCCTCTCAGATATACCCCTGTTCACGGTTATGTGTGCACTGCACCCCTCCAACTTTCTCACCTGGAAAATAAGGCAAACGTCTTTTTAATGCTCATTTAAATATAAGAAATGTTTCCAGCTATTTAAATAAGTCTATGCCTTGATTGTCTCTTTGGTAAAGCCCATTGAAGCTAATATGCCAGCCTTCACATCCCAGGTACCTTGCAGAATTACAGAGAACTTTGTAATGACCCTGATGGGAGAAGATCAAATAATTTTATAGCAAATAAAACTTTGTGCTTCTCTGTCCTTCATTTGCTGGTAGAATTTGGAGCTGAAATTCTGGGCAGAAATCATGCAGGAACTGTTGTGTGGAGAGTTAGGGGCAGAGAGAAACTTGTTTGCTTTCTGATTGGTTCATAGGCAGCAGCTTTAGGATCTGGATTAGGACAGCCTGTGTGATGTCTTTCCTGCTGCAGTACCAGCTGGTTGTGCACACTCTGCTCTGGCTGTTTTCTAGATTGCTGTAAAAGTGAGGTGAGGCCTGGTAGCTGCCTGAGGGCTGGAAAGTCAGATGCCAACAGGGTCCTTGGGACACCATGGCAGAATGTCACAGCCAGGATCTGTCTCACTGTCCCAGCCCTGGTCATCAGGCAGCTTACTGGGATGGGCTGAACCCATGCTGGGACATTAGCTTGCATGTCATGGCCAAGACTAGGCAGGTCTGTGGCATAGCTGGAGCCTGGCACTATCCTATGTCCTGGGCTGTAGACAGGGTGGTGGGAGGCTGTAAGAGAAGCTTAACCCATCATGTACTGTTTTTTCACCTATTCATTTGCAGTTGTCAGAGGTGTTGCTAGGGTGTAGCCAAGAGCAGTTTGCTAACCCTCCTTGGCTAATTGAACAGCCTGATGTACTTATTGTATTTAAACCCAGACCCTTTCAGTTGGGTCAGGGCACACATACTCTTTTATAAAAACAAAAAGGAAGGCACACCATGGTGTTGAGTAGGGATGGATGATCAAAAACCACTGAATTACATGGGCTTGTCACTGACAGTGTGAACATTCACCTTCTAAGCATGCTTTACAATGGTAATAGAGATCACCCAGATGAGCCACTGACTCTGGCTCAGTTTGATCTTCTTCCTCCACCTTTCTGTGGAATGGGGGACCATCTCTGAGATGGCATGCACAAGAGTTCTAATAGAGATAGAGAGATTATAGCCAATGCCATATGGCATTGACACATGCATGGGTCAAAGCTTCCCATAGCGTTGACAGAAATTTTTCTGCGTTCAGACCAGGGTTGTTTATGTTCTCAGTGATGCCTCATGCCATGTGCTATTTCAGATCCAGGAACAGGAGTTGGCAATCCCTCTTGATCCCTCAAGGTCTGTTGTACAGCTGGATCAAGTATATCCATGTCCGTATTACCAGTGTTTATACTTTCTAAGGCTTTGATCTGTCAAAGTACACGAAGAGCATGAATTAGTGGGCTGGGAAATGGCAAAGACTGGTGCTTGACTATAAATCTAACTGCTGAAGCTTGCAGAGCTTAGCCAACATTTAATTGCTGCAGTTGCTCTAGAGTGAGTCTTTATGTACATAAATCTTGTCTCCTTCTATCCCAGGGTGAGTTTTGATGAGGGAAGATCCTGGAGTAAATACAGCTTCACATCAACACCACTTTTTGTGGATGGATCGCTTGTAGACCCAGGCATAGAGAACCAGATAATGACGTAAGTATAGCAGCTCTTAACTTCTCAGAAGTGTGATGGCAGAAGCTGTGCACAAAGGTTCTCAAGTGCATGATGAGGTGCAATCCTCATGGTTTGTAGTGCAGCCCTGCATAGTATTGCCTGAAGGCATGGTGTTGTTCTGTGGCTTTTGCTGATAGCCACAGACTCATGTGTAGTGGCCATTCATCATGTTACAAACATGATGGACCCAAACTCTTCTCAGTGGTGACAGTAGGTATAACAAGGGGAGATGGTCCTGAGCTGTAGCTTGGGGTTTCATACAGTACAGTCAGTAAATATGCTACTCTGGAGAGTGGTGTGACCCTGGTTAGGTTGTGACATCACTATCCCTGGAAGTTTTCAAGCCTTGGCTAGATGAAGCCACATCTGCCTTGATCTGCAGATCTATAGTTTATGACAGTCTGTCTTGGAGTAAGAATTTGAACTAGTGACATTGAGAGGTCCCATCTCATAAGCACTGCTGAGACTGTGTGCCTTGGTCTGGTGGCCCAGGAACTGCACTGTTCTTCAGAGGCTTGAGATTTGTGTGATTGCAGTATAATGTCTATGCTTCCTCCATTTGTGCAGCTTGAATGTCTTCTACTGGGTATGAATATCCCTAGACCTCATTGCTTGCAGTCTGTGTTGTGGCCTGTACATCTGTTTTTAGCTCATGTTAAAAGCATTCTCAATGAGTTCAGAATAATATTCCTGGTCCAGAGTGTAGTGTGCTGTCACTAACCCATACCATGGAAGGAAGACCCTGGCCTGGCACTGAAGGTGCTTGGACCTTCCTCTTCCAAAGAAATTTAAGTTCTGGATAAAGCTGGTGGAATTGATGGAAAAACAGCTCAAGAATAGGACAGGATAAGAGTTTACAACCAGGAAGATGAGAGAACTTCTAAAGTTCAAAGGCATCTTCAGAGTGTCATCCAACCTACTGCACAAAGCAGATCAGAGCATTCTGCTCTGGGATTCTGAACAAAGCAAGGGATCAATGCACTGTTCGTGCTGCTTGCAGAGATATCTTTTTATTTGTATTTCCTCTGAGCTGGCTGGAACAGCTTTCTGAGCAGGATCCCAAAGTAAGGTGGCTAAGATGCCTTAGACTGAGAGATGCCTGCAAAGTGTCTCTCAGTGTCATGAAGAAGTGCCTTTGGTTTATCACAGCAGATGCTGTTGCAGCACTTCGACTCAGGGACAGGAGATACACTGCTAATTTCACCTTGCACTAGGTTTGCTTTTCCTGCTTCCTGCCCCTGACGTTCCTGCAGATTTTCACTACTTGCAGGAGAAAAGAGATTCAGGCCCTGTATATTTTCTTTAATACTTCAGTCCATCTGCCACTCGTGTGGCAGAAATGTATAGGTTGATGTCACTGCAAGTGTCACAGGTAGTGACAGACAGAATAGACTGCTGGGTATGCTTGTCTTCAGTTTATGACAAAGCTTGGATCAGATAACGGCTTTGTGTTTGGGCATTTCTGCTAGAGATTTGAACTTTTTCCAGCTGGGTTGTGTGATTTGTGTTGATATGCCTTTCAGAAACCAGACCTACACAAGCGTGCAATTATGTGGGGAAGAGTGGTCTGTACTTATAGTTGAGCATACCTTATCTGCCAAAGGTGCTAGGGGAGAATCTTCCTCTAGTGAAGGGTCATTTTAGCTGACTGCCTTGTCAGCTATGTCATGAGAGAAGAAGAGCTTCTTGTGGTTTAAGCTCAGATTGAAACTATGCACATGCAGCTGCTTGCCTGCTTCTCCCAACCCAGTGTGGTGGGGAGGAGAATCAGAAGTAAAAGGTAAAACCTCAAGGGTTGAGATAAGGACAATGCAGAGAAGTAATAAGAACAATAAAAGCTAATAAAATAATGTATAAAATGGGAGATGTGTAATGCTATTGCACAATGCCCAGAAACCAATGCTCAGCCTGTTCCAGAGCCACAATCTCTTCTTCTCCTCAGGCAGCTCCACCAATTACACACGGACCATGACATCATGTGGTATTAAATATCTCCTTAGTTAGGTCAGCTGTTCAGGTTTTGCCTCCTCCCAGTGTCATGTGAAAATCAACTCTATCCCAGGCAACCATAGGACAGAGCTGAAGTCTTGGGAAGATCAGGAAGGTGTAGCCAACTCCTGTGTATGCTGTCTATATCTCCTCTGCTAAAGCGTCTGAGGAAGGCCAGACTAAGTAATTATGGTTCTCCTTCATGCCTATAAAACATAGGAGCAGCACTCTTAAGTTTGTTTCGCAGTGCTAAGAGCAAAACACAACAGCATCTGATACACCCGTGAGCCTTTTTCCAAGACTGTTCTGAGCATCCTGTTGGGGAAATATATGCCAATCTCCAGCTAAAGATTGGAGCCTGCTTTCTGTTCATTCTGTGCATTTTTCTTTAACTACTACAGTAACTGTCACTTTTTGTGTTGGTTAATATGATGTTTTTCTGTGAGAAGCTCTGTGCAATGTGTACACATTTCCAAGCACATATACACATGCAGAGACAAGTCTGAGCTCAAATCAATCTGCACATCAGCACCTTCATTGAAATCAATGGAGCTAATAAGTTTCAACTAGCTGTGGATTTAGCCCATTTACTTTACAAATCAATGCAGTTTTCTTTTGAGATGGCGGATGCGTTTTAGATCTAAGATTATTGTTACTTATACATCTGTAGTCTTCTGGTGGAGAATTTAGGAAGGGAGTTATCTTACTGAATGTTATCTGTCAGCTGACTCTTCATCTTTTGAAATCTTCATAGGCGTCTTGTTGCTATTGCTGTTGTTTTTATTATTGCTGTCATCATTAGCAATTTTAAAAACTATTCTTAATAGTCTGTAAAAGCTGTACAAAGCAATTTTACATGATACTTGCCATAAATATTTAGAGACATTCCTATCCACAGCATTAAATGGACTGAGGGGCTGAAAAGCCCATTTGTAAAGTCCATTTCTATGCAGATCACTTAGGTACTTCCCAAAATGATAAGTTCAGTGAATTTGTATGTACACTGTAAGATCATGCTGAGCACATAGTAGCTTTTGCTGAGAAGAAATCAATGTTTTTCTATTGCTACTGGCCATCCTCTGAACCAAGACGATACATGGTAGTTGGAGATACATGGAATTTGTGTTTGCAGATAGAAATCTCAATGATTTAAAGAAACTGAGATGAGGAGCACAATGGTTTGGGTTTAGCATCCGTAGCTGGTGATGGGATCAGTTGGAGCTCTTAGAACAGAAGCAGGACTGGGTTAAGAGAGACAAAGACTGTACCCATATTTGTGTAGCGTTAGACTAAGTGGATTAGTACTTTTAAAAAATTTGTCTCCAGTCTTGGAAAATACAAAATATGTCATTTAGTGATCCCAGCTGATTCCTGTTTGGGAAAATTTCTTCTATTGCTTTGCATCAAAATGGTCTGTGTTCAACCTCATCCAAAAACTAATACTCTGAGGGGAATGTGTGTTAAATAGTCATCATACTTCAACTGTTATTAACATATTGCATTATTAACAATATTACCATAATGTTGTCTTATTAAAATCAGTATATCAGTAGAATTGCTATTATTCCCAACCTTCATTTTGTGGCACATCCTGTGAGGGGCTCTCTGGACTGTAGGAAGCAGCAAGTTTTAGCATGGAATTTCATACCACTTCATGGCTGTTATGTGAGCAGCTGCAATATCCATCTGTATTGCATGAGCATCCTGGGCTTTCACAGAATCACAGAACATTAGGGAATTGTAAGGGACTTTGAAGGATCATCTAGTCCAATCCCCCTCCCACAGCATGATCACCTAGACCAGGTCACACAGGAGCACATCCAGGCGGGTCTTAAATGTCTCCAGTGAAGGAGGCTCCACAACTCCCCTGGGCAGCCTGTTCCAGTGCTCTGTCACCCTCACCTTCTGCTATTCATATGGAACCTCCTATGTTCCAGCTTACAAACATTGTCCCTTGTCCTATCACGTTGAGAAGAGCCTGGCTCCATCCTCCTGACACCCATCCTTCACATATTTATAAACACTAATGAGGTCACCCCTCAGTCTCCTCTTCTCCAAGCTGAAGAGACCCAGCTCCCTCAGCCTTTCCTCATAAGGGAGGTGTTCCACTTCCTTAATCATCCTCGTTGCTCTATTCTGTGCTTTGTGCTGTGTATAGATGTCCTAAGATCATCCTAAAGAAATTACCAGTATGATAAAATCTGTGGATTTGCATGTAGTGGCGTATGATTCTAAGTATCTCAGTGTACTTTGAATCAGGAACTGCTTTTAGTGGGGAAATCGACAAGATGTCTTACAGAAGTCTATTCCAACCTTAATTATTCCATGATTTCATATGGCTGTAAGTGTGCCAGAATGGACTTGATGATCTATGAGGTCTCTTCCAACCTTGGTAATACTGTGATACTGTGATGAGTGAATTGCTTACAAACACAGCTCAGTGGAACCTGCTGAAAATGGAGTTTTGTGACCCACATGGAAGTCCTGGTGTAACTTGTAGCTACTGCTGAAACAAGGTGAATCACCATTCCTGGCTGATAATCCACTTCTGCAGTTCCGGTCACCATGTTTTGATAGTCCTGTGACAAAGTGGTCAGTTCAACTCCATTAGTGTAACAGCACTTCAAGACATGTGCTCCAAAGGATGTGGCAGTGCTTAGTGCAGGTGTGAGGAAAGCAGCTGTAGAAACCAAAGGGTCCTTCAGGAAAATGACTCAGATGCATAAGGGTGTTGGGTTAAGCATGGTCTTAGGTGACCACTAGCCATTTTGCAATCCACATTTTTCTACCTTGCCCGTGACTAGTCAGCCTTTTAATGGTTCCATGTTCTAATGTGTGAGATCTAACATTTTGATGCTGACAAGCCATAGACACAGCTGGTTCCCTGAGGTCGTCCATCTGGGAAGAGGAATCTGTACTCTCTTTCTAGCTGACTGAGATACACTAACAGAAGCAGTATGTGCTCGAGAGGGTTGCTGGTCTGTACCATTCAAATCAGAGACAAGATGTTTCTCTGGTCCAGAGGAAGGCTTGATGTTGTTCTAGGTCTGACTCACGGTTATTAACCCCGTCACTTCATCTCCTGTGCTAAGCATCCATCCAAACCTACTAAAAGAGAAATAACCTTTTTTGCTTCACAGCCCTGTAGAGCTTTGCTATCATTTTAGTAGGCTCATTATAAGTTTGTATGTGCAGACCCATTTGTAGATAGGAATCAATAAGTTTGTCTATGCTGATAAATATGTATTTATGTAGACACGCGCACCTGTCTGTATGTAAATATATGTGTGTCTGTGTTCTTCGTGATCCATCTATATCTGTGTGTGCATCACTGAGCATTAGTGTCCTCATGGAGAGGATTTAAGGCAAGCTGGTCTGCCAGCATTGCTGTGACTACTGTCCTTGGCTATGTGTATGTTAGAAAATATTCCTAGTTGTAAATGAATAGATTATGTGCCCTGACCCTTTCCAATGCCTTCTTGTTTGCATGGCCATGCAGTTTTCCCAGCGATGTCATGAGGGCATTTTTTTCCAGGACACCCATAAAGTTACTGGCAAACCATCACTGGGTGGCAGAAGAGTGGATCAGATAAATTAGTAACTGAGAAATGCGGGAAAGGTGAGATGGGTGCCAGAAGAGATTTGAGGTCAGAAAGAGAGCATTTAGAGCACAGGCTGTACTGAATCAGACCAGAGGTTCCTCCAGCTCAGTTCCAACAGGGGCGAGCAGAGAACACTAAAAACATCCTTTTAAAAAGTCGTTACATACTATTGTCATTTACAGACATTTGCAAATAAAGGATCTTCTTGGCCAGATACAGTATTCTTAGTGTCTCTAAGACATTATTTTTTCACCTGGTTTTTTGAGGGTTTTCCACCCCCTAAATCCCTTTAAAGTTTAGCAGTCACAGTATCATGTGGTCAGGAGTTCCATGAGTTAAGTCTTATTCTGAAGAACTGACAGACTTGCTGAAGACGTCAGCGAAGTATGTCCAGGAATGAAGGCAGCATGGACGGATTGTGATTAGCGCTCAGCAGAGATTAAGCAGATTGAGTATGAGAGAGGGGCAACAGCTCACAGATCCAGGCTCCCACTGAGTTCAAATTCACACAGGAGTCAAGAGTAATTTTCTTGTCACTTTCTGATAAGGTGATTATCATCTTTTGTCTTTACGCGAGGCAACATTCACTGCCTTCTGCTCAAGTCTTGCTGTCACATTGAAAAGCTGATACAGGAAAGAAAATTACAAGCTGACATGATGTCCTTTAAAGATTCTGCCCCTTTGCTTAGGGATAGGGAGCTGCAGATTGGCCACCCCTGAGTGGTCATGCTGAGAAAATTAAGGTAGAAACAGAGAGACGGTAGAAAATAGTGTTTTTGCTGGGCTGTGTCAGAGGAGCTGGCCTTCTCCCTGCCAGGCCAGTGCAGCTGCCCTGCCTCCATAGCTGGCACCCCTTCCAGCAGTCTCAGCAAATGAGAGAAGAGGTGAGTGATTGGCAGAAACACCAGGAACTTGTTTAATCTAGAAGGAATTGAGGTTCTTCTCCAGCATGCATAAAGAAAAGAAAGAGAGTTCCTCAATCCCTGTGGCCCAGCAGAGGCTTTCAATTCTCCCACCATCAGTCTGGACAGGAAAAGAAAGAAGCTGTCTGAAACAAGAAAAGTTCTGCATATGTTGCTGCTGAGCTCAACAGAGAATTTGGTGAAGGAATTTGAAGGAAACTTCTCACCAGAGGTCTTTAGAAAGCTAAATCCACCTTGCAGCTTCCAGTGCAGAAAACAGCAGAAGGGATCATGTATGAGGGCTGTTGTAAAAGATTCTGAACTGTATTTATATTCCGTTGGGAACCAGGGATGACCAGCCAACATACTGTTGGGTCTACCAACACTGCAGAGTTTTGGAAAGGCTGAAGGGCAGATTTCAAGACCCGGTTTATCTAAGTTGCATAGATACCATTAGGTACCTAGAAAGGGTAGATTTTAATTGTCCCCATTGTGATTTTATCTCACATTTTATTTTTTCTTTCTTTTTCAGTTTATTGCAACATGTGTTGGTGGTGCAGTTGAGTTTGGTATTGGATTGTAGTATTGGGTTTTATGTAGATTTTAGTGCAAGGCTCTGCTACCTCCTTGTGATTTCACTGCAGTGTCCTCATGCACAGGACTGTTTGTAAACCTACATGCAACTGCAGTTTGTAAACCTGCATAAGAACTCTTGAGAATAGGATCCATCAAATTAGAAGAACTCTTTGGAAATCATGACTGCACACAGAAAGAAAAGTAAGATTTAGAACTTGATCTGAGAATAAAAATCACAAATATGATTATTAAGTTAGGAAGCCAAAATGATTGAGGGGATATTGGCATTTACTATAGTGAAATGCATTCCTGTATCATGGGATCTAATTTCAGAACCTTCTGGAAGTAATGAATAGCTGGGACATTGTGAGAAAATGATCAATCTGCTAATGCCATCAAGTGACTTTGCAATGGACAGTAACATGTGTGTTATAGGAATTCCCATATTATCCCAGCAGATGATAAGTTTATGCCCTGGAGTAAGACAGTTGATTACCCATATCATTATCTTTGTTTGCAAGACTTAAAAACATTATTAATGATCACAGATTAATCAGTGTCAGACTCTTCCTATCTCACTCCCTGCCAGAGGAGTGCTCTGTTGCTGTTTGGATTGCTGCATGCATTCAACTAAACAGCTCATAGAGGCACAATATTGATTGTGCTGCTGATACTGGCAGTGTGAGCTGAGGTCTTTCTGTGGCACCTGAGCAGACAAATCAGGTGATGACAACATCTTTTTAGAGTAATCTTTCTCAGATGGCACCGTGTGATTTATTGAGCATTAGGAAGAAGATATATGTGACCTGAGATCAGTTCCCAGCAGTACCACCCAGTACTCAGAACATTCCTGGCAGGATCCATAATACATGGAGAAAGCATTGGGCTCTGTGGCATGTGTTGTCTGTCTTTGGCTTTCTGTGACAAACATTATTCTCATTGGAGTCAAGAGCTGTTTGCGGACAGGAGATCAAATACTATGCTAAAGAAATCAGTGTTGTTAGATGTATGCCACAGGTAGGTTTAGATTGGACATCAGGAAAAAATTCTTCATGGAGACAGTGATCAGGCACTGGAATGGGCTGCCCAGGGTAGTGGTTGAGTCACCATCCCTGGACGAGTTTAAAAACTGCTTAGATGTAGTCTTGGGGGGATATGGTTTAGGGGTGAACTTGTAGAGTGGAGTTGATGGTTGGACTCGATGATCTTTTCCAACCAGAAATTGGGTCTTTTCCAACCAGATTTATTCTGTGATTCCATAAGGAATCTACAGCAGAACAAGCTGCCTGCCTGAAATTTTTTTTTGGGGGGCACCTGGCTGGCTCAGTTGGTAGAGCATGGGACTCTGAATTCCTGGGGTCATGGGTTCAAGCCCCATGTAGGACATCTTGAGACAATACTGTAGGCTTACCCTGCTCCAGCGGTGGGGGGAGGGGTTGGACTTTCGAGGTCCCTTCCAATCTGTAACATTCTGTGATTCTGTGAAGGGACGTGTCTGTTCTCAGTCACTAATCAAACTGTCATGGGGAGAGCTTGGCATTAAATCAGGTCTCTGAAGCCCCAGATGAGTGCCCCATTGTGCAGACTTTTCCCATTCCTTAGGAGGAAGGATGTACTGAGTTATGCCTGTAGTGCTCAGACAAGGTGGATGGAGAGCTAGCATATGCAGGGAGGAGGACTAGAGAAAGGTGTGCTGAGTGGAGGCTTTTGTTCACTGAAGTGGAGAAAGAAAAAAGCCTATTACCAAAGGAGCCAGAATGAGTAGAAGGCAGATACATGACTCCATTCCCCAAGTAAAAGGACAAGGTTTGCCTGAGGATAATACAATCCAGATATTCTCATCTGAGGTTAATGCACTTTGTTTCTTATGATTTTAAAGACAGATGAGTTATAGATCCTGTACTGTCCTTCTGCTGGTGGCTGGGCTGTACAAAGCACTCAGGACTGGTGTGGGGTGTACAGCATGGGTAGGGTGATGTGCACACAGAAGTTCCTCATGGTCTTTCACCTTTCTGTCAGAGCAAGTCACGAAATATTCTGGTGCCCTGACCCCAACAGCCTGCAGGGGACTAAGAAACCATATGGACTCAGCGTGTTTTCAGCTCAGCCTTGTCCAGGTCTTGCAGGGGGCAGAGAGTGGAGCAGCTCACCAGCTTTCCTGGGATCTGGGAAGTCTTCATTCAAGCAGATTTTTCATCATTGGGCTGCAGTGAGTGTTGGAGTGCAGCTCTCTAGAGGAGCCTCTGGTTTGAGGCATGTCGCACATCTCAGATAGTTCCATAAGCCTTTACTTATAAGGAGGGCTTGTCTTCAAGAGAACACTGTATATGATTTCTTTGTTTAATGATTCCTTTTGACCCAAACCTGTGAAAATACCCCCACTATAGCTGGTCAGCCATCTCATTTTGCTGTTGCCAGCCAGGTATAGTTCTCATTGTCTCTTCTGAGCCATCTTCTCTCTGCTACCCTGGTCCAGATAAAGCTTGTCACCTTCCATCATCACAAATTGTCCCTGTTGTGTGTGGAGTTTGCATGTTCTGAGCAATGGCTTCTGCAGTTGTGATGGACATTTCTAGTTGGAAACCCACTGATTCATAGGATGAAAGACTGGAATGACTGCACATGCTGTCTTATCCAGCTTCTGACAAAGGGGCAGCACGTGCAGATACATTAGTGGAGGAAACACTCATCCTGCTAATACCTGCTCCTATCTTTTCTAGGAGAAAGCAGCATCTTCAGGTTTCAAAGCTGTCAGAAACTGGTTGTGTTTCATGAGTGCTTCGAAGAGAGAGAATACTTCTGAAAAACAGCATTAAAAATTAATGTGCTTCCCATCACTCTTCCCAGGTGTCTCACACTCCCTTTCATGTTGCTGGGATTCCTTTTGAAGCTATTGTCATGTAAAGTGGTTTGGGAACATTGGCAATAAATTTTTTAGAGACCAGATTTCAAAAGGTTTGGTTTGTCATTCAGTAAGTTCTTATTTTGATAGCACTTTGTATTTTTTTTAAAGGCTAGTTAAAAAAATCCCTGTCTCCTCCATTGCCTTGTGCAGTATTTGTGCAGCTAAGAGAGAAATTGAGCACAAACTGTAGGGCTGTTTCATAATTATATGTTGTGCAGACTACTTAATAATTGTACTTGGCATTACTTACTAACCAAAAGATTATGCTGTACCATGTCATTTGCAGTGGTTTTCCCCTTCTGCTAGCACGTGAAAGAAAATGCCTATCGAGCTGATGAGTAATCCCAGGACTGTTTTCCAAAGCTGAGGGGAAAGGATCTGTCATGATTGTACTGTGGGGTTTTTATTGCAAGGTGGAAATGGTACAGCTTTCCATGACCAGTTTAATAGGGATTGCTAGTTGGTGAATCTGGCCAACACTGTGAATTTCTCTTCTGTGGAAAATCTCTATATGTCATGGAATCACAGAGTCATTTTGGTTGGAAGATACCTTTAAGATCCAGCACTGCTAAGTCCCCACTAAATTATCTCTCTTAGCACTACTTCTGTATATTTTCAAATAACTTCCAGGATTGGTGACTCCACCACCTCCCTGTACAGCCTGTTGCACTCTTTGACAACTCTTTTGATGAAGAAGTTTTCCCTAGCATCTAATATAAACCTCCTCTGATGCAACTTGGGGCCAATTCCTCTTGTACTGTTGCTTGTTACTTGGGATAAGAGACAGACCCTCACCTTGCTACAAACTCCTTTCACTTGGGAGCGCAGATAAGCCACTTCCTTCACTCTTCATCTGTATGGGACATTCTCTTAATTTCTTGTTTGTCCCTTCCCCTTGGGAAACAGAATATACAGACTAAGATTTTCTTGAACAAATTTGTCATTACAAAAGCTGCTGTCTGCTGCTGGTACATGCTTTGTACTTTTGCTGCTAAGTTTTTGTTTTGTTGTCTGACTGACAGCAGTAGAACAAGGCCTTATGCTTGGGCTGGTTTGTGGGAATTACACTCATTTTCCAGTCCCTAATGATTCTATGATTTGCACCAGCCCAAATTCTGGATCCAAATAGATGGCGTATTTTATTTGGAAGAAAATGCATTTCTTCTTCCTAGAAAAAAAAGTGCTAGTATTCTTACTATCCATCCATGACAGAGCTACAGCAGTCCTGAATCATCACCCGCCTTGCCCTCAGGCTGCTGTTCCTAGTTAACAGGTCAGGCAAAAGCAATTGAATTAAAAGCTCCAAAGTGGTTCTTAAAGACCATATTTATTGTTTAGGAAAAAAAAATAGGCAGTGTTTTTTGTTGGCAATTACCTGCCTCTCCAGTGTCATCTTTCATCTTTTATGTTTCCTTTGTTTCCAGTCTCTCACTCCCTGCATCATCTCACTAGTCATGAGACTGTATAACTCTCTCTCTTCCACTCTCTAATTGCTGATCTGTGTCTCTTTCAATTAGATTCTACTTCCTCATCTCAGACCTTTTCCATACAATTTCCATGTAACTATTGGCATCCTTTAATGCTAATTCCATCTAAACCCTAATAAAAAACAATCGGGAGGTTACACAGCCTATTTGTTTCTCTCCAAAGTAATGACTTATGTTTAATTCATGGAGAAAAAGCTCATCTCTCACTCTCCATTCATAAAATCGAAACCTGCCAGAACAGTTTGAAACTGTTTCATTGCTGCTTGTGTGGTTTTGGCCCTCACAGCTCAGCCTGCACGTAAGAACTAGTCTTGCTTTACTGCTGCTTTCTCACTCAGAGATGGCTTCAGATCCAGATTTCGTAACAGGCTCTAGTTTTTATGTGAGACTGTCAGCATTTTCTTTGTTTGTCTCAAAAGGCATAAATTTCAACAAGTGGTGAAAGTACCTTTAGGTCAAGGACTCCTCTGTGTTGCACGGAGCCAGGAGCTCTAACACAGACTCACCCATTTTCCCATGTAATGTAGGACCGTGGTAGCCTGGCTAGCGGGGAGAAAAATCAAAATCAAGTCAAGGCAATTGGGGAAGTGAGGGGACCTTTTGCAGTGACATAGTTTTCAGCTAGAGCTAAAATTTTTAGCTAGATTTTCACTCTTTCTAGTAGGTCATCTCCCCACTTGTGGTGCATGTTACCCATTACTCTTGATCACAGACAATGGCAGTACTGTTTTGTGATGCTTCTGTATGTTCATGCTGTTCTGATCCTGAAACCAGACAGTTCTCTTGGAGTGCTGAGGTATAAAGTACTATAACCAAGAACAGCCTCAGTTCAGATCTGGCAACACTTTTTAACTCCATCTTAATGCTGGTTGTACAAGTGCCAGAATAGGTCTTGCAGAAGAGCTTTCTTCTCCAAGCTTGCCAAAAGCCACACACTGGAAATGCAGAGCTTAGACATGTGCAGGCTTCACCTGAAAACTGCTCAGGTCAACGTGCATGCCCAAAAGTCAAATTGCTTTAGAGTGTACAAGGGTGGACCAGCCAAATGTGAACAGCTCTGGTCTTTGTCTTTTGCACTGATGGGTCCAAGCTAATGCTGTGTGTGGCCTACCCTGAGTGATTGTGACTATGAGTCAGCCCAACTGATACCCACCCAAGCTGCTTGTAGAGAGGAACTCTCCAGTCTGTGCTGTGCCATTAAATTGAGAGTAGCATTGCCCAAGCTCTGCTCATGAAACCACACTGGCGATATTTTCTGGGAAGAGGGGCTTGCATAGGATTCTAAAAGACAACACACATTTGTTTCCCTTTCAGGAGGTTGTTCTTCCAGACTGTGCTTCATAGCACTTTTTGGGTTTGCCCACTAAATTACTTCTGGCACTACCTGCTAGAAGCACAGATGTAAATAAAGAGGGATTTTAACTGAAATCAGAGGGTAGTCTTGCTTGACTTTCTCCCTCTCTGTATTCCCCCACAAAAGCACAGATTCAGGTCAAATGAAGCATTTACCAATTTGGGTGATTTTACTATTGGAAATTTTTGCTTGCTAAGACACTTTTTCTGCAAGCAATTTTCCTTTACAAGAAAAGGTGAAAAAAAAAGCCAGGTTGGTTTTCGGTTTTCCTAAATGAGCAGTGTATTTATGATGACACTGCAATTAGTTTTTCTTTCAGTGTTATTATTTAGCTCTCTCTTACCTAATTTCCTGTTGATCCATCCATCTACCTACTTGTGTAGTAAATCTCAGAAGGTGCTATTAAGTATAATATTAATTTTGCATTTATTTCATTGTTAAGTACGCAGAATGCTTCAAATGTAAACAGTCTATTCTGCAGGATCTAATCTAATTAAAATCTGACCTCAGAGACCCACAGGGTACTTTGTGAGAAGCAATATAAGGTACCTTGCTTCAGAAAGGAGGGTACATGTGGTGTTTTGTGTAGTGTCCACTGATGTGCACAGATGAGGCACTACCAGAACCTTTGACCATTACCTCCCATTAAGTGCTAAGGACCTAATCTGACTAGTGAAAAGTCCTCCATCTGTATCCAAACCAGAGTAGCCAGGTAAAGACAAATTCAACATGTTTACTCCATATAGTGTCTTGGAAGTTTACTTGAGAAGTGATAGAAGGGGACTTGATTTAGGCATGAGAAAGCATTTCCATTTCCATGCTTGGGCAGCCTGTCTGAAACTGCCAGCAGGGATAGATCCTGATGAATACAGGTGATAGCCTTTCTTGTGAGCAACACAGGAGATATTACTTGAGCAGATCTCATACCCTAGACAGAGAGAGGAGCTGAATCTAAAGCCCGGAGGTGGACAAGTTGTTATCTTGTGACCCTCAAGTCAATCTGACCTGTCAGGAATGAGCAATATTGAGTTACATAAAAAGCACAAATATTAAAATTGCAAGGAATGGTTAGGCACAAGCATTACAATTTGTCAAGAGAACACTGTATAAATGTTAAAAGCCTTTTAAATAGTTTCCATTCAAGGTTATCCAGTCAATATATACTACATTTTGTACGTTACTGTGTATTTAAAAAACTTAATAAAATATATGATTATAGCAGCATTGCCAATGACCTTTTCCAAAATTACCCCTTCATGAATCTCTGAGCACTTCAGAATTGTTTTCCAGTTTTCTAAAATTTTTTTTGCAGATTAATGACATCCAGCCCTCACAATAAAAACCTTGCCTTGTTTCTCCAAAGAAGGGTTTGGAAAGCATTTTCTGGTTTCCTAGCAATAGTTTCACTGTGAGTTATGCGTAGAGCCAGTTGAGAAGGTGCTGTCTATTAGTTTAGATTTTATATGGAGTTATAGCTGCTTACTTCTGAGGGGCAGAACAAAATCTGTTCTGTCTAAAGGCTGTAAATTACCTTTCCATGGCTTGGGTTGGAGAACCTTTGTTATATTGAGCTTAGCCACAAAACTGTCTAAATGACATCTGGGCTCTTGTATTTATTGCTTCTCAAGGACTTACAGATCAGAATGCTTAGATGAAAAAAATAGAAACATACTTTTTGTGTTGGCTTCCCAGAGTAGGACCTTGAAAACCCATCTCACATCTTTTGTCTCTGTCCTTGGAACAAACAGTTAAGAGCTTTCAGGTAGGCCATGGTAGACAAAGGTATTGAGGGTGTTTAGCATCCCTCTTTTGCCCATACCATCCTGATAGTTCTGCTCTATTTGTTTTAACAATGCACCTTCCTAATTTAGTGATGAAACAAATGAGAAACAAAGGCACGTGGGAATCAGCAAGATTAATGAGATAGTATCATCAGAGCAATGTGGCTACTCATCATTTGAGTAGGGAAGTACAAAATCCCGCCCATCTCTTTTTCTGTGTCTTCCCTTGAGACTTTCTTGTCCAGCCACAAACTCAGTTGAATGCACTGAATCACTTAATGCTAAGCAATTACTGATAGCCAAACTGAAGTTTTAACAGGTTACAGCTCTTTACTCTCTGCAAAATCCTTTTCTGCTGGGCCTGGCTACTCCAAAACAGATATGGTGGGGATAGGTCATGTACATGAACCTTGGTCACTATGGAAAAATACCTGGTTATGTACTTTACAAAACTGATGAAAGCAGGGTTCAGCTGCAATCACTGATTTTGCTCAGTCAAGGTTTCTTCCCTAAGAAGGTTTCTTTAACCTATTTTTAATCCCAAAAAAAAAAGATTTCCATCACTACCCATGGAAAGCTCTTTGGAAATCGTGTGGAGCCCCACAGATAACACAGCATTCTTTTCCATTCCTTGTGTTCAAGTTCAAATGCACGTGTCATCTTGAAATGCAATGTAGTCTTCATCATGTTGACCAGTAAGAGTCCAGGTTGCATTTATCCTCAGAGAGCTGTGCTCACAGGGTGTGATGGTTTCCTAGCCTGTCTGCATACAGGCAGTGCTTATCTCTGAAGGCTGCACTGCAATGGTTGATTAAGTTAAGAATCTTTTTATTAGCAAGTGGGGGAGAAGTTCCTACTTTTGGAATCAAGTGACCCAGAACCATCTCTGCAGCACAGAGGAAAACATCTCTCTCTGTTCACCCTCCTCTAATTACATTTAGTGTATTATTGTTTCCATCTAAATTATAGCAATTATATACAAAGATCTTCTTTGAAATCATTTAATTAAAGAGTAGCTAATGCTCTGTGCTTTTGGAATGCTAATACATTACCTTCTACTTAGAAAACTGTGTTTTTCCATTAATTATCATTGTCATGGAAGGATTTCAATGGCAGAGGGTTTTTTAACTCATTTTAATACATTTTTAAAAGCACATAGTTCTGGTGATTTTTGTATAGCACAAAGAAACCTTCTACTGTCATGATGCACAGTTAGCTAAGGGTCAGTCTGAGGAAGAACATTTTTCTTGAGATGCATTGGCTGCCAAAGCATTGGATTCCTCCAGCCTTGTTACCGTCTGGGTTCAGGCAAGCATTTGTTTGATTATGTTTTCCCCCCCTTTTGCTATGTTTTCTGTGTAATAAACACACAGTTCAAGTCCTGGAATAGTATAAAACTGCTGGACTACATTCTGTGTGCCTGCTGAGTTGCTGGTTTGCAGGAATGACATTTCAGTCAGGCATCGCATCTAGGACAAGCAAGATTCATAGGAGAGCCAGCCAGCTGTGCTGTAGTGCTATGGTGGGATGTGCACTCTGGAAGAGAGTGTGCTGAAAGAAGTTATGATAGGAGAGCTGATAGGGTTTCACCAATCCTAAGGGAAAGTGGAGAGGAGTATTCGAGTTACCAGTCCTAGCTAAGTACAGCTTCAGAGGCCCTCTGTATCCACACTTTATGCTATTTCCCATTCCTCCCTTCTTCCTTCTCCCAACGTGTCTGTGGCACTCCATATTGCTATGGTTTCCGTGGTTTGATCTTGGTCCAAGATGTGCCTTCTCCAGCTCAGGAGATAGAATCATAGAATCAGAATGGTTTGAGTTGCAAGGGACCTTGAAGATCATCTAGGTCCAAACCCCCTGTCATGGTCTGGATCACCTCTCACTACACCAGGTTGCCCAGAGCCTTATCCAACCCAAACTCCAGGGAGGCAGCATCCATTACTTTTCTGGGCAACATGTTCCAGTGTCTCACCACCCTCATGGTGACAAGCTTCTTATTTTCTAATCTAAATCTTTCTTCTGTTGAAGCCATTAGTCCTTGTTCTATCACTACAGCCCTTGTAAAGAATCCCTCCCCAGCTTTCCTGTAGGCCCCCTTCAGATGCTGAAGGGCAGCTGTGTGGTGTCCTAGGAGTCTTCTTTTCTCTAGAGTGAACAACCCCAACTCCTTCAGCCTGTCCTCATAGGAGAGGTATTCCATCCCTGTGATCATCTTTGTGGCTCTCTTCCACCATGTCCTTCTTGTGTTGGGGGTTCCAGAGTTGGACACAGTACTCCAGGAAGGGTCTCACAAAACCACAGAAGAGGGGAAGAGTCATCTCCCTCAGTCTGCTGGTCACCCATCTTTTGATGTAGCCCAGGAGACCTGAATTAACACATTGTTCACCCATGTTCACCTTTTCATCAACCAGCATCCCCAAGTTCTTCAGAAATGATTTACAGTGTTCCACTTATGCCATTTAGGAATTGCAATTTCTTGTGCAGCTTTGTCTGGTTGTAGTGGTGTTTCTCATCACTAATACACCACAATTAGGACGATGATGAGAAACATTCTGAAGAGCCAGGGACAACCTACCTAACATATCCATTTCACTACAGGAGTTCTTCCCCACTTGTTTCTAACCTGTGTATGTACTTGTCACAGGTTCTTCTCTTATTGTATCCTTTCCCCTTCTTTCCAGCTCATTGTAGCTTGCTTCCATGAGGCAGAACTTGGATATAGAAAGGTGCCTGCAGCAAAGCCACACCTCCAGGCTCTCAGATCTCCCACACACCTCTTTCTCTCTCTGATAGTTGTGAACTGAGGCAGATCTAAGTGTGAGAACGTCTGATTCCTAGATGGTCTCTGTTCTACAAAAATAGCACAATGCAGATGGATTTTGAAGTGGGTTACAGTCTATAGGAGGAGTCGTTTGGGCAATGAGAGGAGAGAAAAACTGACAATCCCGTGTGATTACAGTCTAAATTAAGATCAACAAGAGTAAAGAATGACAGCACACTGGAGACACATCAGGATCTGGATTGCAGTCAGTGTTTGGAAACTCAATAGATATTTTCTCTTGTTTTCTCTTGCTTAGATGAATCACAGGACATTAGGGATTGGAAGGGAAACCGAAAGATCATCTAGTCAAATCCCCCTGCCACAGCAGGATCACCTAGACCAAGTCACACAGGGACACATCCAGGCGGGTTTTAAATGTCTCCAGTGAAGGAGGCTCCACAACACCGATGGGCTGCCTGTTCCAGTGCTCTGTCACCCTCACTGGGAAGAAGTTATTTCTGCTATTCATATGGAACTTCCTATGTTCCAGCTTACAAACATTGCCTCTTGTCCTATCATTAGATCACATTGAGAAGAGCCTGGCTCCATCCTCCTGACACCCATCCTTCACATATTTATAAACATTAATGAGGTCATCTCTCAGTCTCCTCTTCTCCAAGCTGAAGAGACCCAGCTCCCTCAGCCTTTCCTCATAAGGGAGATGTTTCCCCTCCTTTATCATCCTTGTTGCTCTGTGCTGGACTCTCAGCAGCAATGTGTCCTTCTTGAACTGTACACAATACTCCAGATATGGTCTCACCAGGGCAGAGTAGAGGGGAAGAAGAACCTCTTTCAATCTGTAAATAATTTAAATCTCTGTCTTTTCTAGTCTAAAATAATGAAAAGCAGCAAAAACTTGCATCTCCTGAGCAAATCTTAGAAGGCAAATGGCATCCTGGTTTATACTGGAAATTATGTGGCTAGCAGGAGTAGGGAAACAATTGTCCATCTGTACTCGGCAGTAGTGAGGCCACATCTTGTGTACTGGTTTCAGGTTTGGACACCTCAACAAAAGAAAGATTGTAGGTGCTCAAGTGGGTCCAAAGAAGGTTGGTGCAGGACCTGAAGAACAAGCATTATGAGCAGCAGCTGAGGGAGCTGGAACTGTTTAGTCTAAAGGACTGAGGCAGCTGAGGACAGAGGCCTTGTCACTGTCTACAACTACCTGAAAGGATCTTGTAGAGAAGTGGGTTTTGGTCTATTTTCAAAAGTAACAAGTGATAGGACAAGAAATGTGCTCAAGTTTCACCAGGGAAAATTTTTGTCGACATTAGGAAAAACTTTTTCATTTAAAGAGTCATCTGGCATTGGAACAGGCTGCTCAGGAAGGTGGCTGAATCTCCATCCCTGAATGTGCTTTAAAGTCATGTAGATATGGAGCTTAGGGGTGTAATTTAGTGGTCATCTTGGTACAGTAAAGTTAATGCTTGGAGCTGATGATCTTGAAGGTCTTTTCCAAATGATTCTGCAAGTGGTTTGTGTAAAAATGTAGGTTAGTGAAATATTTGGTTTAAGGAAAAACATCATTCTTTGGCCTATAAACTGTGCAATAGTGGTACATGGGAAAGAATGAGTTGCAGAAGTTCTTTGGGTTTCAGTAAATACAGGAGTTTTAATATAGGAACTTGTATTTTGGATGAGGTTTTAGGTGCTTTTATGTATTTGAGATAGCCTAGGATTCGGCACTATATCATTATAATATATGTATAATTATTATATTGTTATTACGTTATATATTAATATATTATGTCTAATATTATATCACTATAACGACAGATTGAGTTGGATCATTGTAGGGTTTTTTTGTTGTTTGTGTGTATTGAGATATTCCCCCTGCCAATGAGCTTTTGTTAATGGCTTTTAAAGTCTGGTCACCCGTCTTAATTGCCTCCTGTTACACATCTCTTTGGAAATCCAGCTGCAGCTGATTGAAAAGCTGCTTCTTACTGTGAAAATCACAGCTGGCCAAGGGAATAGGAAGTCGTTACGTGATCAAAAGCTGAACGCCCTGCTGCACTCACGCAATGTTTGTGAATGGATGGAGTCTTCTTTCTGGGTTTATTAATGAAACCATGTTTTTGCTATGATTTTTGCATTCGTTGTTGAAAGTGTGAACTTCCAGTTCCTTTAGTATTTGTGGTGCTGTATACCATCAGTGCTCATTGCTCCTTTGGTCCTTCCCTTCCAGTCACTTAAACAAGTGAATAGCTTTCCCTTTGTGTGAAGGAGGGTCATAGAGCTGGAATGGCATTTAGACTGACCTGTGTTCAACAGCCTGCTCTGGTCCAAGCTTGTGCAGAAGCCCCTGGTGCTATTGGATTTTATATGATTACTTTCATCATCCCCTTTATAACAGATCACTGACGCAGTTTTCAGCTACAGTCTGAATCCTTCCACTAGTTTTTGAGTGCTGACCCTTCAACTCTAATAGCTGCTGTATTCTGCCTCACTCAGTGGAAGCCCTGCACAGGAAAAGGTGTGATTGTGAAAATCAGCTTACTGCTTGGCTAGCTGCAGTGTGATCAGTGACTGCTGCTGGTGATTGACACACTGCAAAGAATTGAGAACAAAGCCCTACTGATAATCTTGCAGTAGTGATTGTTTATCATTCTGCTTCTACTAGCTGCAGTCAGCACTCACCAGGTGGAGGGGATGTTGCCGTCTTTGCAGATGGTTGCCAATAGTCCACATCCCAACTATGTTATTTCGGGTGTTTCTTTTACAGTACTGAATAACATTTCCTGCCATCAAGCTCCAAGACAGTGTCTTAGCAGCAGAGATTTATGAGAAATTTTTGTGTAATGGAAATGTATCTCTGACTATGGTGCTTTTTTCTCTCTCATGCTCAGAGTTTTTGGGCACTTCAGTCTCCGTTCTGAATGGCAGCTGGTCAAAGTGGACTACAAGTCTATCTTTGGCCGAAGGTGTAACAAAGATGACTACCAAACCTGGCATCTGCACAATCAGGTACCCCACTGTGTAGGAAGGGGAGGAATGTGGGTTTCTTTTTCCATGCTCTCTGTTGCCAGGTAGGAAAGTACTTGCTCTTTTCAGCAGAGCATATGGAGGTTTTGCCTCTATCAAGTTGCAGCTCTTACCTACTGATGCTTTACTCCCCCTGAGCAAATTAATGAACAAATATGGGGCCAGACTTCTCTGGGCAAGTTAGGGAGAGTGTTAATTTAGCTTTATGTGAAAACATTTCATTGCAGCAGCTGGCTCTTTTTTGCCCTCAGTGCTTAGGGCAATGTAAAACCTCACCTCGTGATTAAATTGTAGGAGACATTGATCTCTTTGTAGCTCTGTCAGCTATTCATGGGAACAATTTTCTTTTACTTTGCTTCTATTTCCTCTACTCAAAACTGAAAATAAAAACATTTATTCATTCTGCAGATCCTGCAGGTGTCTGTAAAACTCTAGGGAGCCCTTGAAGAAAACATACCAGAAAAGACCAATTTTTTTTTCATTCTGTTTAAGGATGTACACTTTGCTTTTCATACACTCTGACTTATTTTCATGCTGGATATATTTAGGTCCTGAAGCCACTAGAATTCAATACCCTCTGAAGATTACTTATGGGTTACTGGTCACCAGTATGATGTCCCACTCCCTGCAGGGCAGCATAACTAGAGCCAGAACTATTGACAATGTGATATTCTTGAATGAAATCCATGAATTAGAAATGAGCATTAATTTGGCAAGGATGTATTGGATAACCGAAGGCACAGAATTGAATAAATGAAAGTAATTTAAATGAAACAAAAGGGAAGATGTGTGGAACCAGGCTGCCATCTTGGGAATCACTACTAATGGGAAAGAGAAGTATTTCAATTGGGTTTTGTCTTTTTTTCCTTACTTCTATGCAGACAAATTATTTCTGCTTCAGAGAGCTCTGCTTATAGCAACTCACTTAAATGTCAAATGTTTCTTTCAGATTAGCTATTCCCAGCAGCTCCGTGTCCTTCTTGAACTGAGGGGCCCAAAACTGGACACAATACTCCAGATGTGGTCTCGCTAGTGCAGAGTAGAGGGGGAGAAGAGCCTCTCTCAATCTGCTAACCACCCCTCTTCTAATCCACCCCAGGATGCTGTTGGCCCTCTTGGCCACAAGAGCACATTGCTGGCTCATAGTCATCCTGCTGTCCACTAGGACCACCTGGTCCCTTTCTCCTACACTGCTCTCCAACAGGTCTCTCAAGGAAAGAGGTTAGCCAGGAGTCATAGGCTTCACACCTAGATTTTGACCCTGCTTTGGGTTTCAGGCTTGGCCACTTCTTCCTGTAGTGGATTTTATGTGTCATGTAGAAGAAACCCTGGAGTACACGCACACTGTCTTTTTGGGTTAATTGTAGTAGGACAAAGGGTACGATGCCTTTGAAATGTGACATAGGTGGATGAGATGGCTTGGGCACCCAGGCATTTTGGGGACATTGTCATTAGTATCCCAACTCAGTGCTGAACGTACTGCACTCCTGTGTCATCCTGAGGTGGATTTTGAGTTTGCAAAGCCACAAAAGGGAGGAAGACTCAGCTTCTTACTCTCCCTGTAGTAATTGATTGCTTTTTGTGTCTTTTGACAAGATACTCCAACTGATACTACAGCTTTGTTTTCTTCCTTCTGTTTTTTGTTTGCTGCTGAAGGGGGAGCCTTGTGTCATGGGAGAGAGAAAGATCTATAAGAAACGCAAGCCTGGAGCCCAGTGTTCCCTAGGTCGAGACTATTCTCAAACGGTGGTGTCTGAACCGTGTGTCTGTGGTCAAGGCGACTTCGAGTGGTGAGTATGTGGCTCTGGGGACATTGTAAGGACTGTTAGGGTGGCATTGGTGGTGGCTTGCGGAGGAAACCTTACATAGAAGTGATCCCTGTACCTGTTTTGTGAGGGTGGTGTCCTCGTCATCTGTGGGAGAGATTTATTAATCCCTTTAAGAAATCCAAGCCTGGAATTCAAAAGCGGGAAACTGCAAGTGCTGGCTGGCATGATTTTGTCCATCATCAAGAGTGACAGCCAGGACTCTTCTCCGGTCCAAAGCATGTTCCTTACAGTAGAAAGAGGAACTTTCTCTGTCTTCCCTTCCAAGGTCACTGAACACTTTGCAGCAAGCTAGCAAAAGATGTAAATTTTTATCATTATTGCTTTGAATTTCTGGGAACAGTTTGCTGCTTTTTAACAGTGTTATATAGAGAAATTTGTGAAAAGGCTTCTGTGACATAACTATACAGCCCACCCTTGTCAGATGTAAATACTTGTTTTGCATAAATATTGGTGCTTGTAACTTAACGAGTCCATAATTTCCAAACTGATTTAAGGCCGCTTTGAAAGCAGGATAAAAATTGAACAAGGAAAGCATGAACTACTGATTGATGTTGCTTGAGGAATAGGAGATGGGAGGATGCATAGCAGTCGGGATGTGTGCACAAGGAACTCCTCCAGGGAACCTGTTATAGGCAATATTTCAAAGATTTAAGACTATCAATAGCTCTGATGTTTGAGCTTAGATGATTAGAATCTCATTTAAATGGAGTTCAAAGTACTCTGAAAGCAGACCATCTGAGAAAATGTTTTCATTTTTATAGTAGGTTATCAGGATCAGTGTGTGATTCAGAATCGGTGGCATTCCTGCAAACCGCTCACCTTCAAATCCTTCCTGAAGAGGTGTGAGACATGAGATCTACACATTTATTTGGGCTTAGGCCAGATGAGACTCACAGTTCTTTTGATAAGATGAACACACTGCAATATGGCAAAAATTAATAAAAACTATACACTAAAGTGGTTTTTTGAACATCAGAGTAATTTGGCTCATAGAGAGAAGTTCAGGGATATAGACCTGGGATTTTAATCTTATCTGAATGGGTGTTTAATTTGTTTCTAATGCCAAAATTACATCTGAGACTCTTTAGCTTGACTCTGTTCTCATCATGAGAACTTGTGGGACAAACAAGCTCTCATGCCCTGCAGTACCTGCTCTGGGCATTGGCACATGCCTCTGAGCTGAACCAAGGACCAACTTCCAGAGACACTTATGACTTTAGTTTTATTTTGTGACTTTGTGCCTCACCAGCTTTCTATTTTCACAGTGAAGCTTGTTCTCTAAGCAGTAAGTGGAAAAGTGTGGTAGCTTAATTTGCCTTAAGTGCTGTTCTGCCTTGAAAAGGGTCTGCATCAGAATGCACCTTTTCAATCAAGTGGCATGTTCCTTCCATGCATTCAGTATAATTGTTGCTTAATTTTCCCACTAGCATGACAGAATATTGCTGTTAACCTTGTCAGTCCTACAGGAAGTGCCAGTTTGAAGACAGAAAGCTGGCTTTTGTTTCAGACTCTGTGCTGCTAACAGAATTGTTAACTGGCTTCCCATTGCAAAATTGTTATAGCTGACAATGGAGAATCAGCACTAGTTTCAGTTTAGGGGTGAATTTTAATGCCACAGACTGCAAAAATGATCAGAAGAAGGTGTGGGGCAAATGCTTTGAAGAAAACACTAGCAGTGCTAGAAATGAACCACCAAGCTTGATTATCTTAAAAGTGGTTTTAGAGAGGAAAGGTCAACTCATCTGCTCTGACTTGTGACTTCTAAAGATTGAGACAGTGGCTATAGTCACTGGCAAGATACAGGTTTTTCTTGAATATGGGTCATCTGAATTCTTTTGGATGTCAGTACGACAAAGGGAGGTGCTGAGAATTGCCTTTTCTCCCCACTGACTAGAAGACTTATGGAGATACATCCCCACTGTAGATATCTACATTTGGAAGGACAGCTTCTGCTCTTCTGAGTACTCTGATGCTTTTAGGAAGGAAAGACGTTCACTCAGCCTTTCTGGGTGAGTTCACAATTGCCAGTTGCTCTTGGAAGCACTGACTGGCCTGTTTCTTACATGTGAACTGAGCAGATCCTGTGAAGTGCAAGGACAAAGGATGTTGGACAGCAACTGGGGTTGTATGAGTGCACTGACCAGCAGGTCTCAATAGACAGGCCCTGTGCTGCCCCAGTAAGAAGGTTTGGAGGCTGTTTCTGGTCACAGAGCATGCCGTGTTACTAGGTGTGTGGACACCTGCCTTCAAGAGCTCTGCAGACAGTACAGATGACTGTGGAAGCCCAACAGCATGAGCTGTGAGGGCTGTGTTCCTTCCCATTTAGTCACAACACCTTTGCTCCTCTCTGCCTCATGGTGCAGTGCTATCTGTTTCCTGGTTTTAGACGTAAGGCTGATCTGAATTTTAAGCCCATAAATCACAATCCACATGCCCAGTTCGACAAAGTCTCTTGAGTCAAGATTAGGGGTGACTGCTGCCAACCCTCACAGTCATTTCCAAAATCAAGCCCTGGCCTTTTTCTGACAGAGAATGACAGAAAGAGCTCAGAAGTGTTATTAAAATGCTCGTTGATTTTTCTTTTCCCTCCTCCTGCTTCTTTATTTGCTCTGTCAAGATAGGTTTTCTGAGAAAGACAGTGCAGCAGCTGGACTTGATTATTTCCTTAACTTATGCAAACCCTGGGGCTTAGGAGAAGGAAGGTGGGCAATATGCAAGGTTTTAATATACATTTACCAGAAGTTAATGAACAAGCACAGAACCTTGAGGGCATACAGCAATGTTGTCTTTAATTTTATTAAATATTTATGCAGCTCCTTTCTTCTTTGGGGCAAAGTACAGCTCCTCCTGAATATTTTTAATTACCAAGTCACTAGCAGGCATTTTTGACTGTGCAGGTTGGACCCTCTGAGAATGATTAAATTGAATGTTGAGAGAAAGAACATTAGGGAATCTCTGAACCTCTTAAAGTAGTTTGCGGAATTTTTGCCCTCCAAAAAAGGAACAGTAGCAGCCTGGGTCACTGGGGACATAGCACAATTTTGTCTCACCAAAGCCCTTCCTAGAAATTTTCTGTGACTATTCAGGAGGAGAAGGATAAAACTCAAGAGTGGCCTAAAGGGCGCAGAGAGCTTTCAAGGCAGTGACTTCTAGAGTGTCTGTGTTTCCACAGAGGCTTCATTTATTGGCATTTGTTAACTTGCTTCGGGCAGAAATCCAAAATCACTTTTTATTTGCCCCCTGAATCCAACCTGCCAATAGAGGCTATGCATAGAATCTGATCCAGAGCCTATTAAAACTTGTGGAAAGCTTTTGATTAATCATATTGCTTCATCATTGTTTTGGCTTGCAAAGGCAGCTGTAAAATAGTCTTGGATGTCGTTGTGTACACTTTCACTCTTCATTGGCCCAAGGAGGCATCAATACCCAGGATTAGCTTTCCCATGTGACACAATAGCATGTAATCCTTAGACTACCAAGGTGGCTGTGTTGTTTTAGTTTAGTGTTGGAACAAAATCAGCTGTATTTTTCTTTCAGGCCAGTCACAGCTCAGTCAAAGAGCCACTAACACTTGTAAGCAAACATTTCTTAGCTAGATCAGGAACTGCTCATAGTATTTTACATTCCCAAGTACTTTGTCGGTGAAATGTGATGTTAGATCTTGGAAACAGTCTGGTTTGTTCCGACAGTAGAGACTGCAAAAGACAAACAAGAGAAAGGAACGCAATGAGTTAAATTACTACAGATTAATAGGGAAATAAATTAACAAGATAATCTTCTTTCTGCATCTCTGCCGATGTTTTGTTACCAAATGAAACAGAAGTCCTCAAGTGCTCTGCAAGGTTGGTAGTTCTGGTGGTGTCATGTATCACATACCTTCTGAGATCTGTGCTCCTGCTTCTCAAACTAATCAAGAACTTTGTCTCTGAATGAGTCCCATCCATGATGTTGTGCCATACAGGAGAGAGTTACCAACGTATACATGCTCTGGAGAACAAAACTGTCACATAAAGCTCTTGATTTAAATATACTGAACGGGTTTAGTGATCCACTCATGACTTGTCTCCGTAGTGACTATGGCTATGAGAGGCACAGCAGCAATCAGTGTGTCCCAGCCTTCTGGTTCAGTCCATCCGCCCTATCCAAGGATTGCAGAGTTGGTCAGAACTACTTGAACAGCACTGGGTAAGTGATCTGGCAGTCTCCCTGTTTTTGGTGACATTGCAGGAAACAAGAGAACCTGCACGTTTGGTTTTTTTGTCTGCAATCCATCTGGCTCTTTTCCAGTCCTAGTCATGAACTAGTGTTTGCAGCAGCATCTGTATGGAACCCAGCCTTATTCCTCAGAGACAGGGAGAAGCACATTAACATAAGTGACATGTGGATATTGTGTCGCTATCAAGTGACATATGATCCCCGGAAATCTCCTTTACTACGAAATTAAAACACAAATCATGAAGGTCTTTCTGAGAGACAGCTGAACATTTAGGAGGACAGGTTAGAGGTATTTAATGTTTTTTTCGCTGAACCTTTTCCTGTCTTACAACTCCTATTTATAATCGCTTTTGGAAAGGTTCCGTTGAGCAGTTTTCAGACTCTTCCCCAGCCCCTTTGTTTTTTTTTGTTTTGTGTATACAATGCCTTGTGATTTCAGACAAGGTACATGTGCTGGTATCTCTTGGTTTTACCCAGAACAGATGGCAAATATTGGTGTACTATGGTAGTACCACTTTGCAAATGGGGCTCTATTATGTGGAGGGAATTCTCGGAACCTCTGGTTGCACTGGCAAAATTGCAGTGTTCTTTTTGTGATAGCGCAGGCCATAAGCACTTTGGAGAGTGGCTTCTGAATCATGAGTCCTGCAGGCTCAGCTGTTATGACAGGGTTTTTTACGGCTCATTGATGCAGCTGTCTGAGTAAAGTGAGGCTGCTGGAGGTCTGGAATCAGCTTCACAGACTCCCTTTCAGCAGAAAGGTTGCTATAAATTTGGAATGTAATTACAAGTGCCCTGGTCAGTATGACTGCTTGTAGTCTTCTTGACAGAGAGCAAGAAAATAGCTGGGCTTGGTATCTTCTTAACCTCTCCTGTATTTTTACTGTGAAATGGTTAATCTCTCTCAATAACACTGGGAATAGCCAAGTGTCTTGCTATTCAGCTAACCTTTTCCAAGAACAGCCAAGAGAAAAAAACATTCCTTGAATAATTTTAAATCTGGGCTGGACAAAGCTCTTGGCAGATTATTTCAAGTGCCTTCTAGCAGAACAGAAGCTAGGAAATGTAATAAAAAGCATAATTAAAAAGCTGAGGTGCAGGGTGCATTCCTGTAGGCATGGGGAATTGGAGGAGTTCTCTGCCCTTTAGCGGTGCAGAGCAATTCACTTCCACAATGTGTCTGGTCTCAGTGGTGCTGCTGAAAATCTCTGGAGAATGTTGGACTATGATTTGTTTCTCTATCTCAAATTTAATAAAGCATTTAGGTTTCTTTGATTCTTTCTATAAGTGAGAGAATCATGCAGGCTGTTAGCATTTTAAAAAAGCTAGATGCATTGATATGGAGAAACAAAACAAAACACAGAAACTTTTCCACCCACCACCTGAGCCCAATCTCCTTTCGTTACTGTTCCCCAGGTACCGAAGGATTGTGTCTAACAACTGCACAGATGGCTTGCGAGAGAAGTACATGGCCAAGGTGGAGAAATGCCCTGGAAAAGCACCTCGGGGACTGCAGATCCTCACTAGTGATGGAAAGTTGGTCACGGAGCAAGGACACAATGCCACCTTCATCATCCTTATGGAAGAGGTGTGTTAGTGATCTCAGCAAACCTTTCACTGCATGGCAGGACTTCTTTCACCTGGCAGACCACTGAGAGGAAAATAGTAGTCAGATGGGGTTGTGAAATGATGAACACTCCTGAGATTTAGAAGAACTAGGCTGTATATGAAACATGCAAGCAAATCATATTGAGTCAAGCCAAAGGAGTATTTGTCTAGTTATCTTGGCTATCAGTGATGATGAAGCCAAATGTTAAAGAAAGATAGACCTGGCAATAAATATATTTTCTCACTAGGTGCTTGCTGTCTCCAGTGAACTGGATTTTGAGGGGCAGAAATTGTATCTCTGTGTTTAATAATTCTGAGTCTGGGGTGAAAAGCTGTAGCTGAAGCTTTACTGGGAAAGGATTAGCAATGGAGAATGTCTTCAGACATGGGACCAGTGAGGGACATTATTATTGTCCAGTGGGAACTGGTCCTCTTCAGATCACCTCTGAGCTTCCCAACCTGCATCTTTTGTATTTATTTATTGATACAATTCCCTCCATAGCCAGTGGTAGCATCAGTGATACCAGGCCATGAAGGTGTCACTTTGGGTGATCCCTGTCTGAGTCAAGTACCCATCTGTTTGGCAAAGGTGTATGATGGAGCCAGTATCACCAAAGCTTGTGGCTCAGTGAAGGGTTGGATAGCTAAGGAAGGCACCTGGTATGTGTTCAGGCTGGCAGAAAGTTTTCAGATGATCCTAGGTGGGTCTGTTGGTTAATTTGATGTTTAGGCATGCATGCAACTTCACCACAAAAAGCCCAGCTGTGTTTGCAGCTGCTGCATTCCCTTGCTGGCTCCTGACTGCCCGTGAAAGGTGTTATTGGAGGTCCAACAAAGGTTTTCCCATAATGGATTGGGTTACATCTCTGTTATGGTTAAACAAAAGGCTCAGCTCTAACTCACAGCCTCACTTCTAACATATTTGGGTATCTCAGGAGGGGCAGCCAGAGTGAGAGATGGTGGTGGAGAGCTGCAAGTATGTTTTCTCATCTACTCTGTCCTGGGTATCTTGGAACAGTAACCTGGAGATAATTGGGAATCAGATGTGTCATTGTCATGATGGACACCGGGACAACCAGGCAGACTAGGTGCCTGTTTCTTAAGTGTCCTGATCTGACAATAAGCAGTGTTAAATCTCTGCAGAAATTGTATTAGAAACAATTCAAGCCTAGTGTCCTTTCCCCTCCCAGTCCCAGAAGTAGCTTCCATTTGCAACTTAGACCCTCAGAAGATGAGAATTTTTGTAATCCTGAGCGTACTGCCACAGAGGTTTTTCTCATGACACCTTGTTGTTGGGTTTTTTTTAAACACACACTTCTATTAATTTAAATTCTTATGCAATAAATACATTTCATTAGGACCACACTAATATGACAGGGCTTCTTTACATGCTCCCTCAGAGCTTCGTGCATGCTCCGCTTTTATACAAAGTGAATTTCTTGCCTACCTGGCTGATTCTTTTGTGTTCTGCAGACTTGACATGGTAAGACAATTTGTATAGACACTGTGAGTAGGGGTTCAGAAAAGAACAGACATAATCTAAAAACTAGGAATCTAGTAGTAATTTATTAAGGAACTCAAGTGGAACTGCTGCATACAACGAATGATAAACAGATGAGGAATAAGGCAGCAGTCAAGGCAGCTGAAGATTTGAGTCTCTACAAGGCTTTAGAGATTGAAGAGGCAGCTGAATAAATATGTGAGGGTGATCAGTCCATGTCCTCAGCTGAAAAACAAGGATAGTCAGGAAAGCATTGCATTGAAAGGTATTTTATTTTGTCGTGTCTTTGTGGGTGAACAGTGTAGTCCTCAGAGAGCTTTGTGTTGAGTTTGTTTCTTAAAAGAGTAGACATTTTAAGAGGAAAAAAAGAACAGTGCGTCTTTGAGCGAAAGTGTTCCAGTGTTTCAGCATGAACCTGAAACAAATGAGTTGTTATCAAAGTATTCCTTGTTAGCTGAAGAAACAATTTCTGTAAAAATCTTAATTATGACATACCTCACTGTCTTACTGGTTCTTTCCTGCCTCTCTCTACCTCCTTTGCTCAGTCTGCTTCCTGGTGGGTAGTTTTGCACCTAGGTCTACACTCACCTCTGAGACAAACAGCAGTCTGACAAACCACCTTGCAATCTCCATTCAGCTTTCATAGCCTTTCAGAGCCCTGATCACAGATGCTGTGATTAGCCATCAGTTCCTTTCTCCCTTCTAGTACACACTCTCAACTATATTGGTGTGTCTGACCTTTATGCTGTGGAATAGTAAATAAAGACTATCATAGTTGGTCAAAGATTAGATTTCTCAGGAAGTGTACATTTGGCTTTAGAAGTATTCTTTCAGTGGTAAATTAAAAAATGTGACAGTGGTCAAGGAAATGCAGAATGAAGTTTTTGCTGTGTTTTTAGAAATATGGGGCTGGACTGTGACTTGGATTGTGTATAAATGCAAGGTAACATAAGGAAATAGGAGCCTTTTTATACTCTTTCTTTTAATCCAAGTCTGAGTTTGAGCACAAAGCAAAAATAGACTGCCAAATTGTTGTTGTACGCAGTTGTATTCCTGACCAGATCTATGAATCCAATTTTGCACCTGATATTTTCTGTGAATCCCTAGCTCCCCAATGAAGGGTATGTAAACTCCCCTCAGGCCTAAATGGTTGTTGCTGCGTTGGCTCCTGTCACTGAACTGTTCTGTTCCCTTGGTTTCTGTTTATGCCATCTCTTGGCTTCCCTCCTTAGTAATTACAAGGTGATGGCAAGGCTTTATCACAGGGTTATGATTGCAAGTGAGCCAGGAAGGCAAGCAGCAGCTATCCTGAGTGAGTATTTGAGCTCTGTAAGTCTGTTAGAAGGTAGCCAAACTGTGTGTAGACCAAGAGACAGCCATAGCCAAGTAATATTTGTGTGCAAGCAATTTGAGATCTTCAATGGAAAACACAAAATACGTTGTGTATATGCAGTACACTTAGCCCCAGCCTGAAGCATATGTTGGATAGAATATAGCCCTCCTGAAATAAGTGGGACTTTGTCTCTTAACTTCAAAGCCAAAGACTTCTGTCTCTACAGGTTTTGTAACTTTACTAGTGTGGTTTCCAGTCAGGAAAGCTTTCCTAGGTTAGTCTTAATGGGGAGGTGGCTCACAAGGGCTGTTCCATGGCCATACTCATTCTGCTACCCTTTGCCTGCTCACTGATTCCAGTAGGCAGAGCTCAAACATTTGTGACAGCCCATTTTAGAATCATAGAATCATTAGGGATTGGAAGGGACCTCAAAAGATCATCCAGTCCAATCCCCCTGCCACAGCAGGATCACCTAGACCAAGTCATACAGTCAGTCAGGGTTAGAAGGGACCACAGGATCATCCAGTTCCAACTCCTCTGCCATGGGCAGGGACACCCCACCCTAGATCAGGCTGGCCAGAGCCTCATCCAGCCTGGCCTTAAACACCTCCAAGGATGGGACCTCCACCATATGCCTCCCTGGGCAATGCATTCCAGGCTCTCACCACTCTCACAGTGAAGAACTTCCTCCTCACATCCACTCTAAATCTACTCATCTCCAGCTTTGCTCCATT
>VXBP01008204.1:1282937-1297357 GCA_013400115.1 Rhinopomastus cyanomelas
CAGTCGGGTCTTGAATATCTCCAGTGAGGGAGACTCCACAACTCCCCTGGGCAGCCTGTTCCAGTGTTCCGTCACCCTCACCATGAAGAAGTTCCTTCTCAGGCTGATGTGGAACCTCCTATGTTCCAGCTTACAACCAACTTCTCCTGATGCAGTCCAGGATCCAGTTTGCCTTCTGGGCCGCAAGTGCACACTGCTGGCTCATGTTGAGCTTTTTGTCCACAAGCACCCCCAAGTCCCTCTCCTCAGGGCTGCTCTGCAGCCAGTCACTGCCCAGCCCGTATTTGTGCTTAGTGTTGCCTGACCCAGATTCAGGACCTTGCACTTGGTCTTGTTGAACCCCATCAGGTTGGCTTGTGTCCACCTTTCCAGCCTGTCTAGGTCCCTCTGGATGGCATCCCTGCCCTCCAGCATGTCTGCTGCACCACACAGTTTGGTGTCATCAACAAACTTGCTGAGGGTGCACTCAATGTCTCTGTCCATGTCACCTACAAAGATGTTGCACAAGACTGGTGCCCGGACTGATCCCTGAGGGACTCAGCTTGTCACTTGACATGGATCCATCGACACCACTCTCTGGTTGCGGCCATCAAGCCAGTTCTTTACCCATCTAGTGGTCCACCCATCAAAGCCATGTTCCACCAGTTTTGGTAGTTTACAGAGCTCAAAGCAATGTATGCCTTTTGGATTTATATATATAGAGAAATTAATCTTTTTCCTATTTGAACTGCCGCTTAATTTCTGTGAATTTATACTCCTAAACCCCACCATCTGACATCATTTGTGGGGCTAGCATGCTTGTTTTAGTATTTTATATACTGGATACAGAGGCATGGAAAGGAGAAAGAAAACACAACTACTGTGATGAGCAGGCTTTGTGTTGAAGACTTCAGTTTCATAGTTGGTTGCAAAGACTGCTTCTGTTTAGTCACAAAAAGGCTGCTCCTGCTTCTCCACTTCAAACCTTCTAATTTCAAATAGAGCCACCCATTCTGGAGAAGCGAGGAGGTTATGAAAAATAGAAGTATAAGGTATGAGAAAGGAGCTACCATGATGGGTGAAAGAGATTTCAGCCTGAGGTCACCAGCGATGAATCTGGATCAGATTACATTTTTATTCTCTGCTCAGTGTCTTTCATATGAGATGAACTTACCTTCTTAGTACATTCCCTTGAGAAGTGGTTCTGAAAGGTTTAACAAGCTGTGGGAGCCTTTCTATCAAATAACTGGATTTCCCAAGAGTGTAATTTTGTCCTCACTATAGAATTTTTTAAGCAACTTTAAACACTCCATTGAAAGGATGTTATTGACTACTCAATATTATAGATAGGGTTTAGTGACAGGACCCCTCTAGTCCTGTACAATTTCATTCTGGGTTATGTTGTATTTTTAATGTCCTGCTAGGAAAGAGGTGAAAATGGTGCCCTGATCAAGCCGATAGACAAAACTCCCCTGTCTTCTCTGGAATGAAAATGATGGAGCAAAAAAGGAGAGACATCTGATTTACGTAACCAAAGATCAGTATTTTAAAAACTAACTTTTTGTGCCCAAAGTCCCCAAGAATACTGACACTCATATCTGGAAAACACCCTTGCTACGTACTGATTTGTCAATCTGGGCAGAGACTATGAGGAAGATAAAGGCTGTGGGGCATGCTGTGGTCCTGATTATCTAAACATGGCTCCTGCTTTAGTGTAGTCTGGCTTCTTGTCTGTGCTCCAAATTTTCCATCCAAAGGGCAAGATCAGGTGCACTTTCAGAAGTGGGACCAGTAGCAGAACACAGCACTGTGCCAGTACTCTCTCAGTAATGTAATTGCCACTTACAAAGGCTGATTACAACTGCTAGTGAGACAGCAGTGCCTGAGAGTTTGGGGTCACTGGGAGTCAAGACCTGTGACCTCTTGCCTTTTGTGGATGTTTCTATCTCAGCTAGCACCTTTGTTGTGCACCTTTGGTCCAATTGCTCCTCATTTGGGTTGGAACAACCTGTAAGCTCTTTAATCCTGATTTAGGGACCTCTGTTTCTGAGTGTCTTGGAATGATAACAAGTCATGGTGGAAAATGGATCTGTGCTATTATTAATGTTTAGACCACATGAAAAAAATCTATTATTGGTGTGAGTTCATAGTCAGACTTTAGGGCTGCATACCACGTGCTTTGGGGACCTCAGTGATGTGGTTGTCCCAAGCAATCTTTTCTGTTTGTCCGATCTGCTGTTTTTCTAGGAAGTCATGGTTTGGTTTGTGCAATATCTGTCCCAGAGGCTTTAGAGAAGTCTGTGACTTTAGTGGTCTTTTTTGGTGAGCCCAGTGGATGCAGAACACTACAGGATTTGAACTGGCTGGGAAGAAGTTGTAGGTACATCAGAACTGTACCTACAACTGTACCTACTGGTTGAGAGTTACATGTCTGCTTCCTTCCTATAGATCAGTTTGTATTGGAACAGCACATTATCTTGGATCCTGACCCTCTGCATTTACAGCTATAATGGGATTTATGAGATGCCCATGAAATATTTGTGTATTTCCTACATCAAAACCCCCTCAAACCAGAGTTAAATTTATGGGACTTTTCTTTGAATCTCACTCATCCTTAATGAATCTAGGGATTGGTTATAGTTGTAAGCTAGTAGTGACATCTTCTTCACCTGTAATTCAGTGGAGAACTTTCATGAAAGGAAATTACTTGGGCCAACGCTACTTACATACAGGCAGAAAGTTACGGGGATGTAATCTCATGTGTGGTTTTATTTCAGTTTAGTGAAATCACTGCAGTGGGATCTAGCTCTGTTTAAATTAGCCTTGTTTTGTCTTACACTTGGTCTTCTGGGGACAAGTAAAAAGTAAGACACCAAGAAACTGAAATAACAGACACCTTTACAGTTCAACTGTAGCAGTTTAAAGCATGATTTAAATTAAAACAGTGCAGCTGCTGCCTCTAGACAATACATGCAATGCTGGAATCTCTCATCTGTTCCCTCCTTCATTTAATAGCTGTCATTGACAGTAATCCTAGAAGGGATTTTCTCATCATCTATTTTATTCTCCTGTGTATCCAAGCTCTATCTGTGTTGACTGATGTTAGACAAGAACTGTCACTCCTTGCTGCGGAACTCAACCTGTATAAATTCAGCCATCCTGAAGTTACATGCCTAGCTGGAACTAGTCATCTAGACTCTGTCATCTGGGCACAGGAATGGATGTTTGTAGAAGATAATTCGTATCACCTGTCTCAGTTACCTTAGGATGGGATATGTGGATTTCTTGCTGTCTTTCTTTTCACCGACTAAATAGAAAGCCTGGAAAACTGTCTTAGGCTAGGCTTACAGAATCTCAGGGACTAGGTTCTGGTCTTTTGAAGCACGTTGAAGAGCCACTTCAACCACTGACCTGTCTCCAGAGTGTTCCTGATGTCCTCATGTGCGTGTGGAAATTGCTTTCTGATTAGCACCTAGCTCACTGCCTCTCAGCTCACTGCCTCTGATAGACGTACTTGTTAGACATCACCCATTCAATGAAATGTACAAAACCCTGGCCCCTTTGTGACACACAATCTCCAGCTGTGCCTTGCATTAAATGACTCACATATGGTCCCCTTGATACATGCACATGTGCACTCTGCCCTCCCAAAATCTGTAAACCCAAGATGGTGAATAAGATCTCCTTACAGGTGTAAATGCTCAACTATTCTAAACACTGTTTGTGTATAATTACCTGGTGTTGATTTGCATCTGACTACTGTAGGGGCTGACAGGACAAAGCCAGGCTTTGTTGGTAAAGTGAATGTGCATGCTAATGAAATGGAACTTGTAAGTGGGATTAGGGTAATATAAATCACTCTTACCAGAACAGTTTCCTAATCAGCCTTCTCTGTTGCAGGGCGATCTCCAAAGGACAAATATTCAGCTTGATTTTGGAGATGGCATTGCAGTATCCTATGCTAATTTCAGCCCTGTTGAGGATGGCATCCGGCATGTGTACAAGAGTGCTGGGATCTTTCAGGTTACAGCATACGCAGAGAACAGCCTGGGCTCTGATACTGCTGTCCTCTTCCTGCATGTGGTCTGTAAGTAATTCCAGCTGCTAGATTCCTCATGTTTCCCTCCTGTTTAGTAGATCAGTGCAATTTCTCTCCACTTGGCACACAAGCAAGTTCAAATATAGAGCCCTCAGCTTGCTTTGTCAAAGTGACAGGAGACAGCAGAGGGTGTGGAATGCAGGATGAGGCCAGGAACATCCCAAGTCTTTGTCCTCTGCTCACACTGTTAGATCTCCTGGGCATAGACCTCCACTTGTGTTCAGATGTACCTCACTGGTGTTGCCTTTAGTGGTACTTGTAACCATGTCTGCCTTTCCCCTTAGCTTGTCAGAATATCTTCTAGCCTGTCTGCATTATACTTGAGATAATTCTTGCTGCTGGAAGGAAGCAAGTGGGACATTTTCAAAACTCAGGAACTTTTCTTTTTCGTTTCAAGCTCTCTGTATGAAGGAATAAATGTTCCTTGAAGCTTTTATTATGCTCATAATTCCCTCAAAGTCAATAATGGCTGCATTTAACAGCCTGTTATTAGAGCATTAACTGTTTTTCCTTCACCTTGGGCCATTAGCTGACAAAGGTGATGGTTACCTGATAATAACAACCAGCTTTGTATGGATTATATGATTTTCCTCACAGGAACTGCTTTTTAACTGAGAAAATTTTAGAGCAGAATGCAACAAGGAGCAGTTGCTTGGTCTGGTTGTGCTACTCTACATTTGTCTTCCTCAGTCTCTCAGGTCTCTCCTTTGACTTTTATAGCACCCTTAGGTGGCCAGTTTATTATCATAATCTCCAAGGAAATATTTCTTAAGCATTTATATTCATGTTAACACTGAAATAAGCTGTTACTTCAGTACTAGACTTTTAATATATTTGGGTATTCTAGTCAATATAGGAGGCTTGACTGTGAAGTTCAAATGTACAGACAAAAATGCCTTCTATATAAATAATTCCTACCATGCAATCTGTCCGGTGCTAGAATCCTGTGCTCAAAAAAAGCAGGAGGATGAAGCTTCTTGGCTTCAAGCAATAGTATTTTTCTACCTTGCAGCTATCAGTGGTGAGTCCACTTTTTGCTTTTCTGGAGTCTACTGTTGAGCTGCTCATCTGTTTGTTTAAAGGAAGTGAAGATATTTGTGTTTTTCCTTTTACATACACTGTCACTAAAGGTTTGAGGGAACCTGGTATTTTTGGGGACCCCAGTATATGCTATGGGCACAGTTCAGGAGTGACTTGCTGGTAGAAAACCCTTGGGAAAGGAGTGACAAAAAAATAACACAGGTTTTAAGGAGCAAAAAGCGAGAATATTTTCCCATTGTGCTCTGCACTGGATGTTCTGGTGGTAAAAGAACAACTCTTGCTCTCCTAAATTCTTGTAATTGAAGTAAGATGGAGAAGTTATTAATGTCCCTATTTTGTGCTTGAATTGCTGAGATGTAACGTAAGAAGATCACCTCAGTTAAAACCAGCAAACTTCCTGCTTCCCAGAATTAACGTTCTATTAAAAAAGTCTCAGTATTTTTCGTATTTCATCCTTCCCTTCTCACAGCTATTGGTTGGCTGTGCTTTAAAAGCATCAAGAACGAGACAGTAACAATGTCTGATGAGTGGTGGTTATCAGCTGAAATATAGTACCAATAAAACCAAAAAAAGTAAACAAAAAGGAAAACAATGGAGACAGTAAAAGCTTTGAAGAAAGTAGCAAACAAAACCTCAGTATTTTTTAAACATTGTTTTTTCTGGAAGGGAATTGGCATTTTAATTCTGGACTTCGTGCACTGGACTCATGGTGGACATTCAAATTTATTAGATACAACTTTGTGTTGATAGTTTATTATATTTCAAGCTTTTCAGAAACAAATGAGTCTGACAGTTAAATGTTTTAATATTTCAATCCTCACACCCGTCAAGTAGTTCCTGACTTTATGGCAGCAGTAACTGACTCCCCAAACACTTGTCAAGATCAGGTCAAAGTCAAAAAAACACCAAGGATTTCCAAAATCATGACTCCTTCTTTTGGAGGCCTACCAAAAACACTGTCAGGGTGTATTTAATCAAGTCATAAATGCCTCGTATATAATTAGATTAAAGCCGTATTGTCTAAAATTATTTTCCCATGAATCTTGGTAGCTCAGTAGCATTACTTTCAAGAAAACACCTTATTTGTCTCCCGTGTCCTATCCCTCAAGCTTTCAATAGCAGCCAAGTGCTAAGCTAGTTCACTGTTTTCCCTGCGAGTGCATTTGCAAAATATTCTTCCAAACACAGTGCTGACCCTGTCTGAAATGGGCACAGTGGGACACGTGCCTTTCTTGCTCCCCTGGCAGTTTTTAGTCAATACACTCATCAGTGAGCTGGATGCAGAAGTGGAGTGTACCCTCAACAAGTTTGCTACTGATACAAGACTGGGAGGAGTGGCTGACATATCAGGGCTGTGCTGCCATTCAGCGAGATCTGGAAAGGCAAGCAGAGACAGGTAGAGGGGACTGTAATAACAAGGGCAAGGCCTTCATCTGAGCAGGAATAATCCTGTACACCGTTACAGGCTGGGGGTTGACCTACTGGAAGGCAGTTCTATGGAAAGGAACCTGTGTGTCCTGATGGACTACAGGTTGACCGTGAGCTAATAGTGTGCTGTTGTGACCAAGAAGACAAATGGCATCTGAGGATGCGTTAAAAGGTGTGTGACTACAAGTCAAGAGAGGTTCATCTCCACCACTACTCTGCACTGGAATGCTGTGTCCAGTTCAAAAAGGCAAGAAACGACTGAGAGGGTACAGCAAAGGATTACAAAGATAATTAGAAGACTGTAACATCTCATTATAAGGAAAGGCTTATAAATATCTAAAGGGTGGATGTCAGGAGGAGGAAACCATTTTCATGCCCAAAGACAGGACAATGGGCACAAACTGGAACACAGGAAGTTCTTTACTTTGAAGGCGGCAGAGTACTTGAATAGACTGTGCAATGAGGTTGTGGAGTCTCCTTCTCTGGAGACCTACTTGGATGTGTTCCTGTGCAACCTGCTCTGGCTCTGGCCGGGGCTTTGGATCAGGTGATCTCTAAAGATCTCCTTCAATGCCCACTGTTCTGTGACACTGTGATTTTATGTTTCTGTTGCCTATTGACTGCTGAAATTTTCTTACATTGCTATAATAGAGTCTCACTCCTGACGTAAGTAGTTTGATTTATTTGAAGATCCTTGCTGTTCACAACTGCATAGGGAGGATTTAACTCAAACAATGAATGCTCTCTTCCCACAGGTCCAGTGGAGCATGTCCATCTGAGTGTCCCCTTTGTTGCCCTCAAAAATAAGGATGTCAACATTACTGCAGTGGTTTGGCCCAGCCAGGCTGGCACACTCACCTACTTCTGGTGGTTTGGTAACAACACCAAGGTACAGCTGCCTTTTGGTTCATTTTTACTGCCCAAGTTTGTTGCATCTAATAGGAAAGTCAGCCTGAACAAAGACTTTTTGCTTTTACTTATTTTGTGGTTTACTTTTCTCCTTGTCTAAAAGCCGTTGTCATTGTCTGAACTCCAGCATTTGTGAGTTTATATCTTCCTGTCTCATGCCGTTTTTAGGAGTTAATTTTTTTCATCCAGTTGTGATCAGCCCTACTGAACTTTGAAGACCACTGTTATTACCCACATTCACTTGCAACTTAACTGAATTATGTACCACTATATATGGGATAAAACTGGCTTTCAACACAGTGTTTGAAAACTACTGGTGTTGAAATAACCATGGGGGTTTCCATTATGTACCTGTATGTAGTAACACTGGATACAATACTGTAAAGCTGTTGGTGTTCAAATGACCAGTTGTGTCTAGAATTTCAAGACACTCAGTGAATCATTTGTGTTCATCCACAACTATTGTTCAGTCTTGGTTGTATTAGAGAGGGAGATGAGACTTCTTTGTTGTGAATTTTCAAATGATTAGCAAAAAGAGCTGGTATAAAGCCCTTTTTTTGTCAGTGATGGAAGTAAGTGAAACTACAAGTTGTGGTCATGCTTTAAACTGGAGAGCACGATTTCTTTCTAGTCACAGTTTTTATCGTAGACTGTAGGAGTGAGACAGGTGGCATGAAGTCACTATCCTCAGTTGATACACTTGTGAAATATACAGCTGATAATTTCACAATGTAATATCTGCTCTTATTTGCAAACGCAGTTGAAGTCACATCATTGTCCACATTACCAGGTTGCAATTGAAGGTGTACACTGAGGTGAGAACACAGTAGAAAAGAACAGGGATTTTACATTAAATATGGAACTTAAGATAACAAACAGCAGGCATGCAAGTATTTTATTTTCTCTTTGACAAAGCTGCTTGCATTTTAACCTCCTACCCCCAATAAGGAAAAAAACCAAACCCCAAACAGTAAATGCTCATCTACTGGGATTTTACATCAAGTTAGGAAGTTTACTGTAAGAACTCACCTATTTTTGTCAAAGTGGAATTGAGGTACTGGAAGAGCTCAGTAACAACAGCCATTTACCTGCATCTTTTCCAACCTGAATGGTTCTGTGATTCTGTGAAGTTGCTGTGCCCTAGCTAATTCGTGGCAATCACCCATATACACACATCTGTTCCACAACAAGTACCAGGTAATTTCACATAGTTTATTCTGTCCTGAAAGAAAGTGATGCAAAGTTACACTAGACTTCATGTATTTTCAGCTCAGTGCTCACAATGGGCAGATGTACAATTTAGGTACCACTAACCGGATCACCTGCTTAAGCACTCTTCTGGTGTACCTAGGTACATGTTTTCCTGCCATTGTTTCTGTCTTTAATATAGAAGTTGGTTGTAAATAGGGCTTTAAAAATATGGTTTTAGATATAAATTAATCTAGTTGAGGTAGAGCAAAGCAGTAGGGTCGTCTTAAGATTTCTGTTCAGCACTCTAGGTTATAAATGAGATCTTTTATCTGTTCTATCTTCTAGCTTAAATTTCAGACCCACAGGCAACAGAGTGCAAGCATATATGGGTGTGTTTGGGATGGATAATTTGGAAATGCTGCACACAGAGTCGTTGATACTTTGGGGTGATTATACCTGTTGCTGAAGTATTTTGAGGTGTGGATTGGTAAACATGTCACCACTTACCTGTGGCTGAATGAAAAGTCCCAAAACACTTTTCATTCCTCACAAAGCATTATCCACAGCTACCTCATAAAATACACGTCAGCTGCAGCTCAGACAGAAATATGGCAAAGGAGTAGACCTCTCAGTGGTAGCTGCCTTTCTTTTTTGGGACAACAGTCTGCGTCATGTCAAAATTCCTTCTAGGATGTACACATCAGACCCATCTCTGTGCCCACTCATGGGCCAGCTGTGCTGCTTTAAGTGCAGAGGGAAGATGGGGACTCTGGTTTGTGTGTGAACTAGAGAACACAGTACTACACATAGTGACTGGTGGTGTTAGGTGATATATTCTGGTTTCGTGCTGAGGGCTTGCAGCTTCTTTTTGTGTTCAGCCTGTAGGCATCCCAGGCAGAGCTAGATGTGTCTTGTGTCATTGTGTGGCCTCACTAAAGGACTCTCTGTGCTGCCACACAGGCGAATATTGTCTTAGACTCAAATGACCTGGCCAAGGCTGTTCTGCTGCCCTCCCCACCCTGCTGGAACCACTGAACTGAATTTCTACTGTGCTAATTTTTGCAGTATGCCCAAAGGCCAATTTGCTTGGATTAACACAGGTCCAGTTTAATAAATGTGTCCAGCTGTCTAATAGGTTTGAGCAAATGAACCTTAAACTATTTGATTTAATTTAGAGTTAGTTCCCAGGTCTTGGTGCTTGAATTAAAATTAAGGAGTTGGCTGAATGTTAGAACTTCATGATGGAGGTGAAATCATCCATGATAATGGAATGTCCAGCACACATACATACAAAAAAGAAAATCTGTAATTTTAAAGGCCAGTTTGGTTCCTCTCCTCTGCCTTTTCACAGAATCACAACCTGTAAATCCCAGGAAGATTGTTAATATCACTGCAGGTTCATGTGGTCTACTCTGTTTGTCCAGGATAAGTGTATATATCTGTGTTAGCTAGACCTCCAGGCCTAGCAAAAACCTGTGATCCTTGCTGACTTGTTCTGTGAGTCCCATGTGATCAAGTTTTTTCAGCCCCTGGATAAGGGGGTCCAGGGCAGTGGCTTTTTCCAGAAAGGGAAATGTGTTTACCAGCGTGGCCTAGCAAATTTGTATTTGGCTATGAAAATGGTATATATGGTCACTGCTAAGAAATGTGGGAAGGTTGTCAGTCTGGTGGAGTGAAGTGTGAGACTGGGAAGCTGAACAAACTGACTGTAGTGAAGGGACAATGGCAATGGCACAATGGCTTTATCTGTGTTATTCTTCAGTGAAGGCTGGAATCACTATTTCCATTTTAGTGGTTTAATCTAAAACAAGGGATTTGTCTACAGACCAGCTCTCGGATCAATGGCACCATCAGTACTAGACCTTTGATTTTCAATATACAAATCTCTGTTCCCAAGCAAAGTGCACTTTTTTCATCTAGATGTCTATCAGTGTGAGAATTTCCCATGCAAAGCAAAGAACTGTACTGCTATCAAGGACTCCCCTGTTTGAAAAACTGCAGATAAACTTATCCTTCTCTGCTGGGCCTCTGAGATGGCTGAATTCAGGTCAGCTTTACTGTGGAAACCATTCAGCCATGTTCAGACAGCATTGCCAGCAGGTATTATGCTGTGTTTTCAGTTAGCATGGTCTGGCAGCTTAGTTGGAGCTAGCTGACAGGCTCAAATGCTGGAGAGCAATGCTGGATGCTCTCCCTCTGACCTAAGCAGAGTTGCTCAGAGAGAGAGACAGAGAGAGAGTCTGAAGAGCATGGATAGTTTGAAAAAGTGTCTGAGTCTTTGGTTTGTGTTCAGATTTGAGCTGGATCCTATGTTTTGTGTGGCTGATCCAGCATGAGTGTGCATAGGTGTGTGTATGCACATGCAGCGCTGCTTTCTACAACGATGGTGTTTGGACTACAGTTAGGCCTTAGCAGACAATGCAAGCTTGGAGCACCTTTTCTGTATCAGAGAGGAAGGGTATTATGGTCTGGTGGACTAGGCAGGATTAATCAGCTAATTTAAATCTGATTATGATAGCACTATCTGTGTTTGCCTTTTGCAGCCCTTCATCACCTTGGAAAGCAGCATCTCATATGTCTTTGCTGTAGAAGGGATGAACACTATCACTGTGCAAGTTGCAGCCGGCAACACCCTCATCCAGGACACCAAGGAGATCGCAGTGCATGGTATCCTCAACTTTCTACAATCATGTATCAGGGATGTTTCTAGAGGTGAAGAACAGGCAGTCACTGCTAAACCAAAATGAGCTCTATGTACTCCCCAGTCTCTGGAGTAGCCTCTGAAGACAAGCTCACATGTGTTATGATCATAAAATACAGAAGTGAATTGGATGGGGCAGCTGGTTGAGTTTGTGAGCTGGGCATTCGAGTAAAGTGTCTGCTGTCTCCTTTACCTGTTGGTCTGTCTGTATTCTCTGACTGGGAACTCCCAAAAGAAAATGAATTTAAAATGTAGCTAAACTGCCTTCATTCTGCTTCATAGCTGTGGAAAGAAGTAGCCATAGTAAATCCTTAAGGTGGCCTGAATACAGCTGATATTTCTCTTTATACAGTGACTGTATAAAGGGTTCTAGAGGGGTCTGGAAAATTTACTTGAAATGATTCTGCTGTTGATATCTCTGCCCATCTTCCATGCCACAGCTGGAGGTCTGAGTGTGTCCACTGGACTTCTCTGTGGGTAACGTTTGGTTTGTTCTTGCCATATCTGTGCATCATGGGCTTCAAAAATCACCTTTGTCAGACCACAGAGCAATACCCTGTTTGAGATTTGATAAATGCTTAGCGTAAGGGATTTCTTAACAGTTTGGCCAAGACTTGGAGATTTCTCCAGAGAATAATTTCCACCCTGGGCTAGTCTTCATTTTCCTTATTCAGTTATTGGCCTTCAGCATTTGAGCTGGGTAGCAAGCTTTTCTTCGGGTAACGAGTTTGATTGAGAGATTTGGACTTCAAATGTCTCAGGTTGCACTGTCTTGTTTCGGTAATTAAATATAAAGAAATGTCCTGTGGGTGGCTGGAAGGCTTTATGCTCATATTTAACAACCAGCTAACCAGATATTTATTGATTGCCTGGCTGTGAAATGTAGAGGCTTTTAATGATTCGGTAATGTGATTTAGTAATATTCAAACTTGTTATTAGCAAATGTAAGTAACTCTCTATTTAATTATTTTGAGCACTGTAATACACAGTGTTCACTTCTGGGAAGCATCTAGGAAATTTACTCTTTGCACTGGTTTCTGGAATAAAGCATACCTGAGAGGGTCTCTTCAAATGATTTTGGTCTTTCATCATGGAGTCATAGGATCATTTATGTCCCACAGAGTGCTCCTCACTCTCCATTTTTTAAAGACCTGTAAGAATTTTTACCTTTTCCTTTGAAAGATCCAAAGCTTTGGGATTTGTCTCAAAGAATAATTGATCCAGTTGCAGTGTCCAAATAGTTGCATACATTGCCGTGCTGCAGACTGACCTGCTCTAAGGAAGGAGCCCTTCCAGACCCCTGGTCTGGTGATCAGGTCAAGTCTGAGTACATAAACAAGTTACACCTTCAGCACACATGTGCTCTGCTGAATTTCTGTCCCCATCTGTGTCCTGTGTTAAGTTGTTAAGGCTCTAGGCAAGAAATCATAGCTTTATGGTGTTAGCAGTGGAAGAGATTTACTCAGGATTTTTGTAAATTGTGATTAACAGACCAGAATTTACCTAAAAAATAAATTAGACATGATGCTGAGGATTCAAAAGTTAGAGCATTTATATATCAGGCTCTGGGTTAAGCCCTAAGAACCTGAGAGAGTTTCTCTCCTGTTTGATATTTGTTTTGTTTAAAAATATACTGGATCATTTGAAAAGAAAGAACAGATGTTGCCAAAGATGCCAAGTAACTGCTGTGCTGGCACATCCCTGCTGCTCTGTGGATTTCCTCATTGATACTCTTGCTGGTTTATCTTGACCTAAAACAAATGATTAATGGTACTTGGATTCAGTGTCTCGGATCAGACACTTCAAGGTGAGACACAGCACATATCCAAAACCAGAAAGTACCCTGAGAACTCTTCTACCTTGAGAACTCTTGCTGGCCCAAATCCATTGGGTGCAACTGTCATAAGGAATCCAGGCTTAGTCTCTAGTGACACCAGAGGGGAGAGTTGGAATTGGAGAGAATTCTAAATCGTTCTGGCTTTGGTCTAGGACATTTTTCTTCTTCTGTGCAGTCAGTAATCGAGGAAGTAATTTCAGTGTTTCATAAACAGCCGTTGTTTGATTAGCTAGTCATTAGCACCACTGGGTTTTGAATTGTTTGGATATCACCTACTCATGGCTCCCTTCCAGGAGAGCAAACAGATAATACCTGCTTTTGAGAAACTTACTCACAATACATGTTTGCTCTGTAGCCAAATGCCACTTTATTTACTGGTCAGCTTTCCAATAAGCAGAATCTTATGAAGTCAAGATACAAATTTACAAAACTCAGAGGCATCGTGAAGGGAAGGCAAGCTCTCGCCTCTCTTGTTCTTGCTTCCATTTCTTCTGGGAAAAGCCACAAGTTTACATTCCTTCAAAGCATTGGTGACAATTTCCTGATGCAATGGGTGGAGGAGTCCACTAGGAGAGGACCGCTGCTGGATCTTGTACTTACCAACAAGGAGGGTCTGGCTGAAGCAGTGAAGGTTGAGGGCAGCCTTGGGTGCAGTAACCATGAGATGGTGGAGTTCAGGGTCTCGTGTGGTAGGAACAGAATAGCTAGCAGAATCACAACCCTGGACTTCAGGAGGGCCAACTTTGGCCTTTTCAGGCAATTGCTAGGGGAAATCCCATGGGACAGGGTACTGGCAGGTAAAGGGGCTCAGGATAGCTGGTTAACATTCAAAGACCACTTTCTTGAAGGACAAGAAAAGAGCATTCCAACAAGAAATAAGTCAAGGAAGGGAGCCAGAAGACCTGCATGGCTAAACAGGGAGCTGCTGGGCAAACTGAAGAGGAAGAAGAAAGTCTGTAAGTCATGGAAGGAGGGGATGACAACTTGGGGTGATTATAAGGCTCTGGTGAGAGAATGTAGGGATGCAGCTAGTAAAACCAAGTCCTTTCTCTTGCAAGAGAGGTCAAGGGCAACAAGAAGGACTTCTGCAAATACATTATAGGTAAAACCAAACCTAGAGGCAATGTAGGCCCCCTGCTGAATGAGGTGGGTGCCCTGAAGACAGGATACAGAGAAAGCAGAGATACTGAACACCTTCTTTGCCTCTGTCTATACTTCTGGGGGCTGTCCTGATA
>VXBP01008204.1:1297672-1522365 GCA_013400115.1 Rhinopomastus cyanomelas
TGCCCAGTGGAGTTGTGGAGTCTCTTTCACTGGAGACGTTTAAGACCCACCTGGATGTGTTTCTGTTTGACTTGATCTAGGTGATCCTGCTGTGTCAGGGGGATTGGACTATCAAGGTCCTTTCCAACCCCTAATGATTCTATAGTTCTATTATCTAGTGATAGGACAAGGGGCAATGGTTGTATCACAGTAATGATAAGGTTGGAAAAAACCTTACAGCTCATCCAGTCCAACCTAAATAAAAAAAAAACCCAGTAATCCTNGGAAGAATATCCTTTATAAGAACTGCTGTAAGAATTCTTTCCCTGCAAGCTTTCTATCACGCTTAGTGTTAGCCAGTCCTTTTTCTTTCTTTGGCCTTTCTTCTCCCTCTTGCTATAAGATAGTTTAATTACAGTCTTCCTGTTGTCTTCTGCATCCTTGGCTGTACCCAGAACACTTTCCGTTGAATCTTCTTACCAATAATGTTTTTCTGTTTCCAGAGTATTTCCAGTCTCAGCTCCTGTCATTTTCTCCCAACTTGGACTACCATAACCCTGACATCCCTGAATGGAGACAAGACATTGGCAAAGTAATCAAGAGAGCTCTAGCACAGGTGAACATCTGTTTCCTCATCTCTACTAAATCTAACTATGCAGTAAAAACATGTACTTTTTCAGCATGCTAGTGGAAAAACGTGGCAAAGAGCAGCAGTAATGAAGCTATAATTTTAAATCGATAAGAAGCTGCTTAATACATTGGATCTTTATACAGAGGCAAACTATATTGGGAATTGTGTGGAAATATTTTAATTACTTTTATTAATGTTTCAGTGGTGCTTTTTAGCTTTCAATATCCCTGAGGACCTTTCAAATTCTAGGTTGTAATAGTATCATTATTATTCTTATTTTGCCAAATTGATATTCCAGTACCTACTGTTCTCTTCTCCAAACATTTGGGTAGTGTTACTCTGTGCTGTTAAGCAGCTGATCCGTTTCACCGTAGAAAACAAACACTGTGGTGTGTTGTGTGCATGAGGAAGATATTTTTGCCTATTTCTGACACTCAGCCAGAAGCTCCACATGCAACTAAGTGTAGCAACTGGTGAACACTGTAAACCTCTACTCCCTTTCCATCTGGGGCAAAAAAATGGATTCAGAGGAAAAATAAACTTAACTTTAAGATACAGGACTGTATCTGTGGGTGGAACAGCCTGTCTTCCTTTGGGATTAATTAGAATATGTAAACCAGTGCTCATATTCTTGCAGGAAAAGGATAGAATAATTTACACTATCAAATAGCCAGGGACTTCAGGTTTTATGGAAAATCAGGAGATAGATCTAGGCAGGGTTTTGTGGTTTTCCCATTCTGCCAAAAGTGTCTCTTGCCTTCTTTTTTTTTTGCTTCAGCTACTGCTGTTAGAAATGGAGGATGGCAATTTTTACTGGGAAAGTACATTCCTGTTTATATTTTCTAACCTGCAGCCCACTCAGAATTCACAGTTTATAAGAGTTTCCTTGATTGTTTTCCCATTCTCTGAAAACAATAAGTTCATTTGTTTAAACTGTTGATTCCTTTTACGGTTCAGAGTCAAGCTTGCAGAGAAAAGAACTAGGTTGCAGCTATGAACAATTACAGACAACAGTGGAAATGATGTAGAGGTGCTTGCTTTTCTGTCCTTTTGTGACTAATTGGTTGCAGACTGTTGTCTGTGCTTACAGGAGGATACTTCTAACAGAGGATACTTCTCAGTTCAGGAATAAGGCCAAGGAGCTTGAGGAACTAATAGGATTAGCCTCATACAGCAAAGAGGTTCTGAAAGAGGCTTTCTACTGAGGTTGCCCAGCTTGGGTTTGGGGAGAGAGGGCAGTAGCTTCAACTGGCAGATAGTGCTGAAGACAGTGAGTCAGGTGTGGAACTGACTCTTTGTTCATCAAACTGAGCAGTTTCTAGTACAGCCCTCCCAATAAGTCTCAACAGTAAAAAGTCTCTCACTGGAGACATTAAGTTTTCTATGTCTGGCAAATGTAGGTCTCCACAGCCTGACATTAGCATGTGATGGCACACAATTTTTTTCCTGTGTTCCTGTTAGTTACACACTTATCAGTAGTTGCTCTAAGCCAGACTCTCTGTATCTGACTTTGGATCATTCTTTTGTATTGAGAAGGACTATATGGAAAATTCAAATCTAGAGACAGGGCAAGTTTGGACTTTGGGTTGAGAAGTTTGAGTCCAGGGGTGTTGTCACAAAATCACAGAACATTAGGGATTGGAAGGGACCTCGAAAAGTCATCTAGTCCAATCCCCCCACCACAGCAGGATCACCTAGAACCAGTTGCACAAGAAGTCAAGTCTACGTTTACTTCTAGAAGAGTGAATCATTGGAAGAACCTCTATTTCTGACCCACCAAATGGGCAGAACTACTCATTAGGATCGCCACACCAACAGAGGAACTGGCAAATAAAAACTGATGGGAGCACTTTTCCCCATACAGAATGGACATATCAATAAGAGAGCAGCACCTAGAGACCTCCTTTTTGTTTTTCTTTTAGGTGACTGGTATCCCTGATGAACAGATTCTCGTAGCTGTACTTCCTGGGCTACCTACTTCTGCTGAACTCTTCATTCTGCCCCATAAAAACACAACAGAGAGGAGAAAAAGCAATGAGGCTGATCTGGAGCAGGTAAGGAAAGAAGGGTTCGTGGAACATTCATTTTTATCACACCATTTGCAGACAGGCTCCTTATCTTGTGCACCATTGGACATTACTCACAGTAGGTACGATTGAATGGAATGTGACAGTGGCTGTGGCACTACAGTTTATGGCATTAAAGAAAATTATTTTTAGAGGAAAAACTTTTCTGAGACCTCACTGAGTTATGTCATAGTCTAGCAGCGGTAGTTCTTTGTAGATCAGTGGTGTGTCCTTATTACAGTAGTTATGGCCAAAGGAGCCTTGATTATGTACTCCCTGTACACACTAGGGAAATGCTAATAGATGGAGGCCAAAGCAGCAAGATAATATACTGACATTTACTAAAAATAAATTAGACTCTTCAGCCTGTATATCACTGGAACAAGACTTCTTTTCTGCTGCAGTGAGTGGCATGTGCAAACTATATTTGGAAGTTAAAATATCCATCCATTTAGAGAAATAGGTAATTACAGTGATGAATAGCAACAGTGAAAGGAAGGCAAGGGAAAGCTAGGAACAACAGCACTAGTCTGGTGAAGCTTTTGTGCTAGAATTACTAAGTGATTAAATCAGCTCTGTAAAGGCAAAGGAATAAAGTCCTGCTGGAAAGGCTGTGTAGCTCTAGCTAATGTGATTTTTACTATGTGCAATCTATGTGTGAGTCCATGTCCAAGTAATAGAGTAGAAACTCTTCTGCGATCAAACTGCTGAGTCCTTTGGAAACTCCTGTTGCCTACTCAGTAAAGACAGTCATAGAATCACAGAATGGCTTAGGCTGGAAGGGACCTCAGAGATCACCTAATCCAACTGCCCTGCCATTGAGCAGGGATGCCTCTTGGCTAGACCAAGTGGTTCAAAGCCTTGTCCAACCTGGCCTTGAATATCTCCACAGAGGGGCATCCTATTTCAGAATCTTGCCACCCTTGTACTGAAGAATTTCTTCCTAAATTCTAATCTAAACCTATTATCCTTAAAGCCATTTCCCCTTGTCCTGTCATTAATTTCCCTTCAAATATTGGAAGGCTGCTATAATGTCACCTTGAAGTCTTCTCTTCTCTAGGCTGAACAATCCCCGAGGCACTCCACTTGTCACTGGTCTCCATTTGGACCAGTGTAGTAATCCCCTCAGCACAGTACATTTGTCTTGGGAAGCTAGCAAAGCTAGCAGTGATGAGTGTGTGAAAGAGATGCACTTTAAGAGGAAGATTTGGGAAGCTTTTTCGAGGGATTTTCTTGGTGTAATTTCCATTCTGTTCAGTGGGATCTACCCATATCAGAATTTCCTCCAAACAAGCTGTTGGGCTGATATTTCATATATCAGTATTATGCAGCCATCACAGTTTAGGTGTCTGACTAGCTGACCATGATCCCTAATGCTCTACTGCTCTGATTTTATTGATGGTTTCCTCAGTTGTACTTTGTTACCTGTTGTTTGCTGCTGCTTGAGCAGCTTTGCCATCGAGAGCAGGCCATCAAAACTACTCAGCTGTGCTCTGACTATCAGAACTACTCCAGAGAGAGCAGGCATTATCAAACTCTGGCTCCAGCGTGACAGGCTAAGTATGTCAGGCAAACAAATAACACATCACTGTTGTGCTACTTGTGATACTGAGCTACAAGTAAACTCCAGTCTAAGGTCCCTCATCTAGATGAAGGAGAAGTATGGCAAGTTTGACATTAATATTCAAAACTAGACTGTCTGATGCTCAACAGCCTATTTAAACAGGAGCTACACGACTTAGGATTGTCCTGAGTCAGTGTGAGTAAACAAGTGTTACTAATCTGGACTACCTCTCTTGTTTCCATCATCCACCAGTGAAAGCCAGTACATCAGTGATTTCTGAGTGCATTAGATTGAACTCATAGGACATTGTGGAGGGTGAAAAGATCCTTAGTTCTTTTTCTCCTACCCACCTCCTGCAAAAGAAGAAAAAATAAAAAGTGCTACCTTTCTTGGTTGGCTTCCCAGGAGAGGTGTAAGAGCACACTCTGCGAGTCTCAGAGGTCACTTAGTTTCTTATTTCCTTTCTCTTCCTGAGGCCAGTTAAGAGGTTAGTTACCTTTCACTGCCCACATGCATTCCTAAAAGTTCTCCAGAACTTGCTGTCTTCTATATTTTAACTACGATTTCTCTTGTTATTTTCTCAGGTGGTAGAAATCCTTTTTAATGCTCTCAACCAGAACCTGGTCCAGTTTGAACTGAAGCCTGGTGTTGAAGTCATCGTGTACGTTACTCAGTTAACATTAGGTGAGTGTGGAGTCAGAGGCATAGCTGTGGTTCTCTTAAGGCTTCAGACAACTCCAGGAGAACCAGTCTACATCAGAGCACTCGGTTTGGTGTGTGCTAGTGGGATATGTAGGACTGATTGTATTGAGACATTGTCTGTGGTAGAAGCAGCAAGTGTTAAAAACAGAACCTAGCAGAGGCATCTTCATGTATCAGTTTGCACAAGTATTAAAAAAAACCTTTTAAGATGTCTCTATGGCTTCATTAACTAGTGCATTGGTGACTTTCAAGTGTTTTAGAAAATCAGGTGAATGGTATTCTATGAAGCCCTCACTGGGCACCTGTGGAATTCAGTGGGAGTGTTACTAACTTTCATGGATATTGGATCAAATCCTCATTGCAAAGGGTTTGCTAACATTATCCCTAGCCAAGAAGCTTTAGAGGAGTGAAGTGCATATGAAAAGAAGATGTAGGCTTCTTATAGGAAATATGTGTCTGAATACTGACTTCTAAAAATTAGAACTTATTTAAATTTCAGTGCCATTACTGCACAGAGTAATGAATAATCACTTTAAGCTTCATCACCCCCTTTGCTTTAAACCAGCCTAGTGTGAAGTTCTCAGCTACTGCTGAGAATTTCAACCAGTCTAGTGTGAAGCTCTTAGCTATTGCTGAGACAATGATGCCTACAGGAGAGATGATGTATTTATTTTTGCCTTTGCTTTTTAATAACTGCCCTTACAATTATGTGAAATGTGGGGTTTTGTCCAAGTGCCATTGCTGATAACCTCTCCAAAAGATTGAGATTCACATGCCACCATAATGCACTTCATCTTGTTTTTACACGAGACTCTCAGAGAGCCAAAAGCTGTCCTAAAGCAAGGTTTGTGACCTATCCTACAGATAGTGCATTTGTTCCTTCACTCTCTGACTGTTGTCTGGGGATGAGAGGCAGATGTTAAGGGGAGTAGACTGGAATCAATTAATCTGAAAAACTGGGAATGAGATCCAAATGTCTGCAGTCTCCTGGTTCAGAATCTGGACTTGTTCTAGTAAGGCACTGCAAAGAGGGAATTTAGTTTACTGTTCTCTACTATTCTTGCACATCCTTACCCATCCCATGGGGGTGCTGCATGTAAGACCATTACTGTAGTGTTTTGATGCAAGTGGAACGACTGTCAGTTCTTTTCACAAATGAATTTGTAGAAGTACTAGAAGCACAATACTGGCAGAATCAGACTCTCAGGTGTAAAAATTTGGTCATGGTACCAGAAGTGACTCTATTCGTAAAGGCTTTGTCCCCATCTTCTGGGTGAGAGAAAAAGAATAAAGAACATTTAGAAAACCAAAATCAAATATTTATGCAGAGTGAGAAACCCTCAGCTGCTACTTAAAATCATTTGCACATCATTAGAATGTTCTCATCAGACTCTTGATTCTCAGCACAGCGCTCAGGCCATCAAGATAAACTCCCACGAGCTGTGAGAATAGCTGTATAAACAAAGTAGAGTAACATGTTTCATTTAGCCCACCCAAAATGGCAATGGGAGATGGATCAACTCTCCAAAATGTTACAACGTACCTCATGCTTGGATGTATGGCTGTTGCTTTGGCTCCTCCACAATGTGAAAACCGACTCAGTGAAAAAGTCTGTAAGGTTCAATACATGGATGGACCTTGAGGCTTCTCACCACACTGGGTCCCTGTCACATATGAATCAGACATATGTTCTTGGAAGGTGGGAGTCATGCTGTTTATGGATGCTCTGAGGTAGTTTATGCAAAGGGGAACTGAAATGTGTTACGCCACAGTTCATACATTTAATTTCTGCTGCAGTCCTAGGAAAAGCCTGAAAAGATATAGCCCAGTGTTAACATGGGGTGATCAGACATGAATCTAAACATTGGTGTACCTTTTCACTAGACGTTGGACTGCAGTGTCTTCAGAAAGGAGCTTGGCTTTCAAAGGACAAGAAAGTCAGTTTGCTTCCTGCTGACTGGTCTTGCTGAAAACAGCAGGCACCACGTAGTGGTTGACAAAGCAGATGTGGCAAAGACAGTACAGAGCTCAACTCTGATAGTCGTTTCCAAATAATATCTTGCAAATGTAATGCTCTGCCTTTCCTCCTGCAGCGCCTCTTGTTGATACCAGCACGGGTCATAGCAGTTCAGCGATGCTGATGTTGCTGTCTGTGGTGTTTGTAGGCTTGGCTGTTTTTTTGATCTACAAGTTCAAAAGGTAAGTTGAGAAACTCTGGTGGATGGGATGAGGAGATACTGGGTGGTTTGCACAAAATCTAGGCAGGGCAGTGTCTTTATTGCAGATGTAGAGCAAGATATGTTGGTCTAAGGCTTAGACCAATCTATTGCCTTGTTTCTCATATATAGAGACGCAATAATCTGCTGTCTTTCCACCACAAACTCAGTGCTTTGAAGGCTGACAGAGATCTCAGAGATCAGTCTGTGACCTGCTTTGGTAGATGTGTTTGAACCACAGACCAGAAAATTGAACCCTGTGTGCTCACTGAGAACTGAGCTACAAAATGCAAGCTTACTCAAAAAAAATCGCATGATGGATGCCTTTGTAATTCTGTGCCCACCTGGCCAACTGCCTTACTGTGGCAGTATCTCATTTGTATCTTACAAAGTGAATAGTTTAGTCTTGTAGAGGAACAGGTGTGATTATGTTAAGGGTGGCAGACTTGAAGCCAGAAAATTTTGTGTTAAGCATCAAAAAGCCTTTGGGAATCTGTGCTGAGATTTCCTTTGCCAGATGTTACTGTGAACTTTTTGCTTCCAGGCAGCAGGCAGGACCTGTGCTGGCCCATGGCACTTTACTGCTGCAAGCTGTGAACAAAATATGGGATAAGACTGGCCTGTTTGCTGAATGGCTGCCTTATGAGAATGTTTTTTAGGCAGATGGAGCTCCTTAGGAAGAACTTAGCATTCACTGCAGAACTTACTGTGTTAAATGGTCTATGTGCCTGGATTCTGCCCAGTGGCAAAATAATGTATTAGAAGTGTAAGCTGAGTCTGAATTTAAAAAAAAGGAAATGATTCTGGACATGAATAGTTCCTCCACATTGGGAAGCTAGAACTAGAACTTTTCTTGTCCAGATTCCAGCTGTATGTTTCTCTTTCCAGCTTTTCTGCAGCCCAAGGCTACTTCTCTCTAATGGTAGGATGCAAACAATATTAAAAGTGGAATGATAAAACAGACCTGTAACCTACTTGTCAAGTTTCAAGCTCGCCTTGTTTCTAACCTCTTGCATTAGTCACCATCACAATGAGCAGTGGTACTGCTTCTAGTGCTTTATCCTGTGATCAAGCTTCCACTGACTTCAGTGGCCAAAGATAATTTCTAGACAACCCATGCATACAAATCCGCTCAAGTTCGATCATGACTTAATTTTGCATTCTGGAATCTTCTCTGTGTTTCTGTGGGGTGTAATACAGCTTTCAGGGTGAGTGGGGAAAGGGATTGATTTAATAACATGCTGGGGAAGCAGCCAATGATTTCTCTCACTCCCAGATGTAGAATGATGTTGGTGCAGAAGTCTTCTTGGGAGATGTGTAAAAGTGCAGGTACAACCCTTTGTAATATGTGATTTCCTTTTTTGTTTTGGTGAGATTGTCTAACGTCTTTGGCTCTGTGGTCAGCAGCCAGTTACTAGGAAGAAGTATCTGTATACTCTGGTTACCAGAGAGTAGTGAGGAGCTCGGTAGTCCACTTTGCCTTGGCAATCTCTAGGTTATGTGATGCTATTTTGTCTCATAAAACTGGCTCTTGTACTACTTAAGCGTTCTGAGCATTGACTATAGCAGCCATCAGCCTTGTGCTGTGCTCCAGGGCTGGGAAGACCCTCCCTTGTTAAAATCTGTCTGAAAATGTAATGCATTACCAATTGGGATTGAGGCAGAAGGTGGTTAAAGCATCAGTTTTCTTTAGCCCAAAGCTCATCAACTTGCTGTCCCTTTTTACTTGCTCTGTTCCCGAGAGAACTAACCCAGCTGAAGCTGACAAAGTTTAGGACTTTCAGATACCCAAAGTATCCTCAAGTTAATATTTCAGAACTTAAAACAACTTTTCAGCTCTATCCAAAACCTCTGGCTCAAAGGATCAGAAGTGAGAACAAGCCACAATTTTTAATAGAAAAAGGAGGTGAAAACAAAAGCTTTCCTCCAGCTTTCGGAGGTGCAGAGGTCCGTTAGCCATATGTATTCTTACAATAAACAGTGATCCTGGCCTGAATACAGAACAGCTGCCACAGAAAATGATTGTGGGAAAGGCATGGGCCTGCATGAAGTTTTTGTTCTATAACTCTAAAGAATCTGTGCTTTGCTGGTTTGAGCACTGGCTCCTTATTATAAATCCATCAAGTTATAGACTCAGCAGACGTGTTAAACACTGCTGTCAGAGAGATGCTTGGTGAGGAGGTCTGGGTGGAAAAGGAAGGAAGAGGGGAAATGTAAAGAAATAATCTGTAAAAATGTTTCTTTTAGGAAACTGAGCATATAGCTCCCATATGGGAGACTGAGCGTATATCAAGTGAACACTACATGTGTTGGAGTGGTAATAGTGGTGCAATGGGGCAGTCAGTGTGTATGCGTCCTGGTACAGGAGTGTAGCGCTCTGGGATGTTACAGCCACTGTGTCTGTGCTGAGAAGCACAGCAGGATTAGGTAGGTGTGTGTGGATGCACAAACGTACAACCATCTGTTTCTTTTTTTTCCTAACTCTCAGGAGTATACGGAGGCTCTCAGCCTCATAGCTCTGAAGAGCTTTCCTCACCTTTCCTTTCAAAGCTCAGACGACTTCTCTACCATTGCATGGTTTGGAAGCAAATATCTCCAATATCTTGAGGCATCTTCTTAATGTCCACAACTCTGCACACCTCCAGATGTGTTCTGGGCACTGAAACCTTCTAGGAACACATTTGTCCTCTCACCCAACGTGTATTCCTGGCATAGCGCTTACATCTTCCAGTGATTTGTAAGACATGCCTGAAGGTTAGAAAGAGGGTAGGACAAAGGGAGATGAGCATGAGGTTTGTTGTTTGCTAAACATCCCAGCTGTGTCCTGACTCGCTCCTGGTTAAAAAGAGAAGGCCTAGTCAACCCAACTGCATATGTTTGTTGAGGCCAGAACTTCACTGGAGTAAAATGAGCATAGATGTGTTGAATTCATGAGAGCTGAGGCAGTTTAAATCTCTGACATATCCAACAGCATGCAGGTTAGCGTAGAGAAATGGCATCTTGCGTAGTCTCTTTTGAACACTTATTCTTTTTCTCTCCTGAGTGGTTTAAGGAACTGAAAATAATCTCCAAATTTTCCTTATTTTAGCAATGTGGGCCACATGGCTAAGAGTCCTTTTAAAGGTATTAGAAAAAACAATCAATCACCTTCCAAAAGACAACTACACAGGGAAATCCTAGCAACCCCAACAGTGTTTAACACATTACTCTTCATTTGTCTCATTTTAAACTTCATCCCTCTAGGGATTACTATCTATTTGTCTAGGTCTATATAACTATCTGTCTAACTGACTTTCAAGGATATTGTTCCAGCAGCCCAAGTTTATTTGGAAGAAGAAATAATCACAGAATCATAGAACGGTTTAGGTTGAAAGGGACCTCAAAGATCATGCACTTCCAACCTCCCTGCACTATGGGGGGATTAAGGGACACCTCTCACTAGATTGGTTGCCCAGAGCCCCATTCCAACCTGGCCTTGAACAGTCCCAGAGAGGGAGCATCCACAACTTCCCTGGGCAACCTGTTCCAGCGCCTCACCACCCTCATAGTGCAGCATTTCTTCCTAAAATCTAATCTAAATCTGCCCTCTTTTAGCTTGAAACCATTCCCTGTTGTTCTGTCATTAGAATCAGTTGTAAAATGTCCCTCTCCAGCTTCAGGAGGAAGTACCCACTTCAGGTACTGGAAGGTTGGTATAATGTCCCCCCAAGAACCTTCTCTTCTCCAGAATGAACAGCCCAAATTCCCTCAGCCCGTCCTTACAGGAGAGATGCTCCAGCCCTTTGTCTTCCTTGTGCCCTTCCTTCGGACTTCTTTCAACAGTTACATGTCCTTTTTTTCTTAAGGATTCCAAAACTGGACTCAGTAGTCCAGATGAGGTCTCACAGGAGCAGAGTAGAGAGGGAGAAACACCTCCCTTGACCTGCTGGTGACACTTCTTTCAATACAGACCAGAGTATGTTTGGCATCCTAGGCTGCACTTACACATTGTTGACTCATGTTGAGCTTCTCATCTACCAATATGTCCATCTCCTCAGGGCTGCTCTCAATCCATTCACCACCCAGCATGTGTTTGTGCTTGGAATTACCTCAATCCAGATGAAGGACTTGGACTTGTTTAACTTCATGCAGTTTGTGTGGGCCTGGTTCTAAATCCTGTTAAGGTCTGGATGGCCTTGGTTCCCTCCAGCTTGTGAACCACATCACCCCACACAGCTTGGTGTTAGCAGCAGGCTTGCCGAGGCTGCACATGCTGCCACAGTCCTTGGTGGTGACAAAGATGTTAGATATCACAAGTCCCAAAAGAGGCTCCCGAGTAACATCACGTATAACTGATCTCTACTGCGACATTGAGCCACTGATCACAACTCTCTGAGTGCAACCATCCAGAAAATTCCTTATCCACCAAGTGGTCCATCTGTCAAATCCATGTTTCTCTAGTTTAGAGAAAAGGATGTCGTGTGGGACAGTGTCACATGCCTTTCACAACCCTTAGCTGCCTACACTGTAAGCCTGTCGTAGGAACCCATCAGATCCTCCAGATACAATCTCCCTTTAGTGGAGCCATGTTGGCTGTCACCAATTATATCTCTGTTTTCCATTGCCTTGACATAATTTCCAGGACCTGCTCCGTGATCTTGCCAGGCATAGAGGTGACAATGACTCACCTGTAGTTCCCTGAGTTGTCTTTTTTCCCTTTTTGAAAATTAGGGTTATGTTTCCTCTTTTGAAATTGGCAGAAACTAGACTGGACCATCACGATTTCTCGAACACGAGTAGTGGTTTAGCAACGTCATCCACTAGTCCCCTCAGAGCCCATGCATGTATTCGATCAGGTTTCATAGACATGTGAACCTTTATGTTCTTTATGAGGTCATGAACCTGACCTGCCCCTACCATGGGTGATTCTTCCTTCTTCTCCCTTAACTGCCATGACTTTGGTGGTGTGATTTCACTTTCTTGGCTTCCTGAGCAGCAAGAGAAAAATAAATTCCTGCAAACCTGTATGATCTATACCATGGCAAACTGGTTTTGCCATGAAATTTTAGCTAATAGAGTTTGGGCCAGTGTTATAAGATCCAGTTCCTCTCGGTAGTCTGAGGCAGGACTTTGTAATTTTTTCTGATGTGGCAATTCTTACTGAGTGACTGTGGGCCTGTCGATAGAAACAAGCTTAGCATATTTTTTCTCAGTTGATAGTAGAGCTCAAATTGATTTTTACTTTTGGTTTCCAATGCACCACTGATCATATAATAAATACTGAGAGTTGGCAATTGAAGCCGATTGTGCTTAGTTGATTGCTGCTGTCTGAGCTGGGTGCAGTGTTCGCTATGTGCACGATTTCTTGTTTAAAAGGGCAGAACCAGAACAGTTCAGTTTACAGCTGGATGAGCCTTTGGGTGCAGGATAGGAAGGTAGTGGCCTGAAGTTTGAGTAGCTTCAGGCTGGTGTTGAAAGTAGAGGATGCTAAGGGCACTTTCAGAACTCACCGCTCTGACACTTTCACCATTCTAAGAGCTTGTACTTTGCATCACTGCCTGCATTGCATTTCTTGGATTGGTCTCCATTTAGTTGGTCTGATTAGTCAATGACACGTCAAGGATCCTTGTGTTACAAAATATAAGCTCTTGTTTTCCTTTCCTGCGCAGGAAAATCCCTTGGATTAACATCTATGCCCAAGTTCAGCATGACAAGGAGCAGGAAATGATTGGCTCTGTCAGCCAAAGTGAAAATGCCCCCAAAATCACTCTGAGTGAGTTCACGGACCCTGAGGAGCTGATGGACAAAGAGCTGGACACACGAGTGATGGGTGAGAAACAGCCCTAGCTGTTGGTCAATGGGGTATTTAGGAGAGTCAGCAACTGTGACCCTGGGTGCAAGCAGAGCCAGAGGCACTGAGATAGGGAGCAAACTTGCAGTTTGGTAACAGGGAGATTTTCCTACAGATTTTCAGCTTGTCTCCCAGTGTTACATGACCAGATTAGGAAACTGCAAATAGCAATAGGTAAACAGGTGTTAGTAGTGGCTGTGGCTTGTGCCTGCTTGTGACTCTGTCTTTCCTCTGTGGAATGATCCCAAATTCCCTGAACCCTCAGAAGAACCCGTTGAGCCAAGCTCACACAGTTAGCATGCTGTCGTTACGAGTGAATGTGTCCCTAATAGCTTGATGAGTTTGCTGCTGCTCAGCTGAACTGTGGTAATGGGTTTTCTGCATGCTCCGTGCTTATTGCAAATACAGAACTGCTTGTGTGACTTCTCAGCACCTTTTTTATTTTTACACTTACACAAGCACATCCTAAGAAGTGAGAAGCAATATAGACCAAACTGTTGAAGCTGCTGCGCTGACTCTGTTCTCCATTTTCTCCTCCACAGGAAGCATCTCAACAATTGCTAACAGTGAAAGCACAAAGGAAATCCCCAACTGCACTAGTGTTTAATACTGAGAATCCACTTGGTCTACAACATTTCTGACTTTTTATTTGTAATTATTATTGTTATAATTATTATGATGAAGAAAGAAAGAGTTATATGTCATTATTATAATTTGGGAGGGGATGGGGTGGGCTTTTTCTGTTTACCAGGGCTGCAGTCATAAACAGGAGAGATTCTTCATCTTTAGGAAATACTCATCAGATTGGAAAGAAAAAGCAAAGAATGGGGTTCCTCTTAAATACAGAATGGAAATTAAGAATTCAAATCCAACAGGTAGGTATAGTACCTTAGGCAACATGTTGTAGGTAAATTGCCCCTTTTCTGCCCTTTTCAAAGTAAATCATGAATCAGCTACTTCGTTCTGCCAGAGGGCTCAGGCCGGGTTGTCAGACCAGGCTCTGCAACATGCCAAGAGTTCTCACTTTCCAGTGACATGCATGTCTCAGCTGTTTGCAGAATATTGCCTCTTTTAATTGCTTTTAATTTCAGTCACCCTCTGGCACTGTTGACTGCTGAGAAAGGAAGAAAAAAATATCAGTGTAAACACACACATCCACGTTCCTTGTGCTGTAGATTGGCCGTAGGGGACAGCACCACAAGCAGCGAAGGACCTCGAGTTTATGAGTGCAGCCCTAACTCCGTGCATGTGAATAGCAAGGATGCCGAAGGCCTACTGTAGATAATTACCAATGTACATAGCTTTTTATTTCTTGGGAAATAATTTAATGTTTAGTAAAAGAAGATATGTTTAAAACAAAACCTGAACCACAACCACATGCACGCGCACACTTTCATGTGCACACACATGCACACAGAGACACACACATGCGTGCACGCAGACACGCCAGCCAGCCAGGGACCACGGTGAGCACTTGAGTTGCACTTTGGTTCCAAGTGTGTTCCAGTTGTCTGTCGTATTTCAATCTGACACACAGCACCATTTATTTCAGTTCATTTCTATCTGTATTACTGCAAACCCTTTTTTTTACTAGATATAAATGTAGAGAGTATTATTTCCTATGGCAGAACAGAAGAAGATCTTAGCAGGACAGACTATGAGCCTGTCATGAGTATTGAAATTACGTTCTTCATCTGTTCACCTCTGTCTTTGTTGTCCACTTTTGAGAAGGATGTTGATGATATCCTTTAGGGAAAATGAGGAAAATAAGTGGAAAATTATCACTATCTTGAGAGTGGGTAAATACCAGTGTGCTTGTAGTATCCAGTACAACCTATCTCAGCAGTGGCACAGGTTGAAGAAGCTTTATTCCCAGTGAGAACCCATGCTCTTAGCAGTTAAGCTGAGGAAGTAAAGTGCTATCTAGGAACAGTAAATTTTGACTGAATGTGATGCATTTGATCAGGGACTGCTTTTTGGAGGGGGGATGCAGGGTCAGACCTGCATAAACAAGCTAGGAAAGGCCTATTATATGAATACTGCAGAACGGCTTCTTTGGGATGGAAATGCCATCGGATAAATTTCTCTGTGGCATGGTGGAGTTTTCTGATTAGAAGCGAGAGGTAATGAAGACAAGGTATTGAAAAAGGTCTTGAGAAATCTTCCAGAACACTCTGTTGAAGATAGCCCTTAGGACTGGTGTAGTTTTGGGGCAGGAGTTTGACTTAGTGGTGAATTATGTTCACCTACACTTCTTGAGTGGATGATGTCAAGAATGGTCCTTATTCTGCAGAGTATGGAGTTACAAGATCCAGCAGGAGTGGAAGGGAGGTTGAAGGCACATTTTGGAACCTGTTCTAGTGCTTACCTGGTATCAGGAGCCAGAAATGAGGCCAGGTGACAATGTTAATGAGTATTTTTTAGGATCTGGATACAGGAATCTACACCACCTTTAATATATCTGTACTGAAGTGAGGAGATGGACAGAATTTAGGGGTAGCTTGCAGAATTTAGGGGTAGCTTGCTACTTTTGTGCATTGCAACAAGCCAGTTGGCTGCAAACCAGGTTAGCTACATGGGTTCACTCTGTTATTGGGCTGGAATGCTTTTCAAAGGTTATAAGTCTAATGGGTCTGCAGGTGGAGATAAAAGTGGTTACACACAGTTTTTCAGAAAAACACAGGAGGCATTTCAAGACTAAAACCAAAATGTAGAGAAATACTGTTTTGCGTGAAGCACTAAAGATAAATATCCTCAGTTTGTCTTCAGCCAGGCTTGTGGGCCTTTTCTGTTGACTGAAAAAGAATTTTGTTTCCTCCCCTACTTTCTGCTCTAGTTCCTAATATAAGCTGGAGAGTGGTGGCTGCGTTATTCCATTTAACCTTGAGTTCCTATTCATCACAAGTGCAATGAGTGTTGCAGTATTGTCTCTGTTCTACTGAAAACTAAAGTAGCTATGGTAATGGTTGGGTCTGATGATAGCACTGTTAGCACAAGGCCATAGCCTCCCATTTTGGTGTAGATGGAAGGGATGCACTTAAACAGTGGTCCTGTGGGCCTTGAACTAAATTGTGGGCTGGTCTCAGTCTTTGCTGACAAATTTGAGGGACTGCTTTTGTGAGATACTGCAGGACTGAAGGTGAAATACTCCTTATTTTCTATATTAACTTTTTCTTTTATAAACCAGAAAACAGAGGGAAATGTTCTTTGTGGTTTTGTAGGTTTTTCACGGGACCAATTATGTTAATTTAAAGAAAGGAAGGAGACGGTAGTTTTCACAATTTCTTTTCACAACTTTTTATACTTTTTCCCTTTGCACTGTTGACGATGGCTGTTAAATGTCTCATAGCACGTGGGAGGAAGTAAGGAAGAAAAAGCTGGAGGAAGCTGCGGAAAAAATGTGGAAACATTTTCTCTTCTTGAAAAGAAATTTGATCTCAGTGAAGACTGAGAAGCTTTTGAATGATACGATCTAAAATTATCCTAAAGGCACAAAACAAATAACAAAATTAAATGCCAGAAAAAAGTGCCCTATTCTTGAGTTGAGGAGACTTAATGGTTATCTCTGCCTCTCAAGGTAGTTTCTCACACTACTGTCTGCACCAGAGTGTTCTACATGTGCATCTTGACATAACTCTCTAGGATGTACAGGGGACTGTATTTGACAGATCATTCCTCTGCATTACAGCAAAACCATAGCTGATGGCAGCTGAAAAATCTTGTGTTCATGACTGGAAGCTACTCTTTTGAGATACTAGAAGGGAACTAGTACATCCCAGTAGAATATTCCAGGCTCTACTGACCATATATCCATGGAACTCTGTAAGGTTTGGGTTGAGCAACCAGCACTGTCCAGCTCTTTTGAAAGGTATTGAGCTGTGGCACTGACACAGGTTGGAGTATTGGGTACTTCTAGTCGTGTATGTGGTATTGGGAAATAACAACAGGGGGATGTCATTAGGGTATTTTCCCCTGCAAGTTTTAGCCCTGAGGAAAGCATAACAGAAGTCCTTAGCTGTAGATTTCCCTCCTGAGTAAGGACAGAAAGAATCAATGCCATGAGTAGAATATAAATAACTCCCACACTGTAGTTTTATAGTATAAAGAAGAAAAGAGACCAAATGACTGGGTCAGTGTCCTCTATCACTGCCAGTCTTTCCCCTATGATGGTTTCTGCTGTATTAGCTGTAATTTAGGAATTAGGGGATCAGGTACAGTCAGCATGGGTTTAGGAAAGGAAGGTCCTGCCTAACCAATCTGATGTCATTGTATGACTGGGTGACCTACCAAGTGGATGAGGGAAAGGCTGTAGATGTGGTCTGCCTAGACTTCAGCAAAGCCTTTGACACAGTCTCCCACAGTTTTCCCTCTCGGAAAAGCTGGCAGCCCATGGCTTGGATAAGTACAACCTCTGCTGGGTTAAAAACTGGCTAGATGACCAGGCACAGAGAGTGGTTGTGAATGGTGCCGCATCCACTTGCTGTCCAGTGACTAGTGGTGTCCACTAGCCATCAGTACTAGTACTAGTTGACAACCAGTTGTACATGAGCCAGCATGGTGCTCAGGTGGCATGAAAGGCCAGTGGCATCCTGGCTTGTATCAGGAATAGTGTGGCCAGCAGGACTAGGAAAGTAATTCTCCCCCTGTACTTGGCACTGGTGAGGTGTCACCTCAAGTACTGGAGGCAATTCTGGGTCCCTCACTTCAAGAAAGAGATTGAGCTGCTGGAGTGAGCCCAGAGGAAAGCAACAACGGTGGTGGACGGACTAGAGGGAAAGTTTGATGAGGAGAGGTTGAGGGAGCTGTGGTTGTTTAGCCTAGAGAAGAGGAAACTCAGAGAAGACCTTATAACACTTTAGAACTACCTGAAGGGAAGTTGTAGACAGGTGGGGGTCAGGCTCTTGTCCCAGGCAACTAGTGATAGGATGAGAGGGCAGGGCCTGAAGCTGCACCAGGAGAGAGTTAGGTTGGATGTTAGGAAGCACCTCCTCTCAGAAGGGGTGACCAGACACTAGAATGGACTGCCCAGGGAGGTGGTGGAGTCCCCATGCCTGGAGGTGTTTAAGGAAAAACTGGATGTGGCACTTAGTGCCATGGTCTAGGTGGCTGTGATGATGTTAGGTCACGGGCAGACTTGATGATCTTAGAGATCTTTTCCAGCCTCAATAATTCTGTGATTCTGCAATGTATGAGACAAGAGAACTAGATGCAGCTTTTTATGGCTGTCAGTCTGATGTAAACAACCAGGAGATCCTCTGCTTACTTTAGTCTGTGCTTAAGAATGCCAAGGCTAAGCCCAGGAAGGTGTGACGTGAGAATAGAGTGATGTGGGACTGCAGAGATTTTTGGTTACAGTTATCATCACCAAGAACATGTGCAGGACTGTGAATTTTCTTCTGCTCTAAGTTTTGGTTTCAGGGATGTGCAAAGATGTCCTGTTCTTCTCCCTTTCCCTCTGTCACTTTCCACACACATTCTAGGTCTGACAAACAACCAGATTGTTCACATTCTGTCTGCGAGGTCAGGCAGTGCATTAAACCTAAACCACCAGCACGGTTTCAAAGGATTAAATGGGGCAGACAATTGCAATACCTGTATCAAACACAGTAATACAAATGCATGAGTCATATATATACATATATATATATATACTGTTCTTGGTTTTATTGTTCCATTTGAATATTTCTACTGTAAAAAAGGCAGTGGTTTTGAAATTGTTGAAAATAAATGTATTTTTGTACATCAAAGTTACCCCTGGCTGCTCTTTCAGTCCTTTTTATTTTCAGATTTCCTTTTGGCAGGGTCTGCTCTGTCTTCACTGACTCTCCCTTGCCAGATCTAGCCCTCCAGTCCTATCCAGGGTCATGCAAAGCACATGGAGGGTGAGCGGACAAATGTTGTAAGGAAGATTTCTAAGATAGAAGCCAACTACCTCTTCTTCCTTCTTACTGCTCCCCTCCAAAATAATTATCTTCTTGCCTTTTTGTTCCACAGACTGATTCTCCTTGGAGCCTGGGAGGTGAACGGGAGGGGAACCTGCTTTTGGGTCCTATGAATCCCATCCTTCCTGGAAGAGACTGTAGACTACTCATGCCAAAGGAACCACCCGACCCAAAGTGCAAAAAGACCAAACAAAAAAAAACAACCCAGAAATGCAGCAACCTCACTCCATGGCACAAGGCACTATTTATAAAGGGAAAGAGAGCATGGAGATATGTCTCTGGATATGCATTGACCATCTCTCTCCATGGGCATGCATATACATACCCCATCCCTCCTCCCCATCCTTTCATTTGGCTCTGGGGGTACATAAACCACAGATTTCTGGAGCGTGGCAAAGTTACCTGGGAAACATCTCTCCCCATCTGTCTCCTCCTTATGCTTCTTCCAAGGCATTCACCACTGGTCACTGGTGGAGGCAAGGCTAATGGGCCAAAGCTTTTCTCTGACATAGTGCAGCTAATCTTTTATGTATATACTACTTAAGAGTGCAGCTTCTGTCTGTTTATTCTCCCTTTTATAATCCCTTTTGTAATCGATTGCCTCTGGTTTTCCTTTTTGTCGGTAAGTTGTAAAGGTCAGGCAACAAAGCACTAAGATGGCCTTATGTGAGAGTGATGTATGACAGTCCTTCAGCATCACAGAGGATCCTTCAGCTCTTGAAATCTCTGGGTCTGACCCTCTTTACAGTGATGACAGGGTAACATTTCTGTTCATGGAATCCTGAAGCACAACTTAGGAACAGAGAAGCACAAATGATGGCTTAGCAGGATACCATTGAGACCCAGTAATTGGCTGTGCTCAGAAACCCAGCTAAGCACACCTGTGAAGTCAAATGTAGACACATAAACAACAGCCCTCATCACAGTCTGGAAACTCAAGCAATAGCTCAGTTTTTGCCTGAATCCAGCTGTTTTTCTGTGACGGATGGACTTTGTATTAAAGGCAGTATTAGGCATCGTGGGGGTTGTTTTCTGTGTTGTGATATTTTTAAGGTTGTGCCAACTATCCCTTTATTGGGATGTTGTGCTGCTCAGGGAAAATGCACCATATCTTCCTGTGCAACTTGGTGTAGATGATCTTGCTGTAGCAGGGGGATTGGACTAGATGATCTTTCGAGGTCCCTTCTGATCCCTAATGATTCTATGATATCTATCAGAGTCAGCTCATCACTGTGTCATTTTACTTCTCACTGTGGTGGCTCAACAGCACCCGTACGACCCAAGGTGGCCATGCCAGCTGTGGGACACCTCTAGTATAGGAGACAAAAGTAGTGCCAGGGCCATTTTCTCCAGGTTGGTTCCTCAACACAGGAAAGATCGGCTTGTTTGGGCTTGCTGACTAATGATGCTCTTGTGTTTTACATGTTGAGAGAGCTTTTCATTACTTGTATAAGGGGAGCTCCTAGAGGGCCTGGCTGAGAGCACATCCACCCTTCCCTGTGCCTGCCACTGAAACAAGCCAGATAGCAGCCACACCCTTCATGGACCCCACAAGTACAGTGTGACTTGGCTGGGACTGGCAGCACCCTCACACACATGCTATAGCATAGGACAGATGGAGGAATGTGCATGACTGAACCAGCTGAGGCTCTATCTTCACACTCTTTGGGGCATTGGGCTGGAATCTCCTGCTGTAAAACAGACTTTGAAAGGCACCTCATGGACCTGTTGTGCTGTGCTGGAAGATGAGTCCCCTTCTATAATCATTGGCCAGAAAGAGGCTTATACTCACTGCTCCTCCTTGCCAGGAGTGTGCCCAGCCTTGCCAAGGTAGGAGAGGGCTCTTTCCCTTGGTTCAGTCCAGGCCTTGGTGCAACAAGAAATAAAAGTTCTCATGCCCCAGAGAATTAGCCCCAGATAGCCTTGTGCTCCAGATTCTTCCATCTCAGTGCTGCTACCCAGCTTTTGGTGTTTGCAGGGACAAATGAGACACTTCCCACCCAGAACTCAGGCCACCATTTACTTCAACAAGGTGAATCAGAGCTGATCAGGGTTTGCCTTCTGCTAGGGTGTTCCTTGTCCCTCGTCTCCCTTGTCTCTCTGCCTGTTGGAGCACTCTGGTTATTAAACACTATCAAAGCACCATTGCATTACTGACATAGTACTACAGTACATCACTTGAGCCCCAGTTTGCTGTTGTAGATCATGGTGCTACATCAGAAGACTGACAGGAACCCCAGACCCAGGGAAAGATCACTTTTCTAAGCTTTCTTATTTTTTTCCTTTGAGACAGCAAGCAAAGGCAAAGAAAGCAGCACTGGAGTGCCGCCACGGAGCTTTCAAAGCCTTTAAGTACATGTATGTATACATTTTCCTTTGACCCTGAAACATTAATTAAACAAGGCTGCTGATGCTGCTATGTGAGCCCATAGAGATGGGCTTATTTTGGGTCATGGAGGAGAGAGCAAATGCTGTGAGCTGTTTCATGAGACCAGCACATGTGAGTGTCTGTGTGTGAGCAGCAGTGAAAGACCAGTCCTCGCAAAAAACCAAACGTTTGTTCCTGAATTTCAGATAATTTGTTATTAGTAGTCCTGTTGACTAGATTTTTAATGCAGCTGTGCAGGTAGAGACAGGACAGAAGGTAATTGTGGTGTTTATTTTCGAGACTTTACCCATGATCAATAGAAAAGGATTTGCCTCACTATAGCTTTATGTTTGTTCTGCCTGGCTCAGACCCACCAGAATCAGTGATTCTTGTCTTGATTTACACCAGTGTGAGCTCTCACATGAAGAACATTTACATAGGTGTCTCAAGGACAGAATAAATCTTTTTGAATGCCTTGTGAATGTCGCCCAGTTTTCAGGCCAAGTTTATCTATCGTAATTCTACTACTAATAGAAAAACACCTACAGGGACCTAGTGGAGAGGAAGGAGGAGGATATTTATTAAATGAAGCAGAAATGTTATGATGATGTGTGTTCATGCAGGTTACACTAACGTGGAAGGAAAGGAAAGAATAACTGGGAATCAGATGTGAAACAGAGTGAAGAAGAACAGAGGTGGAGAGGGCTTTTTGAGAGCCCATGTCTGACGAGCACGCACAAGGAAAGGGACGTGGCTGTGTGTAATCATTTAATACTTTCAGCACAGAAAACTTCTGAAGCCTTAGACTGGATCAACCAAACCAACAGAAGATGCACTATGTCCAGTATGCATAAGATGGGGTCATTTCTGCTGCCGCAGCCTGAACTTGAAAGTAAAGATTTAAGCAGCTGATTCCCTGCGGAAGGCCCAGTGTTAAGTACTGAAGTTCCTTGTAGAACAGTGGTGGATGAGTGCTGGTTGAGGCAGGATTTGTAGCTCAACTCAGGGCTGCATGTAATTGTATTCAAAAGTTTGGATGCTGTGAAAAAGAAGTGGCTCTTGGTGAAGGGAAATGGGCCTGAAGAGGGTCATGGGGGATGGGCAGAAGGTGGGATTGTGAAATGCTGTGCAGCATCTGTCAGCTCAGGGAACTTGCCCCTTCTTCCCTGATGCTAATTGGGCTGTGTGCTGGGTGAGAGAATGAATTAAAATACTTTCCCGGGATGGTGGGCAAGGGTAAGTTTGTACAGGAAGCTACTTCAATGTGCCGTCAAGAATTGACTAAGGTAGTTGTCTGAGCTAAATTCAAAGGATGTGACTAACAGTCCTTGTCTTTTTGAAGAGAACATTCCCTGAAGAGACCCTCAGCAAAACCAAGGAAATTAGAAGAGTTTAAAGGAGAGGAAGAGGTGGTGAAAATGAAAGTGATATCCCAGGCAAGGCAAAGTCAACCTGGGCAACATCTCTTGTTGCCAAATCTGGAAATGTTTGGCAGCACTTATGGTGTCCCAACCGCCCCCCACCCATATCCCCATCATTTCAGGGTAGGTCTCCTGAGAGTCCAAAAGAAGGGGGAAGGACTGAGAGCCATAGCATATCCTTGGGGTGCTCATGGACAGAGAGCAGGAGGAGAAAATTGTCTGTAGCTCAAGAGCTCTGCTCCCCACTATGCATTTGCTAGTGTTTAAAGATTTTTTTTAGTCTTGTTTGGAAGTGTAAACCTACTAAATCCATGTACAGCTCTGGGCTGTATACTCTGCTACGCATTGGGTAATCTGAGGTGTTGCTAGGAATACCTGTGAGACTGTTTTTAACCTTTTTTTTTGAACCTTGGAATGTTACTGTCACTTGCACTCTACAGGCTGCTAGACACCTGAACCCTATTATAAGTTGCTAAGGGACCTTCCTTTTTTTGTTTGGGTTTTTTTTTGCATAAAACCTCCTTTTCTAAAGTTTTGCCGTAAGATTCAACCCCTTCCACCCATTGCATTTTAGGACAATATTTACAACATGAACAATTATTTATTTTCTTAAAGGAAAAGTCACAGAAAGGACAAACACATCCACTCCTGTGGCTTTGGTGTAGGAGAGGCTGGAGATAGGTTATCTTTGGCATCAGTGAGCACACTCGCCATGGGTCTATCACTAACCCCTGCAGGCCTTGGAGCACACCCCCACTCCATGTGAACATTCACATGGCCCTCAAAACCCATGTTTCCTTCCAGCAGAGGAAGAGGATTTAAGAACTACTGCAAGTGATTTACTCATTTAAAATACTTTCAAAAGCCTTCAAACATTAACTAATCCTGACTAATGGGAAGGAATTGATCTTATTTATTTATCTATTCCATTGATTAATTTTGGACAAGATCTGAAGACAAAGCAAAGTCTGAGCAAATTAAGACAGACTATGGTAGGATGAGACCCAAGCTCCTGTATGTCAGTATGGTCAAAGGTTCCAGGCTTAGGATCTCCTGAGTCAGTCCAAAGCTGCTCCTACAATGTCTTTATACGGTCCATAGGAATGGAGGGCAAGATGGAACTGAAGAAAAGGCCTAATTCTGTGCTTAAGTGGCTATTTGAATTTCCTTAAATCAATCAGCTAATGTCAGGCATTAGCTTCTGGTTTGGACTAAAGTGAGTCACTGCAGGTGTTTAAGCTCCATCACATCTGAATTTCTAGTTGTGGCTGCAAAATGAACTGGTTCTCCGCTGAAGACAACCTGTCTGGAGTAGGACCTCTAACACAGAGGAAGCTGAAAAGGAACACTTGGGTCAGTGGACTGGAAGGCATTGGAAGTAGACGTGAGTAGAAAAGACTTCAGAGAGTGCAGTTTCACTCTGAGCCCAAAATGGTGTGAGACTTTTTGTTTCAATTTACTGATGTGTTTGGGAGCTTTTTGGGTTATAAAACACTGTCTCTAATTTTGAAATCAGAATTAATAGCTAGACAGAAATGTTGGCTTCAGAAGTTATTACTGTGTTTCAACAGATGTTTAACCAGTCAGATTACTTAATTAGCTTCACGCTCCTTAACCTCATAAATCTGGGAAAACTGTGACAAGGAAAAAGAAAAGGAATTAATGATAATAAATCAATACCCTAGACCTTCTTAATACAGTCTAAAAATTCTGAAGCAAAGCGCTGCTGGAAGGTTGAGGCACAAACTAAATGTCTCTGTTTGGGATATAAATCTCACCTGACCACACTGTTGGAGGAAAATGGCCAGGATCCTCACTCAGCACAGTATCCATGGCAAGTGGGGGTAGTTTTTGTTTGTAGAGAGCTGGTTTGGCATCGGAGACACCTGCATACAGTCCCTAGCTCTGCCACTGATATTAAATGTTAATTTCAGAAATGGTGCCTCTTCCCTTTCCAGCTCTATTTAAACAGTGGGAATGTTTTCTGAAGCAGAGTCCAGTCTTAGGCACAAACCTGTATCTCCATGCACAGGGGGTCAGCATCACGTCTACATCTGTGGTGATGTAGGGATGGCTACTTCAGGGACTTCGGGGAGCCAGTGACAGTAATAAACAGTAACACAAACACAGAGTCCTGTTCTGGCATTTGTTCCTTCCTTTTGTTCCACTGAAAGTTGCTTGGAAATTTGAATTACAGTAAAGGTATCTGTTCACACATTAAGGAAGAGTGTAGCTCAACAAAGGATTTCAGGGCAAAGAACAGCTGGTATGGGAAGGATCCATTCTGCAGAGGTTCCCTGAGCAACACGGTCTGCAGCTATAGCAGTTACGCAGAGAGAAGACTGGAGAGATGATGTCGGAAGGTGAAGTGAAGACACTGCAGCCAGGCTCAAGGTCAGTGAAGTGATGGGAACTTGATGGTATCTCAGACCAGTTTGGAGCTGATAACCTGCATATTTCTAATCCTGGGTCAACAGTCTGCCATCTTTCGACAATATATATGTCTATATATATATATCTCCTGATAACTTCATTATAAAACCAAAACACACCTCCATCCCAAGGGCTACCTGTCTTCAAGGTACGTCCACTCATGGTGTCCCAGAACCACCACCCTCCATATCCCCATCATTGAGTTTGTTCTTTGAAATTTTCTTAACTTATACCATAAAAGGGAAGTGAGAGAATTTTACGCTATTGATGATAAAAGTAAGCACGACCAGAGTCACTTAGGCTCCATCTGAATGGTAAAAATAGTATAAACATGACTGAACAAAGTGGGGGAGCTGGGGAAGATACCATCACAGAGAAGTTGGGAAAGATACCATTGAGAAGTTACCGTCCCAGACCTCTGGGATCAATTGATGGGCTAAGACTTTCTTCCCCCCCTCCCATAGGGATGTCTTTGGGTAAGATCTAGACTATACTAAGTGATTCTCTGGCAAACTTAGAATTCTATCTCTGTAGTCGTTTTTCATCCATTGCAGTTGTAGCTAGGCTGTGTTACTTGTAACGTGGACAGCTGCACGTGCTTTTTCAGACAGTGTGGTATCTCCAGCTCTCCAGAAGAACTTGTGTCATTCTTGCTTTAATAAACTCCACTATTCATCATCTCGCCATAAACATTTCTCCTTGGGCGCTGACAAATTCTTTAGGGTCTGGTCATGGGAGTCCGTGGAGTGTGATTAGACTGAAGGTGCAGTCGTGCTATTTGTGCCTCTGTAATGATTGCGGTTCAATATATCGAACACAACTGGCCTTGTAGCACTGGATCGGGTATCAGAATCAGAATTCAGACCCAGCCAGCCCCTCTGATGTCTGAGGATAAGCTGAAATACAAAGCAGGATTGTTTTCTGCCAAATTATTTTACCATCTTCACGCAATTAACTGGTTCTTTAGGTTTTCAGATCTTGACCAAGAAAGCAACTGGTTTTCCCTAAACAATAGAATGCAATGGAGAAGTGTCTGACAACAAAAGCAGTACAGTCGCTTTGCCCTTGGCCTATGGCTCTGTCACGGAACTCTTTGTCTCTCCTGTGATGCTTGAGAACCTGTCATTAATATTATTCTTAATATGTTCTTCATTCATTGCATTAATTATCTATTAATAAATGTGTCTCTGTTAATTGTGCACTTCTGCCTGACACAATTCTATGTTTTCTACCTGAACACTAATTTCCTAGCTTGGGAAAATACTTCTCTTCAACGTGCAGTCTACTACAGACCAGCTCTTTGATGGCTTCGAGGCTCTTAAGGCTTTCACAGAGAAAATTAGGTTTTTGTCTAAACATATGAGGATTTTTCTCAACATTACTCCAGAAAAGTCATCATTTAAGATACTGTTTGGAAGAAAGCCTTATTTTTAACTCGCTAGTTCCCTTTGACAAGGAAGCCTTAGGAGATTGGTGTCCTGATTTCCATATCTCCATTACTCCCCTAACTTGGGTTATAGCAGTATCATCCCATGTCTCACCTTTATGTTTTAAAAAACCCCTTCTTTTTTCCTGAGGTAAGTGGGTGACTAGCTGGCTTAGGGACCTGCCAGCACATCTGTGGAGCAGCAAGGCCATCCCTGTCAACGAAGATTGAAAGCTGAGTGATAATGTGGCTGCTTCACTATGGTTCATCTGAGGTACTTTGTGCTGTTTCTGACAACAAGCTTAGTACTTAGTACAATGGATGTGGATCTGACCTTGAGGAGTAATCCTCCCCTGTTAGCTTCCAAACCACTCAAGGGGCGAATCTTTCTGTTGTATGGCAAGAATTAGCCACTGCCAAGATCCTGGGCCAGCTGTCGCCAGGAGCTGGAAGGGAATCTCTACAGCTACTGCACTCACATGTCACATGATTACAGGAGATACGAGTCAGTGAATCAAAGCACACAGTGACCCAGGTCACCCTGAGTACACCCAAAAGTGCTTTATCCCACGTGTCGTTCCCCTCACCTTCATTTCAGAAAAATACTGTATTGATAGACTTTTGCCTTTCCAGAGAACTGCTTCAAATGAGAGACCATGTACAGAGGGAAAATTCCATTGACTAAGGGCTTTATTTTTGTGCTCTCAAGCCTTTTTTTTGGTCTTGATTTTTCCTTCCAGCAATTTCATGTAACATGTCTCACAATATTCTTGTCCTCCATAAACCAGATGAATTGGAGGTGACAGGAATTTGGGCATAGCAGGAGTAGACTTGCTCCAGAAACGTGTGAAGGTCAGTTTTGACTTTGCTGTGAGCTCTGTGCGGTGGAATTTAGGTCGAGCACTAACAACATGGTCATCCCCTTGAATCTACAGTTAAGTGTTTTTAACCTGTGTTTTTAACCTGGTAGCACTCACTACACCACACACACCAGCTGTTGTCTGGATTTTGTGATGCTGACTGCAGCGATGGGATCTGCTGCCTGTGACATTAGTGCCATGGTAGGAACTAAAGTCACTGAGTGTATTGGTTTTATAATCAAATGCTTCCCAATGGTGTTAATGGGTTTGGTGGGTTTTTTTCTGGTTAACTGCTTCCTTTCAGATCCAACACCACCACCTGTTCGTCTTCCTTCCTAACTTTCAAAATGGCATCATATCCTTGCCAAGAACTTCCCACCTATGGAGCCAGATTACTGGGAGAGTGAAATTCATCCATGTTAATTCAAAGGTATGGAAGAAGAGAACTCTGGATGTAGACAAATCTGGATGTAAGGAATGGCCATCTTCACCGTGTTTGCTGGACAGCCACAACATTTAAGTTTGCAAGGTGCAGACAGTGTGATCTCCCCCCTACATGAGAGTTTAAAACTGCCCCTTGACAGCCTTTTGCTGAAAATATCTTTCTCAAGCCAGGCTTTGATGCAACTTGTGGTGAAACGGGCAGGACTCCCAACTAATACTCCATTCATCTTGTTCCCATCCGTCAGGGAGACTTATTGCTCTTGTTGCCTCTCTTTAGCCACTGGTGACCATCGTGCACGTTCACTCACCTTTTGTTTTGTTGGTTTGTTTTTGTGGTTTTTAACAGGCACAGAAAACGTCTGTAGCAGCAACATTTTGTATTTAATGAGAAATGCCGCCTGCACAGAAGAAGACGTCGTCCTGGGACAAATTCCGTATCCTCTGCGGAGCACGAACAGGTAGGCTGGGCCTTTGCGCGGCAACCTGCCGTTAGTGCATGACTACCACCAGTGACCAAGCAATCTGCTGTGAGAATCTAGCTGTTCGAGAGAAACCACAGAAATATCTTCAAGTGCAATCAGGAAGACTTCTTCAAGAAGCAATTCTTCTACAAATCAAATGCCCTTTAAAAACAGGGGGGTTTCTTCCCCTTTCATTTCTTTAAGATTTTTTTAAAATGAGAAGTGCGACAGGGATCAAAATGAAAAAGGATCTGGAATCGTTTTGTCTGCGAGGAAAGAAATATTTGTACATTATTCATCGTACTCTCGGTTATTCATCAAAAGTTTCATTCTTCAGCTAAAGTCTTTTCCTTATCTTAAAGCCACTGACGTGAATATATATCACCCAGTTAAAAAGATTGAATTACACTTCTCCCGCTGCTGCTGAGATTCGGGAAGCTCAAAGCCCAGCCTAGTCCCCAGGTGTACCCAGCCAGTGCGTGTTGTGATTTTTGGAGAACAACGCCAACAGGGTTTGTCTCCTCGTTGTGATACGGAGATGACTGGAAAAAGACCTTTGCCAAAAAGGAGAGCAGCTTTGTCATTTGAGAACATTACCAGTGGGGTTTAAGAGACCTACTTGACAGCAGAAGATCTAGCAGATTTTTTTAAAGCAGTGTGTTCTCCACTGCTATTGCTGAACAACTTGAGCGAGAGAGTAAAATTGGAGCTGAGACAGGATCCATCAAATCTCCCCCGAGTATTCTGTTGCCCCATGAGTACCAGAGCAATAAGAGACATTTTCTTGCTTGGATTCCTCATGTTTGTTCAGAGAGTGATTTGTTCTTTGTTGGTGCTGCTCTGCTACCCTGGCTTGCAGATTTCTGAGGTGTTGGCTGTTCTTCAGATGCCCAGCCTTAAAACGAGCACGAGCGGGGCTGCCTGCAGCAGCACTCAGTGCGAGGTGACGGCCCGTCCTGCCCGATTTAATTTTGCAGGTGCCGGGGAGAGCTTTGCTGCCACAGGAACGCAGGGATTGCCAAGAAAGGCATTTAAAAGGGGGTTTAGTATCTAATGTGCTGAGTGACATGTTCTTTGCAGGGTGCTGGCTTAAGGCAGAGATGTCTGGAGGCTCTATTCAACCACCTGCATCATGATAGGACAAGAGGCAATGGGTACAAGCTGGAGTGTGGGAGGTTCCACCTCAACATGAGGAGAAACTTTTTTACTGTGTGGGTGACAGAGGTCTGGAACAGAGAGGTTGTGGAGTCTCTTTCTTTGGAGACTTTCAAACCGTCTTGGATGCATTCCTGTGTGACAGGTGATCCTGTTTTTGGTAGAGAGGTTGGACTAGATGACCTCCAAAGGACCCTTGCAAATCCTACCAATCTGTGAGTCTGTCCTGAAGTTCTCTGCCATCTGTGTCACAGGTGCTGATGCAAGTGAAGCAGGTGGTAGTGTCCAATCATCCCAGGACCAAGGGGGAACCTTCCAAAGGCTTCCAAAATGATGTTGTCACTGTCATCAAGATGGAGACCAGTAAGAATATACCCCCTTACGGCACGTAGCCTGTGAAGTCCAACTTTGGTTTCATGACACAGTCTGTAACTATTAGCTATACTGGTTTTGGTGTGTATTTCTGATCCAGGGCTGCCAAATGCTGTGTAGTGTGAAATGGCAGCAATGAAATGTCGTCTAGTGGTATCAAATGCTGTTACACAACAGTTTCTTTCAACAGCATTTCAGACCTCTGGTTATCATCTGGCATTTCACTGGAGAACTGGTGTGTTTTCCAGAAACTCCAAGAGTCCTCTTCATCCAGCCTCTCCTGTCGTGACCCACAATTTTCTGCCTGTGCAGGTGGTTGGGAACCCACCAATCCTTGTTTTGCTTTATAACAAGGACTGTGTTAGACGATCTGCAGCGCGCTGCACATCATTCCGCAGCAGCACGCCTTTGATGGGAAAACGGACCGTTGCCTTTGAACAGGGCTGATCTCTGAGTTGCCAAGGGCATGTGGCAATAACTTGAACTAAGGAGAGCTTGGCAGAAGACAACTGTAATTAAAACCCCTACTGAAGTTCAGGAAAGCTGGATAAAATAACAATAAATTGGCCAGGAAAAAAAACAGTGACATAGTTGTTATTTCTGATTAAATGGCCCCAGTCCAGTGTGGTGCTGGTGAGAAATGTATTTTTAGAGAACATTAAAAGCCTTTATATAGCTCTTTCTTGTCTCTGGCAGTCTAGCAAGCCCTGGGTTTGTGTTTGCTTCCCTAAACCATAACACTTGCAAAAGCTGACCCCTCTTGCAGCTGTGAATTCCAGAAAAGGCTGAGTTTTAAATCCAGCCACACAGCCCTGGACTTGCCATTTACAAGAGACAGACTGTGAGGGCCCCAATGGGAAATCACACTTTCTGTGACACTTTTCCTTCTCCCGAAATTATGAAGAGATGCTGGGCAGAAGGTAGCCAAGGAAGCAGGGTTTGCTCTCTAACTAGTCGAGCAGCTGGGCTGAACCAGGCACGTGACCAGTTAGTGAAGGCAAACAGCACAGGAGCAAACTCTTTGGAGCCAGACTGCTGCTGCTGCAAGAGAAATGAAGGGTTTTAAGGCTTATGCCCAACAAGAGATGAGGCTTAAGCTAAACCAGCTGTCCTGCCTGGGCTCTCAGTATCAACATCCACACACCATGTCTGCGCTAGCGACGGTTCCTCTTAACCACAGGATGAAGACTGTGAAAAACTAAGAATGGTGTCTGCTTTGTTTTGAGCTCTGAAACCTCTTAATTTCCAGGACCTGTGCAAAAGCCTAAGGAGATTTTTAAAGTCCACACTAGAGAATGCTGGACAAAACTCTCACCTGTGCCATTTCTGCTGCTAGAAAGTGTGCTGGTGGTCACAGGTCTCGTAAGTATTAAAAGGAGGGGCACAGTCCACCAGCTGCAGAAGCTGCTGGGCTGGGTAGGTGTTGCACCACGGTGACGCCGCTCACTCATCCCAGCTTCCAGAGACCTGTGCTGCTTTGTGGCAGCCCTGGCTCTGATCCCTTCCAGTGCTTCTGGAGGGACCTTTTACCAGGGCTGGGAGTGAGAGGAAAAGGAGTAATGGTTTTAAACTGAAAGAATTGAAATTTAGGTTGGAGATTAGGAAGAAGTTCTTCAGTGTGAGGGTAGTGAGACACTGGAACAGGTTGCCCAGAGAAGTTGTGGAAGCTCCACTCCTAGAAGTGTTCAAGGTCAGGCTGGATTGGGCTCTGTGCAACCTGGTCTAGCTGGAGGTGTCCCTGCCAATGCAGTAGGGTTGAAACTCAGTGAACTTTAAGGTCTCTTCCAACTCTAACCTTTCTATGATTCTACGATGTGTAGTAGGCCCACACCAGGAGTCAGCTCCTCATCAGCTGTCCTTAATTTGCAAGTGAACTTTCTCTCTGTTTCCCTTTCTAAACTCTGGAGCTCTCTTTTCCCATGAGCTGAGCTTTCTTTAAAATGGTTGTTTAATAGGAACATCTGGAGTGTGAATGGAAGGCTTGTTCCTCCTTTTCCCTTCAGTAAATGCTCTAAAACCTGATCTTCGTTTCCTTCCCCAAGCAGAGGAAAAAAATATGGATCATTACTTGACAGAACAGACTGTGCTCTTTAGTCACTTAACGTGTGCAGGTACAACCTGCAAGCCATGACTTGAGAGCTTTCTCCATAATTACAAGGTATTTGCTGTAAAGTCTTGGTTTCTGATTAACATGTAGCAGTCCATACTGTTGTTCAATTAGTGCTAATTAGACAGTACTGTGCACAATGCTTCTGGCAATCCAAAAACCACAATCTGGGGTAATTTTGTATTGTGAGGGAAAAAAATCCTACAAAAAACCCCCTACAAGAAATCCTGAGTTCATTTACTTGTGTCCTGTTTAGAACAGTGAAAATATAACATAAAGGGATGAGTAGGTGCTACTGAAATAATTTTTGCATGTATGTTTTCCCCTTCCCTACCCTCTTCCTATTTACAGTGAAGATGCTACAGAAAGATGATTTATGCCATGGGCTCTAGTAATAACTGGCTTGGCAAACATCTAGTGATGTCGGTGAATTGATAGGCTCAATAAAGTTGTGTTTGTGCACTCTGATGGCTTTTCAGCTAAGCCAGCTGTAGGTGAACTCCCTGATAGCTGAGAATGATTTACAGTGATCCAACAGGAGATGCATAAGCCATATAGAAAACGTGGCTCTGCGAGGTTTTCGTGTGAGGTGCTGCGTATCAGCGCAGCTGCTCTGACACCAGTCAATGACAATGACTGCCTGCAGACCTCCTATGTTGATTTATGCCAGCCCTGGCCCTGACACAGGCAAAAGGCAGAGCATCACAGTGTCAGCATGAGAAAGGTGGATGCCCACCTTCTCAGAGTGCTCAGGAATGTCTTAAATGGGCAACTAGTATCTTTCATCCATTTAGGAGAGGCTTAGGACAGTTTCACAAATCACACACCAGGAAAATAGACACAGCTGTGGGCAACGTCCATCTGTGCTTTGAGTTGCCCACAGATCTGCTGTGTTACATGGCTGTAAGACTGGTGGACTTTGATTTACCTAAATGCATTGAAGCCTCTAGAGGACACGAAATAGCATCGTATCAGAGTCCTGGGTAGTCTGATGGTGATACCATCACAGAGGGTGATGCCACAGCTGGAGCTGAGAATCATGGAAGAGAAGCCGCTCACCATTCTTTCAGCATGATTTGGTGTCAACCAGGCAGAAGGGATACCAGAGCTTAGAGAATGCCACCCAGCCCTCCCTGAGTCTGGAAGAGTTACCCTTTCCTGGTAGTTTGGGTCAAAGGTAACAAGTAAAATGATTTGAAATGGCATGACTCATCAGCCTGTGCCTCACGCACACGCACAGGCAGCCATCTGGGAAGCTCTGAATCCGAGAGCTCTGCAGTCGTTCCAGTTCATTCCCAGTTCAGCCAAGCAAGGTGTATGCACCATTTGAAAGGGCCTGCACAAGCTGATTGTGTGACATACTGGAAAGAAAATTCTAAACTGGAAACCAGAGCCTCATTGCCAACGATCGGTGTGCCAGGCCACATGCAGCACTTGTGATGAGCCCATACTCACCACTGGCCCTATGAGCATCTTTGGTCTATTCTTTCTACATTTTTGCCACTGTGTTGCCAGAAAACCATGTTTTGACTAAAGATAAGAAGTTGTTGCATAAAATCTACTGGGAGTTTCCTGCAGGGGACCTCTGGTCCTTTGTGAAAGACCTCTTGGTCTTTCGGCCTCCAGTTGCCCGAGATATTTAGAAAAAAACTGTGCCACATCAGCTGGGACTTTCAAATGAATTCCTGCAGCACTAGAGACAGCCAGCACAGGGCTGATTAAAATATATTGACCTGGTAAATGAGAGCTTAGCTATCTTGAAAATCAATCACCTCCCCTCTAATTTCAAGTGGTGTGTCACACTGTCCTCTTTCCTGACTGCCCATTTCCTCGTTTGCTCGAGAAGACACTGTTCATTGTGTAGGCAGCTTGACACCCCCCCCTTCCCTCTGCTGCTTCTCCTTTAAAAATGCATTCAGCTGCTCATCAGCAGCATGCTGCTTTCCTAGACATCTCACTATCAGCTCTGTGACACTGGCAATTTGGATCGTTTTGCTCTACGCACATCTCGTTGTGCAAGTACGACATCAGGAGTGTGTCAGGTGAGTTATGCAGGTGACACTTTGAATGCCTCGTTGGGGTTTTGCTCTGTGTTTGGCGTTGTTTTGGCTTGCTTTTATTGAGCTTCAGTCTCAGAAATAACACACCACTCATTCATTGTCTAGGTTTAACAACCATCATGGTAACTATAAGAAACCTCAGTTATACCATGTTAGACACTTCCTTCGGTATTTGAACTTGTTCTTCTGAATTTTCATTGAAAACTACTTGATGAGCTGCATGCAGGCAAAAAAGGAGAAAGAGGGGATGAAAGCCAGGGATACTACTCTGTGCTTTGGGCAGAAACATATCTTTACTGCCATAAAACAAACTGCATTTGAAGTAAGAAGACTCAATGAAAACAGAGTGCCTGAGATGCTGAAGTTTCTTCTCAGAACAGATGAGATGGGGAAGGGTGTTCTGACCAGAATTAGTGCCCCCTCAGGCTGTCCAAACCAGGATTATTGTCCTAAATTGCGTTCAGTCAAGGACTTGGAGCCAAGAGAAATAGCCTGGTTTTAGCAGAAGTTTCACTGATGAAAGGGAACACGTGGATGGTAGGATGGACAGTGTCTCTCTTCATCTCTTCTCCCACTTTCTGCATCTGTCTGGGCAGATATTTATTTACTTTTGTAGAGATGAACATTTAGCTGTGGGAAAAAAACCANTCTCCAAATTACTTGTGTACTCTGTGGAGCAACTCTCCATATGCAGGCTTCTATTTTGCTGTTTCCCCTTAAGGGGCTATTAACTATGTAAACAACTTCAAAACAAAGAGCCTTGGCCATTTCATTAGGGGAAACCATCTCTGCTTCTAAAGGCCTCCTGGGAGAGAGGAGCAGTTCATTAGAGCCAGGGTGGTGTAAAAGGCTTTGTGTGCATGCAGAAATGGAACCACCATGAAACATTCATGAGCTCAGTGCATTAGCAAATCTTAAACCAGTGTAGAATTACGCTGTCTCTGGGGGCCCAAGTGCACCTCTTTGGGTTTTATATTTTTAATACTAGAGAAAATGTAGGCTTCAAATTTTAATGTGAAGAGCAAAACACTTTGGTGGTGTGAACTGAAGAAGGCAATCAAGCTGGTCCTGGGCCAGTGATGTGTAGACTGTAAACATCCTAATTGTCAGCTGCTGGCTTTGCTCCAGTTGGTGATTCTGCCATTGCCAAGCCCAGGTTGCTTAGCCCACACTGCCAGACAAAGGCTCACCTGATTGCTTTTCCTTTTCATTCTCCATGAACAGAGGAGAGAACTGAGATTGCTTGACTGCCTTCTCTGCACGTCTCAGAAGAACGTGCATCAGTCCTTACCTGATGCAATCTAGTGCCATGATGAAACACTGGAATCCCAGACAAGTGCTATGTGGAAACACTGGGATCCCAGAATACCTCCCAGTTCCTTGGTCTGGGACCCAGCAGTTGTTTCCATGTCCTCACTGAGTGAAGATCTCCTGGTACCCTAGAGGTTTTGCAGAAGGGAAGTTGCAGAATCATAGAATCATTCAGGTTGGAAAAGACCCCTGGGATCATCGAGTCCAATCATCAACCCTACTCTGCAAGGTCACCCCTAAACCAGATCCCACAACACCACATCTAAGTGACTTTTCAACATATCCAGGGATGGAGGCTCAACCACCACCCTGGGCAGCCCTTTCCAGTGCCTGACCACTCTCTCCAGGAAGAATTTCTTCCTGATGTCCAGTCTAAACCTCCTCTGTTGAAGCTTGAAGCCCTTCCCTCTGGTTCTGTTGCTAATTCCCTGTGAGAAGAGACCAGCAAGTCCAGATGCATTATATGGTCAGGTCCCTGATTTGGACATTTAAGCTTGTAGGCTCGAATTGAAAATTCAGGTTCCACAGTTAAAATTCAAGTTTAAATTAAAATTCAACCTGAATTCATTCTGTAAGCCATAACACATGCAAGTGCTTGTGTAACTGGAAATCTCTCAGGGACACAATATAGAGAACAACTTAGGACTGAACAGGCTGCCCAGGGGGGTTGTGGAGTCTCCTTCTCTGCAGATATTTAAAACCCAAATGGATATGCTCCTGTATGATTTGGTCTAGGTGATCCTGCTCTGGCAGGAGATTGGATTGGATGATCTTTGGAGGTCACTTAAAATTCCTACTATTCTATGATTCTGTGGTTCCAAGCTAATGCACAAGATCTGGCTTTGTTGGGTGAGATGTGAGTATAACAGGATGCTGTCTAGGACGTTCCATATAAATATCAGAAGGAACTTCTTCACAGTGAGGGTGACGGAGCCCTGGAAGGGGCTGCTCAGGGCAGTTGTGGACTGTGTTTCTCTGGAGATATTTAAAACCTGCCTGGATGTTTTCCTGTGTGACTTGGTCTGGGTGATCCTGCTGTGGCAGGGGGATTGGGCTAGATGATCTTTTGAGGTCCCCTCCAATCCCTAACGTTCTGTGATTCTGTGAACAAACTCCTGCTGAATGACTTTGCTTGCTTGGATAAGTAGCTATATGTCTTGCTGTTTATAAAGCACCAAGGAGACATTTGGCAATGCTACGTCAACAGCAGGCAACTGTTCAGGGCAGTATTGATCCCAATGGAAATTACTGCATATGTCTCTCCTGTGAGTTATGACTTCTACTAAAGATGGGTGACATTTCTCCCGGAGATACTTTGTTCGGCAATGGCAGAAAAAGCACCGTCTCAAATGAAGTGAAACCCTGAAGAACAGTTTATGCTGAAATCTGTAAACAGTAGCAGCCCTAAGAAAAATACAGACTCCTCTGCCTCAAGAAATTTCATTTAGAAATGATAGGTCAAGATTGTTTAAAAGTGGCTTCTAAAAATAGGAGATCAAGTCTTTGATGAGATGTGTTGTCTTCAGCAATTTTTGAGTTCTTTTCCTCTTCCCTTCCTCTTCAACCACGTGCTGGGATTACCTGAGACAAAAACCTAATGATTCAGTTGTGTCCAATGCTACTTTACCTATTGCTACTAGGGCTGCTGGTCTCTGCTCTGGTCCTAAGGTTAACCCAACTTACCAGATCCAGCCATTAGCAAGATCCACGATGCACCCAGAGTATTGTCAACTTCCCAGTGCCTTCAGGCACTGGTTACTAAGGTCAGGGTGGAAATAAAAACCAGCTATGTCCACACATCTTTGCAGATGGACAAGAATATTAAATGTTCCTTGCTACCACAAAAGCTGAGCAACCCCAGTAAGCAGGGTGTGTGTACAGGGAGGGAATCAGATGAGTTATCTTTGCACAGGCAGTTATTCTGAGCTCTAGTTTGATTTCACATCTTTGTCCAGACCCAATACTAAGAGGGAAAACATCTCCCCCACAAAAACGGTGGCACTGACAAAATAGAAGTTAATGCCATAGAAAATGCATTAAAATGTCTCATTAAGTTTTTGGAAAACGACTGGAATGTTAAGAGTTTCTTTGTGTTTGTAGACATACGACGTGGTACATTTCTTGTTTGTCTGAAGGACAAGTTCTTCTGGTATGAGGTAAGGCTTTTATGCTGTTTTTAAAGTTTAATGTTGGTTAAAAAGTAATAATGCATCTTTGTGGCATGGTTACAGTGTAAATATTTAAAAGAATTGCATAAATCTGCCTGTATCAGAGGCAAGAGTTTGGGAAGGATTCTGCCAGGTTTGGAGAGGGAACTTTTTGTCTTTCTGAAACAAGTCACAGTTCAGTCTGTCTTCCGCTGCCGTTTCCGCAGAACAGGAAGTTCTCACAGTCAATGGAGGAGCTGAGCATCTCCATCATGAAGGACAGAGCAAGGCCATTATCTTCGTGATTGGTGCATGCCGGGTGCATCGTGTTTTTTCCCACGGTAGAAAGCAGAGCACGTTCTCCCTGCAGTGGAGAACTCGGGGAGACATTGTGTAACAGTGAGAAGTGGTTTAAAATGGCAGCTTTGCTCTGTTCCTGATTCCAGCTGAGGAGGCTGTGGTCAGTCTGAGCCTGCCAGCACATATCCTATCAACCTGCAGGTAATTCACCTACGTTGGAAGCTGGCCATGGAGTTATTTTGGAAGACAGATAACACTTGCACCAGACAGATAACACGTAGCACCATTAGGAAAGTCTGATACACTTAGAGCAGCAGGGGCATGTTGATCCTTGGATGTCTTGATAGTGCAAACACTAACCTTGAGCTCTCTTATCCTAACCTCAGCAGGCGGTATAGGCAAGCCGTGCTTAACCCACCCTGGATGTCTATTTTACAACCTTTTTGTAGGGGCTGGAGGGGAGATATTTATTTGACTAAATATGTAAAGTTTCTCAAGTTTCCAAACTGGATTCTCTGTTTTTTTTTTAATCCCAACCAAGGAAATGGTTGTTATTTATAGTGTTATTTGTATTATTTAATAAAGAACATCAGGTTTACTGCTAAGTTGAAAAGAGCTACAGGGAGAGCTGGAAGGCTTGTCACTAGCTTGGAGTCTACATCAGTTCCTGGCCCAATTTGCTCTTCAACAGCATCAAGCTACTATTAAATGGAGCAAGTAGTTGGTATTTTCAAAGAGACTCACTCTTGTTGCTTGTGCAAGTCACAGAAAAAGTAAGATAAAAGCTAAAATAGAAAGGTAATCATAGAATCATTTGGGTTGTGTTAGGCAGGAAGAGACCTTTAAGATCATCAAGTAACTGTTAACCCAACAATGACAAGTTACCACTAAACCATGTCCCTCATGACCTTTTGCTCCCCCGAGCTGGGGTGTTGTTCTAGTTCAGCAAAGACTTTGTTAGATGACAGAACACGTTAGGCTTTCACAGATCTGTGGGCACATGGGTTGGATTTGTTGCCGTAGTCAGCTGCCAATGTTTCCCAAACAAGGGAATGAAACCAATCAACGGTCTGGCCTTGCACACGGGGAATGCTGCAGCTACAGAGCAGAGAACCAATCTCATAAATTCTCATGGATGGAGGGAGAGGTGAGGAAGACAAAAGGTAAGGTGAACGTATGGCAGCTGGTGGAGGGCAAGCAACTAGCATTTTCCTGTTATAGAGCCTAACAGAGATTGGTTTATATATCTGTCTCTACATTTGGGGATTCTCATCTGAAATCTGCTGGCTGCTGGCAGCACACAAACAAAACTCATTTGAACCTGCTCTTGGATGGCCACGATGCCCATTTTGACAAACACAGTCACTACTCCCTCTGCTGTCCCCAGTGTCCTTCCCTAATGTATGTTAATTCTTGCTCTCATTACGTGGCTTTGCCTGCCATAATGAAAGAGACCTGCTCATTAGCATCTGAGCCTTTGAACGCCTTTCTGAGCAGACCACTGCAAAAGATCATTAGCAAGCAGCAAATAAGAAATACGAAGCCCTGCCAAACAACAGCCCCTCTCCCAAACACGTCATGAACCTGTACTTTACCGTTAACACCTTGTGCAGGCAGGTGCTTTGGAGTCTCATGAGCAGGTGTGACAGTCCTACTACTTCCAACTGACCTAGTCAAAAGCGTTGTATCGCTTCATAGAACCTGAAACACAAGGAAAGGTTTCTGCCTCTCTGAAAGAATGAGCTGCTTGTGTGAATCTCACACCTTGCCATGACCATAGCCAGAGCCAGAATTTGCAGGAGTTTGAGAAGAATACCTGTTCCAACAGATAATGACAAGCTGATTTGTGAAGGATGGCTTTTCCTGAAACCAATCCTAATACCATCCTGTGCCTTCATTTCTTCTTCTTTTTTTTTTTTTAAAAAAAAGGATGTAATTTAATTACTAATAGCACTGTGATTAAATTTGGCCTTTTACTTTCCCTCACAGGCAGCCTCCTCAGTTCTATCTCCCCATTGTCTCTCTTTATCGTATCGATTGTGTATTGTTAACCTTTCTTTATTACTTGTTTGTGTTACCCATCAGTTTAAAAACATCAATAAGAGGCTTTTTAAAAAGGACAGCAGCAACACATAGAGAAGCTCTGAGGAAAGGTCAGGGATGCAGAAAGAGGCAGTGTCTGCTGTGTGGAAGGAGCAAACAGACAGAACAGAAAGGTTAGTGGTCTTGCTGCTGAAGCGAAGAAAGGATTCGCTTATTCTACAGAAATACCTGCTACTGTTGCAGGTTTTGGAGCAGACTCATCTGTTCCTCCCACTCTGAGCTTGGGACTGCTGAAAAGGGCTGGGCTGAGCTGCGATGGTCTTCAGGACTTTTCTCTTCAAGGATCAGGAAGCTTTAGGTGCGTTCGAATGTTCCTACTTCCTGTTTGCGCGTGAACCCAGGCTGAGGGCATTAGCTGCTCTGCTTAGAGCTGGGCTGGGTGCAGCTGTGCTGGGTGCAGCTGTGCTGGGTGCAGCTGTGTTAGCTGCCCGTGGCACGGAAGCAGAGTGGGTGTGTGATTCTGTGATTCTGGGACCAAATGCATTCAGCCATCATCATGCATATCTTCAGCACCACTTAGGGGCCCATGGCAGTTTTCTCTGTTTATATCTCTATGAACTAGAAAAGGACACCAGCTTGAAGGAGCAAAATCTCAGGGTCCTCTGCATCTTCCTCCTCTTGCCCCATAAACATGTGCTCTGGGTAACTTAGAGTTCATTTCTAGGTCCAACATGTCCCAAGTGATGTTAGTCTCTTTGTTTTGAAAGAGATAATGGATTGAGCCATTCAAGGACTTCAGAGGAGTTACAAATCTTGCTCAAGGGTATCTACCAAGTGAAGAAACCCATTAAGAGCTTTCCATTCTTGGTTCCCCGGAGAGATCACATTGTGTGAGGCGTTAAGAGTTTAGTGTGGAGTCAGAGACACCTTATCCAGATCCAGCCCTTTGAAGCCTTAAAGCACATTACTGCATGCCCTACTGCTACCGCTGCCCCCACCACACGAGGATCACTACGATGAGATGTGTGCTTCATCACAGCTGTAAATGCACTTGCAGCTTCTACAGGCTTTTCCATAGGTTGGGTAGAAGATGTGCTATGCTAAAGCAAGAAGTAGAAGAGTGGTGACTAATTTTGCACTGGACTCTGCCCAGACTACTGAGCACATCTTTCTTCGTTTTTTAAACCTTCCATGGAAGTTTAAAGTCTGCAACACTTGTAGGCTTCAATATACTTGTAAGATTCACAAAATAACCCACTGCACTGAAAACTTTCCTTCTTTTGCAAACCAGTACAGGCGTAGTGCAGGAAATGTTGTTCAACAGGCTTGCTGCCATTCCACACATTCTGAGTGTTCTGTTAAAAGAGGAGACCTTCTAAGAACAAAGGTAGTTGCACACGACAGAGCTTTTCAACACAAATAACTGTACAAATAATATATCTTGATTATTAATTTTGAGAGGCAACATTTTAATGAGGGGGCTTCTTGAAGTTCTGTTTTGAAACACAGAGATGGTCAGGTAGCATCCTTCAATTGAATTTGTAGGGTTGGCAGATGAAAAAACAAACAACTGCACAGAAAAAAGCAACAGCTTTGATCCTTGTGGCAAATACAACGTGGCCAGGGTGGTAGATTCTTATTTTGCTTCTGCAAATAGGAGGCCGTGTGCCAAGGAATGTCGCGCATCCTCTCACGATAATGTTAATGACTTTGTACGACAGTTCACCTGACACAACGATTGTCACTCAAACCTCATGAACAGACATTTCCTCACACCTTATGCTTCTTAAAATGAGATCTTTAGCAAGCAGAGCATGGCTATTTGTACAGAAATAATGACTATTTGTATTAGGTTGCACAAGGGGATTTAATATTTCTGAGATACGTTCTTATCTGTAAAGAGCATGTCCTAGCTCGGTCTGTTCAGTTACCTCATGCGATCAGTGTTTTTGACATTTGGTACCTTAGGCTCAATTTTCAACCCAAAGAGCAAATGCTACTTGTTCCTAATGGTTAGCTTTTGCTTAATATGGAATGGCAAGGGACAGCACTGAATTCTCCTTTTGATTTCCAAATCACCCAAAGACCTTTACAGGCAGTCAGTACAAGTGCGCTACGTGAATCGCTTTGTCTTTTCTTTGAAGTTCTTTATTCCATTATGTCATAGACACTTAACCTTAGGCATAGAATCATAGAATCATAGAATCATTAGGGATTGGAAGGGACCTTGAAAGATCATCTAGTCCAATCCCCCTGCCACAGAAGGTTACATTTCCGCTAGCTTACGCTAGTACTCTTCACTAAATGACTTGGAATATGATCCACATTGCACAGCTCGTGCATGGTGTGTTAGTAACTGTTTGGATGTGAGACTGTAATAAGAAAATATAGTTTGTTTCTTCTGGTTGAAGTTGCTTTTGGGGCTGATGCTGGCACAGAATTTAGCGATGACTAAGAACCATCCCAAGAACCATATTTTAGAGCAAGATTCCAGGTATGACACAAAGAGAGGAACTTTGTGCCTTCTAGTCTCCCTGCAGATTTTCAGGGCACTTACAAGACCTCAAGATCAGCTAAATCTGCCAGGCTTCCATCACTTCCCAGGCGTCACAAAGGCAGAGATTATACCAGGTACTTGGTCTTCAGCAAGAGAAGTTATACTTGTAAATCACATTGGAAGGGGACAGAAGAGTGGAAAGCTAATAGAAAGACAGTTGTCTGTGTGAGTCCATCTCAGAGAAACTGCTACTGCACCCTTGTCTCCTTAGTCAGGTACCTTCATTCACAGAATGGGCTGTTGCGCAGCGTAGTCAGCACAACCCCAGCTATGGAATTTGTAGGTAAAAACTGCTTCACTGAAGAACACAGTCACACTTTCAGGGCTGATGGTTTTAAAAATGAAAATAGAGAGGGCACTCTCTGGGCAATGTGAAAAGGTGGCAGCCTTGCAACTGCAACTGCATCATAGTTTCTGTCTTTTGTTGTCATTATGTGACTCCAAGATCAGAAGCTAAATCAAAGACAAAACCCATGTTTTGCTCTGGAAAGAGCTGGTGCCCATATATCTTTCTAATATTATCTCAGGCACATGAGTCAAATCCTCTCTGCTGTAAGTCTATCTCAGCTAAATCAAGATGTCTATCTGTGTTTGTCAACATTAAGTTAAGCAACATCATACTTACATGGCCAAGAATGTCATACGTGCGAGGGAGAAGAGTTTCTGCCTGCATGGCCTTTCCTGGTGCTCCTTATTTTCTTATTTGGAAATGAGTTTATGGCCTAGTTGGACAATTAAAATGAAGAACAACCCAAAAATGCATGATCAACGGAACATACACGTCACTTACACCCAGACTCTTACATGATAATAAGCTCTTACGTGAGAGTTCCAGTCCTTGGCGACAGTTATTTAAGAACTGATTGATTACAATAGACAGGCAGTAAATCTTCATATGCAAAACCAAGAAAACAATTACAAAAACCCTTCTCCTTCTTGACACTTCTGAAGAGACGCAAGTGCTTAATCTCCAGGAGTGGAATGACTGGCTTGCTCAGAGAAATGGTGGAATAAATGGTTAAAGCCGTTTTGAGAAGACTTATTTCAGCTGCAGAGAGAAATGACAGCTCAGCCTTCCAAGTCAGTAGTTAACAGTGATTCACAGAGGTCTAGCTATTAACTTTTTACATCAAGGAAGACAACACATTCAAAGTCAGGACAGGTTAACAGGAGATTAACAATCACTGATGGCATTATTAGGGAAGAGGGTTTTTGCCTTCTTTTGCAGACAACTATTCTGCCACAAATCCCTGGAGTAGGTCATCTTGGACATGTAAGCTCAAGCTGAAAGCATTAAACATGTACATATAATGACTCAGCAGAGAGAACCAGCCTGTTGGAAACAAGACAGCTCTAGAGCTAGAAGCAATATGATAGAAACATTTTCTGCCTTCACCTGCTTTCAAGACCAAGCTACAATCTCTCCACTGTGCTGCATGTTCTGCAGTTGTGTGGTGTTTACAGGCCAGCCAGTCTCACCTCTGCCTGGTGAGATCATGGAGCGGATCTGCCTGGAAAATATGTTCAGGCACAAGGAAAATGAAGAGGTAGTTGGTGACAACCAACATGATTCAGTAAGGGCAGATGGTGCCTTACAAAACAGTTGTTCTACTGCAATAGAGTTACAGCATTGGTGGACAGAGGTAGAAGAACTGACATCATCTATCTACGCTTGTGCAAGGCATTTGACACTTAACACACAACATCCCACATAACATGCTTTTCTATAAACTAGATGTATGTTTTTTACTGACGGATCACTCAGTGGACGAGAAATTGTCTGGATGGCTGCTCTCAAAGGGTTGTGATCAACAGCTTGATGTCCAAGTGAAAATCAGTTCTAAGCGTTCTTCCTTTGGGGGTCTGCTCTGGGTTCAGTGCCGGTCAGTACCTTGGTTAAACCATGTGCACCGTGGGCAGTGGCACTGAGTGTAGCCTCAGCAGGTTTACAGATGGCATCAAGCTGTGTGGTGTGGTTGACAAGCTGGAGGGAAGGGAAGCCATCCAGAGAGACCATGACAGTCTTGAGAAGTAGGCCTATGCAAACTTAATATAGTTGAACAAGTCCAAGTGCAGGGTCCTACACTGCAGGTTGAGGCAATCCCAAGCCTCAACAAACACGTGCTGGGTGATGAATGGGTTTAGAACAGTTCCAAGGAGAAGGAATTGTGGGAATCAGTAGGCAAGAAGCTGTGAGCACAGCCCAGAAGGGCAATTGCATCCTAGGCTGCATCAAAAGAGTCATCACCAGCAGGTCGAGGGAGATGATGGACAGAACGACAGCTTTTTAAATCAATAGATGTAAAGCTTAATAGTAATAAGGTCAGATAACATAAAACTGGAAAGAGAAGTACTAACATTTCCAGTGTGATGGAGAATTAGAGGAACACCCTAACAAGGGGAAGTGAAAATTGACTGTTGATATCTTCATGTGAAGCACGTCTTTGTGAAAGACATGCTTATTCCAAGCACATGTGTTGTGTTAGTTAATTGCCTATAAATTAGTATCAAGGAAATGTCATAGTCTTGATATTCAGGCCAGTCTCATTAGGTCGTTCTGATGCTGAAGAATCAATTTGTGAGAAAATCACCGAGCACAAGGAATGATGTGAAAGAGGAGTCAGGCTCTTGGCTGTATTCTGGAGCGCTGGACGCTTAACTAGCTCATCCCTTTTTAATGAAACATTTTTGTCTGCTCATATACTAATGTAGCTCAGTGCCACCCATAAATACAGATAGAATTGGTTTTATCATATGACTCTGTGTAGGTCTTTCAAGAAGGATCCAAATGAGACAAAATGAAGTAATTTGCTGTAATTGTGATTGTGTGTTGTTGATAATTAGTCCAATCAAAAGAAAGGAACCAAGCAGTTTTTATGAATTACATTAAGGGTAAAGGGAAAAGAGAAGATAGATAATGACATACTCTAAATTGCAAGAGTTTAATTTACGTGAACTGTGCCACAGGGTAAATGGAGCCCTCATGGTTGGGCAGAGGATATCAGCAAAATACCCCCTTTTTGTCTTGGAAAGACCATTGATCTCAGTAATTGGAGATCAGACCAAAGGTAAAAAAGGATTTGAAACAGCGGGTAGGAAGGAACTACTTAGAAGAAGATTGTTTTCTCTATCATTACACTGTAAATTGAGATAACTTCAGCATGTGTGAGGACCATGCAGGTAATTTTTGACTAGATAAATTAAGTAATGGGTAGTCTAAAAACAATGAATGCAACAACTTCTGCGAGGATGCTGTGAAGGTGGTCAAACACCAGAACAGGTTTCCCTGAAAAGCTGTAGAAGATCCATGCCTGAGCATGATCCTGGGCAATCTGTTCCATCTGACCCTGCTTTGAGAAGTTTACCTTGACAAGCCTGGGAGTTTTACTAAGATTTTTGATACTCAGCCAGGTAAAATTCTAAGGGGGGTTGGGGTGGAAAACCAGTGGGGATAAAAAAAGATGCTAACAAAGAAGATAAACAGACTAGCAATAGCCAAGTTCTGTGTTTTAACTATACCAACAACAATAAACTGGGTAGACAACTGCTAAGCCACTTACTTTACCCTCCTGAAGTGACCTTGCATCACAGCTTATGATTTCAGATTTTTCTGGGTAGCAAGACCTGACTTAAGCCTGTCTGATCTGTTCAGTTTTCACTGGCTGTTCCTTGCTTTGTCAGCCTCTACCAGCCTTGGCGACACTTCACTTGAGTTCTTGACTGACTATATTCTCTGTCTGACTCCCTGTTTTGATACCAGATTTTGCTACTTCAGCTGCTCTCAGGAATGGGCTGCCTAGGGTGGTGGATGAGTCACCATCCCTGGATGAGTTTAGAAGGCACTTAGATGTGGTGTTGGGGGATATGATCTCCAGGGTCTTTTCCAACCTGAATGATTCCATGATTCTATGATAGAAGAGAATGGAGAACAACACACAAGACATACCTCTGCTCACAGGAAATTAGGAAACAGCTTTTTCTGTTCATACCACTGCAGAACCTCCTGCTTCTCCATATCTTGTCTCTAACCTTCAAATCACATGTCTGGAAGTCACTGTTTAAAATTAATGGGATGCGCAGACAGCTAATTAATTTCTGCCCACTACTGTAAACACAAACCTCCTCTACTTTATTGTATGATTTATTTCTGTTCAGGTATAACACAACCACAAAACCCAGTCAGATTTCAAACTTCCCCTTTCTTCCTTTCCATTCTTTTTTTGCTACATATCCACTGCAATCAGAAACAGATGCTGAGCAGATCCACTTTTAGCAGGATTCTCTGTCTAAACCTTTAGCAGTGCCCAAGAACAGATTTTACCAGAAGAATGTGGTCTCACCAAAATCTAAAATTTGAAATAAACTTCCAGTTTTGCAGTATCTTCTTGAGACTAAAGCAAGGCCCCATAGGTACCTGTACCCATAGGTACCTTTGAGCATGCTGGAGTGCTTTTCCTGTCAGGAAGAAATATGTAATTGTAGGTCATGGTATTAGCTGGTAATCCTTGTTGTGATAAGTTTAAGACACGCAGTGGCACTCCACAGTCCCTGTGTGTACGCACACTAGAACAAAGTCTCTATCTCAAACAGCGTGCTCTTTCAGTTGACAAGCATGAGGAGGGCACAAAGAGAATCTCATCATCCCCAACTTAGAACAAAATATTCAAAGCCTGGGGACATGAAACAAGTGTATTGTCACCATAAAGTGATTTTCTGCTGAACAGGGAGATGAACAGAATCTCGAGCTCGTGTGTAACAATAGCTAAACTGGTCTGGAAAAAACGTTTGAAGGAGGGTGTGATCTAGCAGTGGGTGCTCTCTTGTGTTCAACTCATTCAGCCTTGTGAGACAAGGTGCCATGAAGGATAATCCACAGGCAGGGCGCACACGGAAATATGCACTGTAAGGACAGTGTGAGAATGTCATTCTGCTTAACTCTCAAATTAGAGACTTAGGAAGGAAATGGGCCTGTTTGTCTTGGAGAAGAGACCCTAGGGGGGACAGCACAGCAGCCTTCCCATACCTGAAGGGGGCTTACAGGACAAGTGGAGAGGGATTCTTTACAAGGGAATCTAGTGATAGAACAAGAGGCAATGGTTTCAAACTAAAAGAGGATAGACTTAGATTAGATCTGAGGAAGAAATTCCTCACTGTGGGGTTGGTGAGGCACTGGAACAAGTTTCCCAGTAGATGGTCCCCTCTCTGGGAGTGTTCAAGTCCAGGCTGTACAGGGCTCTGGGCAACCTGGTCTAGTGAGAGGTGTCCTTGCCCATGGCAATCAACCTGACCTGTTATAAGGAATGCTCAGATGTGAAGATGGCTCACTCTGGGATCCTGGTCCCAGCAATGAAACCCATCCCCACAGTGCTTATGTCTGCCACTGGCCCACTCACCTTTGCAGACGAATTGGGTTTTTTCTCTACTGTTAGCTTCTAAAGACTGCTAATAAAATGCTTGTGCTGGGTCTGTTACAAAACATTGGATCTGGGTGTTCAGCTGCACAACTGCACAAAACACAGAATCACAGATCAGGTCTTACTTTCCAAGACAAAGCACCTAGTTTGCTTTGAAGACCTGAGCAGGTTCACAGAATCACAGAACGTTAGGGATTGGAAGGGACCTCAAAAGATCATCTAGTCCAATCCCCCTGCCATAGCAGGATCACCTAGACCAAGTCACACAGGAACATATCCAGGTGGGTTTTAAATGTCTCCAGTGGAGGAGACTCCACTGGGAAGCCTGTTCCAGTGCTCTGTCACCCTCACTGTGAAGAGGTTCCTTCTGATATTGATGTGGAACCTCCTACGTTCCAGCTTACACGCATTACCCCTTGTCCTATTATTGGGTGTCACTAAGAAGAGCCTGGCTCCATCTTCCTGACACCCACCCTTCACATGTTTATAAACATTAATGAGGTTATCCTTCAGTCTCCTCTTCTCCAAGCTAAAGAGACCCAACGCCCTCAGCCTTTCCTCATAAGAGAGGTGTTCTACTCCCTTCATCATCTTTCTGGCTCTGCACTGGACTGTCTCCAGCAGTTCTGTGTCCCTTATGTCCATGTGATAGCACCGTTATTCTGACCATGATCTGATGGTGATAGGCCTTGCTGCAAAGTTTTTTCATCTTCTGAAGGCAAAATGCTCTCAGAAGGGAGGGGGTATGGCCATCTGCAGCAAGTGATGAATCTAGCCTCCTGGCTATATGGCTTAGAAAGAGGGTACCATGTCAACTAAGTGGCCATATACACAGCTGAGGACTTCCCTGAGCCTCCTCTCAGCTCCAGGTTTCAGTTCAAAATGCCTGATATAATGAGAGGGCTATGCTGCAGCCTGACAAATTGTTGTTTTCCTACTGTAGTGATGAGAATGTGGTTCCCGTGCCCTGAGGCTGCCTGGATAGCATTAGGAGGTTGGCCTGGTTAGAGGAAAGCAAACATTTTTTGTTATTTCCCCCTGAAAATTGCTAGCTGCACATGAAAGAGAAAGCTGCATTGGATCTGAAAGACATGCAGCTGAAAAAGTGTGAGTGCACAGTCTTTCTGTCAGAGCAACAGTGGAAATGGGAAGTGCTGTGTGAATGTTGGACGTGCCTGCACCAACACACAGCATCATGGGGACAATCTGCCACAGCTGTATACAGTACAAAAAGGCCATTTTTGCCTTAAGAAGCAGGGGCATAGTGCAGTGTGGGAGAATGTAGTGATACCTGCTTGCCCTGCTCTTACATTCTTCCTTCCCAATCTGACGTTGGAGCGGTGAACCGATGGGCTAAAACCTGGCACTGAAGATGTGATGCGATGGCTCACTACAATTTTTTGCAGTGTCACCCGTAATTCTCTTTCAGATCTAAATAAACAGATGGGTCACCCGGTAAGACTGAAGAAGCTAAGACTTCATTGTAAAAAATAGTGATAATAATAGGAGTAGTATTAAACAATCAGGGTCAGTCTTACTCCAGAAAGAGGACAATCCTTTAGCAGAGGTTTGATCTTGGCTTTTCCTTCGTGTCAGTGCAAGCTACCAAAGAGAGCTGCTGTCTTCCATCCCCCATCTAGTGCACTTTGAAATGGAGGGGGCATGTTTTAACAGCTGGGAAATATCAAAATGTGACATCTATTCATACCCATCTCGCTCACCGCAAAATTACTGCGCCTACATAAATTGGACAGGTAGACAACTTTAAAGTGCTTTGGAAGGAGACCTTTAGGAACTGAAATTGCTGTGCTTTGCTAGCACAGTGAGACGTGGTGTCAGAGTCATTCTGTGCCCTAAGTATCTGCACAGAAACAGACACCCATTGACACATGCAGAGCTGCTTTCAGGATCATCATATTAGTATGCAGAAAAAGTGATGGTCTTTGCTTCTTGCCAACAAGCTCATGTGCTTAATGCTGCACGGGAGCAAACAGTTCACAGAATAATGAATCAGAGAGCAGAGCAGTGCTCAGATGATCTTTTAATGCTGAATCATTGTAACCCGCATTGTTGGAGAGCGTGGACGCAGCTGATGTCCACGGCTCTCACTGAATGGCTTCAGAAGATAGCCAGACCTGCTTTCTCTGGTGGTTACAGTGCTCAGCTTCCCAGAATTAAAAATCCATGCAAACATATTGAAGTGTTTGTGACTTCCAGCCATGTCTGAATTTTAAGAGTAGCTCAGAGGAATGGATTTACATCCACATCCGTGATGGAAACAACACCACAAGCTACTGAATTACTCCTGGCCTTTTTTGAGCGTGTGTGTAGTGCTGGCTCTACAAGCAAATCCCTAACGTCCTTTCATTTAAGCATGCATCCAGGTGGTGTATTTAACCTGCATCATCCTCAAACCTGCACTTCCCAGCATTAATAATCCACCATCTGGGTCAGTTTCCATTGTGAGAACTATTCCTACTGAGCAGTGTCAACTCCGTGCTTCTTCGGCTTCTGCCCTCTGTTGGAGGCCAGTCTTACATTTACAACACAACTCCCTGTGGAACAAAATCAACACTGCTTTAATGACTTCACATTTAGAGCTGCTTCTCTTTGCTGCAGTGGCTTCATAAATACTTTTAAATATGTATACTGTGATACTTTAAAAACTAATTTTAGAAGCATTTGAAAGTGGATAGATGGACAGACAGATAGAAACACAGGTGTGAGGCTTGATGCAGACTCCCAAGAGAGTGGTTTTAGAAGACTTGAAAACATAACACAAGCAAACCCCAACACACTTTCATCTGAAATGGCCACATTTCTTTACCCCTCTTTATTTTTACTGGTGGGACAATACCCCAGGAAAGAACCAGTAAGCTACAAAAGCCCTAGCACCTGAGCTAGTCAGGAACCATGGTGTCCAGCTGGTACATGCTGCTCAGCTCAGTTCAGACATAGGTAGCTCTCGGCCATCCACCCTTGGATTTAAGACCCTCGGGGGAGTCTCTTGTCTGAATAATGCATAAGGCTGGGGAAATCTCTGCAAGCTAGAGGTAAAAAAAATGAGATGAAGTTTGTCAAACTGGCACAAGTTATTTGCTCTGTGCTAATAAGGTGGCGTTGACAGCTGAGAACAGTTACAGCTCTTTTCACCTCTTGAGCATTGAAGGACTGTGTTTTAAGTTGGAATACTACAGCTATGAGTCACACATCTTCCCTCTGTTTTCATCATCATCCTTGGCCATTCTCACCGTGATCACCTCCAGCTGGATTTCTGGTGGGGCTGATTATCCATGGCCCCAGTTTTGTTAGGTTCAGGAGGTTCTTGAGGTTAGTGAATCCCTTGAAGCTCTGGTACCTTTTAAGACATCAAGTCTTTCTCAATATCTGAAGCAATCCACCTGATGTCTCCGTGCCTGAGTTTCCTCAGCTATACTGCACAGATAAAAGAGGAAAGACCGTGATGGCAAACCTGCTGCTCTGAGGAGGACTGGTTCAAAATTTGCAGTCGGGCGGGACTCCAATTACACCCTGGTGTGGCCATTCTACTTAACTGGGGGTAAGCACAAGACAAAGCCAAGCTGAAGGGTCTGGACCTTGAAGCATTGTGTCATGTGCTGAGGCATGAAGGATGGATCATTTTCAGGTATCTAGCAGGTATTTGTGTAAGCCCTGCCCTTTTCCAGCTCCTTGCCAGGGTGGTGGCACCTGCCATAGTTCTACACCACAGCAAGTGATGACTGCTCAGGTGAGCAGTGGGACTTTTGTGCCCTTCTATTCTGTTGTTAAGGAAAGGTGTCAGGAATCTGTTTTAAGTGACTGTGCTTTATTTTTTTGTCTGTAGTGGGTTAGCTATCTGGTCGACAGAGGAGTGGCAGCTTTAAAAGTTGCTACCTGGATTGCTTTTTACCGAAGCACAGCTCCCAGAAATGCATCTGTGCCCTCCGGTGCTTGTGTGTGCTGCTTTTCATCTATCTTTATCCTGTGAAGTAAGACAGAGGCACACTATTCCCACTCAAAAGATCAGATAGTACATCTCCATGATCCCCATTAACATCGGGAGTGGATGTGGGCTGCAAAGGGGCCTCTTCCAGCAATCCTCCTCTAGTCCCTCAGCTTCTGTGGACTACACAGCTCAGCCTGAATTTCAGAAGATTATGGACTGAAGCCTACCTTTGATTATAGCGATACAGAGTTGGAGTCCTCTGGCTTTGAGGGATAGGTCTATTGCATTTGTAGACCCGTGTTTTCAGAGTAGCTCTGCTCAGAGCCTGCTGTGCTGGCATACAAACTTCCCCCACTGTCCTCCCTGGCTGGCAGATCCCTCCAGTCACTCATTCTGAGATTTTGCTTTTTAAATGAGCAATGCTCAGGGAGAGAGTAAATGATCTGCTAAGGGAACTAGGATGAACCTGATTAATATTCTGTCATTTCTCTCAGATTACAGGGTAGGTGACCAAAGCCCTATCAGAGAAATCCCATTTGCCCTATTCTTTGGAGAAACAATTATAAAATGCAAATATTGAGAGAACACCTCAGTATTTCACAATCTTCAATATTATTTCCTGGACACGGGTTGCATGTCAAAAACAAAGTCTATTAAGGTTTTTTCTCATTAGCCTTGGTTTGCTGTTCAAATAGATGGGGTAGGGCAGTGAGGAGGCTGAAGGGGATGTTCTTTTTTTATGACCCAAAATCCACTGCGCAGGAGTGAAGCTCAGAAACTTCTTACTTGCACCCTTAATGGACTGTCAGGGTCACAATTCTTTTCCTGACAGCTACATCCTGGAAAAATCTGTCCTCATTTTCCCAGAAAGAGAAAGCCTTGTTGGGCTCAAGTTCAGCAGAGAGGAATGGGGTCTCCTGGTGTCCAGTCTCTTCTTTCCAGGGTACCTAGGAAAAAGCCACACAGAGCTCTCCTGTGCAGCAGTTTGTTTCTCCACGAAAACTGGTGCCAACAGCCTTTATCTCCTTTGTCAAGGCTGGGTCTGAATCAGAAGAAAAATGCTCGCAGATCTTGGATCAGGACCAAGACTCTTGAATGAGGTGATGTAGGTTAAAGTTATCAAACAGACACCCAAGGAAAAGCCTTCTGATATCACAGCTAAAATGAAAGATAGGACTATTGATTTCCATTCTCTGCTAATGCTGTTTGGCAAAGAGTGACATAAAGATAGAGAGTTTGATGAAGAAGTCAGGACATCTTTTTATTTAGTGGATCTGCCTTACGGTAGATACTGCAAACTGTGTGCACTGTTAAACAGCAAGGAACACTCCAAATAAAAAGTGCAGTAAAGTAGAGCTTATAGTGAGGCATGAATATATTAGTCCAAAATAAACATAAGGGAAAAAAGGAAAGTAAATGTTAAAATGGGTCCATGGCTTCTTTTTATGGTAGGATATTGCTTAAGTGTTTACTGAGTGGGAAAAATGAGGCTGAAGTCTCAGTTATTCATCCTGATGATGGGACAGTATTTTTGCCTTGTAAAGCTGTATCTTGTTAATGCTATTGCTGTCATACCAACAAGGTTGATGGATTCCACCTGAATCTTCTTGCTGCTGTTCTACACGTTTAAAAGCCTATTAAAATAAACAGTTCACTAGCAAAGAAAGGTAGTCTTGCAATATTCACACATAGAAATTAGACTCAAGAGATCTGAATTTGACCACTGGTATTCTCACTGGTCTCTACATAACTTAAGCAGTGGTCTGGCTGTGAATGTGCAAGTGGATTAACTCAGGGCGAGACAAGGTGTCTTCATCAAAATCCAAACATCTGAAGCCTACAGTCACAAGATGCACACTTTAACTGGTCTAGTTGTGTCCCAGGAGTGATAAATTCACCCTGCATTAACCAGGGATAGCATTTCATCATGTAGGACGTCTGCTCTTTCATATGCTTTTTCCTTCCTTGTACACAGTTGTGATGGGGTGATTTGTTGGGTTTTACACCCTGTATTTCATTTTGTAGTTCAGGTGGTGTTTATTTGCAGTCCATCAGTGTGCTATGTATTGAGTTAGGAGAACTGTTTTCAGATGAACAGCTACAGAATGAATCAATTCAGAAATTCAGGGTGTTTTGGTTGAATTATTTCCATGAGTAAAGCAAAGAGTGAAAAATTGAGAACCTTGCTCTGCTGGCTCAAAGTGTTTGCAGAAGTTCCACGTATTCTGTTGGAGATAACAATTACACATCTTTTGGTAATTAATCTTTATAATAATCCCAGAAAGCATTAAAAAAAACCCCAAACCTGTGAGTTTCTCTTTAGTGAGGGGATTCCAGCTAGAAACAGATTTATTTTTTCCTTTGTATGGCCAGAGATGTAAATGATTAAAAGAAAAATCAATTTTTTCTCTGTGTTTTAGGAGGTGAGAGTCATAACATCTCTTGTCTGTGTGTCTGCCCACGCCAGAGGCTGCAGTCAGAACAGCCACAAGCTTTCCTCTTGGCAGCTGTGCTGATTTTAGCTGTCCCTCTGTTCCTCCCCTAAGCACCCACTCCCCTGTTCCTAGCTTCCCACTACCCTGTCACCTCGCTTTCACCCCTGGTCCTACAATTTTGCTCCCATATGGCTCTCTATATCTCAATCTTTTTAGGGGCTGTCTAGATAACACAATTGAGCTGCAACAGAATTAAGCTGCTTTAAAATACCCTTTCCTTGTCCTACCCCTTTTTTAAGGTTTATGTTTAGTCTGCATCAGTTGTATGAGTGACTGATCAGAGAATAATGCGCTTCACCAAATGATCATATCAATGCAACTGAACTGGTATTTTGCTTAAATGGGATTTCAGCAGTAAGAGGAAAGGTGGTGCTGGAAGAGAGGAGTTGCAGTTGTCACTGAATTAAATGCTCTGTAATGATGGCCTGCAGTCAGTGCCGTGATTGCTGCTGCCTTCAGACTCCACTGACTTTAATCTACTGCTAACTGTGTGGGTTTGTCAATGCAGGATTAGTATGGACTATTAGATGAAGAATTTATCAAGAATTGGTTTAGCTCCTGCTAGGTTATCCAGCCTCCCCTGATCCTTCTATTGCTTCAGCTTCATTGTTATTCATGTCTGAGTAACAGTTAGTAAAAATTAGCATTGGCAATTTGGGTTTGTAATTGGATCTGATAACTAAATAAGTAGGAGTGGGGAAAAAAAAGGAAAATCTGCTAATTGTGAATAATTACAAGCCCAAATTAACAACTCTATTACATCTTCTCCAAAACAAACAGGCTCCTCTTCAATATTAGTTTCAGAAAGTAATATTAGTTCAGTGACTTGCAGGTTCCTAAACAAAACTTAGTAAGAGAGACCACGTTAACCTAAGTCCTCGTCACTGAGACCTCTCTGAATAAAGACACTGGACTGTAAAATGTCCTTGTCTCAATTCACAGCACAGAAGTTGTAGCTCTGGCAAAAGACAAAGCCTTGACACTTCAGCATCTAAGTTTGGTGGGGGCTCTGCCAAGTGTTCAGAGACCAGCAAGAGCACAGGAAATCTCTGCAGTGCCTTTCATTCTGTGCTGCAACACAGCAAGGAAAGTAGGATGTCTGGAGAGTTCGCGTGAGAAAGAACTATAGGCAAAATTAATATCAAGACAAATTTTGCTCTCCCTCACTGCAGCCTTCAGTTGCCATCTCAAGGCCCTGCCTGTCATACTGAGGAAGTGACTTTGTAAACGTGGCTTACCTTAGCCATCTTTTGTTTGCCTATTTACTGTATGATGCATGGCCATTTGACAAGTTGCCTTTCATCCAATGTAACACGTGTTAATTGACTGACTGAGGAAAAGGCTGGACTGTATGTGGTTTGGGCCAATCTCCAGAAAACATCTAGCATTGTTTTCGAAACAACCCTCTACCTGGCTGTGGTTTGACCACCAACAAGCAGCCTTGTTGCTGTAGCCTTGATCGGCACGGCTGGGAAGCCGCCTGCACGGGCTGGTCAAGTGAGCGGCTACTTTGGTCCTTTTGTCGAATCATAGTTATGGAACTCTCGTTGCAGACGTTCATTCTGTATCACAGCTCCTTTATGATTAACAAAACAGAGAAGATTGCTTTTTAGAACCCAGGGATGCAAATACACAATACCAGCAAGATTTGTACTGCTTCCCTGAACCTTCATTATGGAGAATGCAACCCGGTAAATCGTCTGTGCATTAACTTGTGGAGTTGGACATCATATTTTTAGGGTGGGAAGAGTTCTTGAGTATGAAATAGTCACAATGCAAGTGCATTAAACTCTTAGAGATTCACGTGTCATTTACACACAGAGCTGCTGTTAACAACTCGTAGAAGGATCCTCATCCAAAAACTTTTGCACTATTCAGGACCATGGCATTGCCTTCTCCCAAAAGATAAATGTTACAGTGCTTTACCATGAATTTATAGATGAGATATAAATATTGAATGGTGCTTGGCAGCATCATAATGTTCTTTCCCAAAAGCAAAAAATATTTAGGTTGTCTGGATTTTTTAACTACTATCGGTATTTCTGTAGCCAGGTGAGTTCAGTAGGATATGCTTTAAGGATTCAAAGTAGTAGTTCATTAGAAGGTAGATGCCACCTTGTCTTGGGGAATTTTTTCCCAAAAGCAGCAATGGAGCCCACTTTGTCCATCGCAGCAGTTGAGCTGAAGCCTATGTGTGACACTCCTAATCAGGATTTTCACAGTATCACAGTACCACGGAACATTAGGGATTGGAAGGGACCTCAAATGATTATCTAGTCCAATGCCCCTGCCAGAGCAGGATCATCCAGACCATTGCACAGGAACATATCCAGGTAGGTTTTAAACATCTCCAGAGAAGGAAACTCCACAACCCCCTTGGGCAGCCCTTTCATGCAGTGGCAGATCTGATCTAGTTTTTTAGACTGCCAAAAAAGTCTAAACTCTATTTCAGTGGGTATATGGGGGTATATATATAAAAATAACAGTATTTCTCCATCCTTTTCCAATACTTTGAATTGCAAGATCCTGGTAAAGAGGCAAGGAAGCAATCAATAACTAGATTTTTCAGCACTCTGAGGAGAGTTCTAATCCGTGGATTACTGTTATCCTCTGGGACAGTACAGAGATACTGCAGCTGGGTGGACATGCAGACAAAAATCATTATGAGAGGTGTCCCAGAGGTAGTGTGTCCTTTTTTAGAGACAAAAAGAAGCCACTTGAAAGCTCACAAAATGTTCATTTACAATATTGCCCATTTTTTGCCTCTTCCTTCAGGTCTCTTTTTTGCACCTCCTCGTATGAACGTGCAGTTGTCTCAGCTGCTGATCTTGCAAGCCCCTGTTTATCCCATCAGGATGCCTCGAGCGGTCCATGTACACAGGAGTATTTTACTCTTTTGACCTTCTTTTAATATACACAGTGTCCATCTCATTGCTGCATCCAACCACAAGTAGGGAATACAACAGTTGTGATATATCATGACACTCCTCAAAATGCATCACCTTCTTTGACGTTTACTTCTGAGACCAGCTTTAGTCTTTAGAAACTTGCAGTTGCTATGTCTCTTCTCTCGTGGGAACGTTTTGCTTTCATGTGTTGGTTCAGAATACTGTACATGTAAAACATTTACCAGCAGTTTGTTACGATAATGCTAAATATCCTTGGGAATTGTGCAGAGTCCTAGGCACAGATAAAGATGAAACGAAGCTGGGATTAAAGCTCTACAAATGCTCTTCTCTTGTTCCCAGAGTTGCTGTCCTCTAAGAACACACATGTCTGAAGTGCTCTGTATCGTTACTGTGACTGCAGTTCTTGCAAGTGTACTGATAAACAGCGCGTGCTGAGCAGGTCTCCTGTGTCTCTGCGAGACATATATATGACTCTGTGTCTCTCTGCCTCTTGCTGTGTGTATGTCTCCCTAAATGGGATGATGGGATTGATGTTCTCTCAGTCCTCCCACCCCCCTTTTTTCCCTTGTGTGAAGCCTTTCTCCTCTTCCTTATCCTTTTCTTCACGTCAGGTGCAAAGTCTGCTGAAGCAGTCTGCTCCCTGTCACATTTTAGGAGGAAAATGACATTGATATTGGACTAAATGCAAAAAGAGACTTTCCCCTAGTGACAACTGGCTAATTGATGTCAAATCAAATAACTTTAAAGAGCTGTGATGGCTACAAATCAGATCAGAGAGGGCAATACCAGTTCATTCTACTTCATGCAGGGGCTGTGCATTGCAGTTTAAGCGACAGCACTTTGGCATTCAGGGCTTCTTTATAACTCAGACAAATCAAATCTCAGATCTTTTTGATCTTGATGCCTGACAATAGCTGATGATTAAAACTACCGCAGTGGAGCCTGGGACTGGATTATTATTATTATAAATAGCTGCAGTCTTGCCATTCCCTGTTCTCTTCTGTGAGTCTGGAGGCTTGAGGCAAGAAAAGACGGGGACAATATAATAGACGCTTAGAAGACAGGTCAGGTGAGACCAGGGGAAAAATGTTATTTCTAAAAGATTAATTTTGAGGCTACTAGTCTTCTCTGTCTCTTTACCTTTGTGCTTTAGATTTCAACCTTAAAGACAACAATATCTAAAGGATAATTTAAAAGCTAATTTCCCACTGATGATGCTCTGAATTAGAACTCAATTATCCATTGGGCTGGATTAAAGAAGGACAGTTTTAGACTGTGTTCACTCACTGTTGAACACAGAGAGGCAAGCTCAGCCTCCTGGATGTGTTCCTTTGTGACTCTAAGCCTGACTGACTGTATGACTTGGTCTAGGTCAGGGGTCCTCAAACTTTTTAAACAGGGGTCTGGTTCACTGTCGCTCAGACAGTGTCAGGGGCTGGGCTATAGTTTGTGCTGCCTGGCTTGTCCTGCCTGGGAGAGGGAGGGAGGGAGGGAGGGAGAGACGGGGGAGCCGCCCTCCTCAGCCCTGCCACGCAGTCGGCAGGAAGTCATCTGCGGCTGCTTGGTTTCACCCCACAACCCCCAGCAGGGGTGGGTAAGTACTGGTGGGCCACATTGGAGACCCTAAGGGGCCATATCCAGCCTGCAGGCTGGGGTTTGAGGACCCCTGGTCTAGGTGCTGTGGCAGGGGGATTGGACTGATGATCCTTTGATGTTCCTTCCAATCCCTAATGATTCTATGATTCTATAGATTCCTTGGGGCAAAAGAGTTAATCTGAACTTCACTCTGGACATTACAATGTGGCAAATAATTTAAAGAACAACAGGGAGGTCAAAAAGTAAGCACAGAAAAAAGTTAGGCTGTGATGTCTAACAAAAGGATTCTATTTCTTTGTCCAGGCAGCTCATCAGTTGATTAATGAGAGGAACACTTTTCCTTGGACAGGTTCATTTGGACCCAAAGGTTTTAGAGAACCTCTGACCTTTTTGTAGTAAGTGTTGTGAGTAGGTAGGTAGGATAGAGGCACTTTCACCCCAGAGGCCTCATTCAGGCTTACTCTAGCCTGTTTCCATAGGTTGTTGCCAGCACAACTGTGAGGCTGTCAAGTGATGAGTGACTTGTAATTAACTGAAAAAAAGACACTTCTGTATTTCTGCAAAGAACTGTCAGGACACGTTTTTAGAATAAAGTACTGTGGTCTGAACGTGAACATGATTTACAGGGTTTTTATGAAGATATTATGCAGGCAAGTTCCTTCCATATGGAAAAGTTCTGTGTCCCTCCTTAGCCCCTATCCTTGTTCTTGCTGCACGGCGTAGGGCAGTGCTCAGATTAACTGTAAAGCTGTTCTACCCTTACGGATGAATATTTGTACTCAAGTAATCCTGAGGTTGAAACAAATCCTGTTAAGAAGGGCTGCAGTTTTGAATCAGAAACACAAAATATCATGTTAGAAATATGTCTCAAGGGGAAAAGCTTACTGTTGGGCCATGTTTCTCTTCCTACCACGAGTTAGAGATTGTACCTCAAAGCCTGTTTCTGTCCTGGATCAGAATGAATGCAACATCAGTAGACACAGTGGCAGAAAAATATTTGGCACACAATACTACATTTTCCTTTCCAAAGCCCTGGAAGGGACTATTAATCTCTTTTTGCAGATCTTTCATATTAATAACATGATGAAAACAGAATGTCTGTACCTGTGCAGATCTAGGGCTGTCAGAGTTTTGTCTCCAGCAGTAGCCATCAGCAGGTGCCTAGGGAACAATCTGAAAAGTGATTTTTCACTCTCCCAACCAGACAATTTGTATCAGGAGATTTCCTGAACTTGTTTTAATCTCCCTACCATGCATGGAAAAGAAGGGATAATGGAGAAAAATCTTTCTGGAAACCAAGAAATTCTGCAAGAAGATAATTCTTTGTATGTTTTGTAAGGCAGTGGAATAGTCAAATATATATATTTTACTATTCAAATATATATATACATACACATATATATATATTTGACTCTATATATAGTTGAATATATATATATATAGTTGAGTATATATAATACTCAACTGAGTTAAATTAGCACAGTAGAGATGAGGCTAATTAACTGACAGCGGCACAAGAAAATTATTCCTTGCAAATTTTTGTTGAGGTACATATTTTACTTTAAAAAACAAAAAACAAATCAAACATTTTTTATTGTTTCAGACTTCTATACATAATAAAAATAGAGATGAAAATCACTAATCAAAGTTGGAAGCCAGTTCCAGTTTTTGAACAAGTGCCTTGCTCATCGATGCTCTGTTACTCTGTTAGAAGGAGAGTCTAACCAAAACCTAACCTTTCTTGGGTAGCATCACACATGTCCACTTGCTGGCTCTCATTTTATGCCAATTCAATAAGAAGGTGCCCACTGTTACGTATTTTCAGGAGAGACATGTCAGGTTATAAAAGGCTTTAAAGTTTTCATTAGAGACTTTCTTTTTTTTTTTACAGCTTCCCCCCCACCCCAATGAGAGGGTGACAGGCAATGGGTTTCAGCTGGAACATAGGAGGTTCCACATCAATATGAGAAGGAACTTCTTCATGGTGAGGGTGACAGAGCACTGGAATGGGTTGCTCAGGGAGTTGTTGAGTCTCCCCCTCTGGAGACATTTAAAACCTGCCTGAATATGTTCCTGTGCAACTGGATCACCTAGCTCCCCTGTGGTGGGGGGGGATTGAACTGGATGATCTTTTGAGCCCTTCCAATCCCTAATACAGAAAAAAAACAGGAGGAAAAGGTAAGCCATGTGCTCAGCTGGATTTAATATGAATTAATGTGATTCCTTGCAGCAGTAACTTTGCATATTCTAAGTCAGCCAGGCTGCAGATCACTTTTTCTCCCTGCAGAATGATAATTGTAATAAAGACTGAATGCTTCTTAGCCTGGTTGCTGACACACGTTTACAAATGTAACTCATGGCAAACTCGGGACAGATTATTAGTCAGGTAAAAGAGATTAATGTTCAAGGATATCCTTTAAAATTTAGTTGTAAGAGTAGATTTTCAGGTTGGCTTTAGCATTGGTGAAATGCAAAATTAGAGGAGGGTGGAGGAAAGGAAAGGTGGAGAAGAGGAGTACACTTAGACTAAAGAGTGCAGGCTCTTTGATCATGGTGCTGGAACCTAGTGGTGAGAAAAACAGCATTAGAAGAGTGTTACCTCTTGCTTTTCCACTCTGTGTTGCTGAGAGGAATACAGTCTCAGTTTCTTTGTTACTCACCCATAGCAGAAACGGGGAGGAACATGGCAGATCAGTTTTGATTCTGGAAACTGTATTTCTTGTAAATGCAAATGTCAACCAATTAGATCAGACTGATCTAATTGCCTGATCTGATGCCTTTTCTAGACATTACAATACAAAGTTGATCTTACATATGAGCGAGACATCTTCTGCTGCAGACTGGTCATGGGTGGCCAAAAAGTGAATGACTAGGAAGAGCTTCAAATGATCACCAGTAACATGAACTAAATACAATGGCCCATAAAAATAATTAGGGGTTTTTCTTTTTTTCCTGAAAAGTCCACAGAGATGTCAACACACCCAGTGAGCTGAAATTTGATGAGATCATCAAGGTGAATGTAAAGGACAGAAAGCTAAACCCTCCTCATTCTTATACCACAAAATTGACCTGGGAGGACATCACGTCCCAATCAAAGACTGACAAAGGACCTTCCCTACAGGTAAGTGTTCCTACTAACTTTTATTTCCAGGCTCACTCAGTCCTTGCTCCCTATACTGAGGTTATTCGCAATGAGAAAAACCCAATGTCTGTGTGTAGTGATAATTTCTGTGATCTGGAAGTATCTTCAGCAAAACAATCCTGAAGATGTTGTATTCTTTTAATAAAAATTACTCAGCCCAAAGCAAGAGAAGAGTTATCACGTTGCTGTGCCTTGGATGCAAAATACCAGCCTTGAAATTCTGCGGCACTGAGCTAACAGCCTGCCTGGTGTGAAGGGGCAGTGATTTAAAGATCATTTTAAACATTTACTCTGTTTTGTTGCATGGAATATTTTCTCTTCCCCAAAATTTAAAATTTAAAATGCAGCTCCTCTGAGCACGAGGGCAGTGCTTTTTGCTCTCTGAGATGGAACAAAGTATTTCCTTGATGAAAAAAATATGATTTTGATTTTAAGCAGTAGGAACATTTTCTCATTGCGTATTTTTCGTGCGGTGGAAACCAACCATCCACCAAATGTTTCAAATGTGAATTCTCAAACAGCTTTGCTGAAAGACATTTTCCTTGTCATTTTGTATCAAAGCATAACCCTGAATGCTGCGATTCCAAACAGCTCTCTCCCAGCACCCTCTCCCCCTCCAGACAGCAAGGTCATCATGCCCGAGTCCCCTGTGCATAAAGGAACTTTTCCATTTCACCTGTAGAACCTGAAAAGTAGGAGGATCTAGTTGATGGGCTGGAAAGAAAGAGAAAGAAAGGAATGATATAATATGATTTTTAAACCTCAAAAGTGGGTAGAAGGCAGAAGAAACCAAATCACAGGCCATGTTTCACAGAAACGTGCATGAAAAAGTGCATCGACACAGACTGCTTCACCTAGTGAAAAACTGAACGAGCTCCCCGAGCGTCGGTGTGTAACACTGATCTATGAGGCCTGGGAGAGTACAGGGGCTGGTTCCTCTTTAAAAGAAAAAAATAATAATTTGCCTTAATCCATTTAACATTCACACACCCCATTAACCTAAATTAAATACTTTCTTGTTGGTTTCTAATTTAGCACTTTGACCCCAAAATGAAAAGGTCACTTACAATTACAAATCCCGTAGCGGAGGCACCGCACTCTCTGACTCGCAGTCATCCTCGTAATCTCAAGCATGTTTCTCATCTTGGCAAGCAGCAAAGCTTTTTCTGTGCATGTCTGTGTGTGTGCTGGCAGATTTTTCACCTCTGTGCTTTTCTGCTAATGTTCATTCATTTATGTGGCTTTGGCAAACCAATAAAGGGAAGGGATATCTGGTCATTATTTTATTTCCTGAGGGTTTCTGGGTCCTACAGAAATTATCCAAAGGGAGAAACCCATCTATAAAATATGGACCCCACAGATGGCCCAGGGACATTTCCCTGCATCTCCTGGAACTTCAGGTCTGCCCTGTGCTTTGCAAGGTAAAGTCAGAGAAGGAGGTTTAATTTCCCTTGAAGGTTTAACAGATATCTTTCTCAGGCAGGTCAGATCTCTCTTGAGAAACATTGGGGTGTTTTTCATTTTGGCAAAAGGGGGTTTGGAGAAGACACAGGAGCAAATGGCCATGTTTTTGTCATCTGGAGCATGTAAGGCAAATTCAGTCACGCACATAAGCTGGAGAAACAGTCCGGGAGCTCTTGATATGCAAGGACATCTGAATGCAACCTGTTGATATGCTTTCTCTGACAATGATGCCCCATATTCTGACAGGAAGAAAGCCTTGCCTAACGTGTTTCAAAGACAGCCCAGTCATTTATCAATAAGGGTTGCTTAATTAACTGGAAGGTGTGTGCAGAGATAAGTTTTTAGGTACCAAAATTATCTATCCAGTCTGTTTGCTTAGCTCTCTGTATAACATATGCCTTTGGCACACATTAGTCTGCTGGGCTCAATGGGCTGCTGAGTGAGTTGAGCAATGGGAAATGTCCTGTGTGTCCTTACCCTGCAGCTGGTCTGAAGATAATTGTAATTACTGGGTTGTATTTGTCATGCAATACAAAAGCTTTTGGTGAAGCTGTCACTGTGTGCTCATACAGGTAAAGTGTCCCACCAATTATCCATCCACAACAGGTCTGCTCATCTCAGTCTGTTCCTGGGGTAACCTTCAGGTTCAGGTACAGAGTCAAATGTTGAGAGCTTCTGGATACTGTTAAAAACAGAAAAACAAGTGATTCTGTAATTTCTGGATAAAGACTAATTCTCATTTTAGGTACCTAAACCAAAAATTGAGGTAAGTTCCATGTCAATCCTGGAAGAACAAGAACTCAGGCTTTAGCTTTCAATTGCTTGCACACAGGGGTCTAGATGTGTGTCAGTACCAGTATTGCTAGGGCTGAAAGCTTTTTTTGGTCCTACAACCGAATCCAAGCAACGCTTTCCTCTGCCTGTGGACCCTGTAGATCCAAACACAGGTTATACACAGACTCCGGGGTTGGTTACTACTATATTTTTAAAGACAGTGTAGAACCATTCGTGTGGAGAGCTCCCTCTTTCCCTCCTTTCTTGTCCTCCCTAAGCTGGAAGATACTTTCAGTTCTTGTCTTTGCTTGTGAGCAAGACAAACCTGCTTATCACTAGCTCCCCGCACACCTTACTAGACCACTCAGCTGTTTTCACCAGCTGCTACACTTTATGGAAAAATAGTTATTCAGGCAAAAAAAAGTATCCTAGAGGAGAGTTTCAGTCTACCAGCTATGGAATTGTGTCCCAATGATTGCATACCAAAAGGCATCCAGATAAGCTCCCTTTCTCCTTCCCCAATGGTTACCCTACAGCTAAGAGCTGAAATCACTGTCTATGACCTGACAAATTGTTGGGCACAATTCTAACTCCATTTTCACTGAGAATTTGTGAGCTCCAGTGGCAGGTAGTACAGCAGAAACTCAGGTTATCTGTATAGTTATTAACCTTTCAGAGCAACTCACATTTCTACAAGGAAAGAATATACTGCCCCTCATAACACCTCCCAGAAGGGCAGCATATCAGAACAAAACCATTGCCCCTCACTACGTGCATTCACACTCCTTTTCATCCCCTTTCCATTGCAGTGGTGCAAAAATGCCGGTGTAACTTCTCTTATCCAGGCCATGCAAGCGATTCACAGCAGGGCTTAATCCACTGAGCAAAAATATGTTTATTATTATTTTTAGTTTCAGCTCTCCCTTTGAAATAAAAATAAATTAAATCCATCAAAATCCCAGTGGATCCAGTAGCCTCCCAGTCATCTGTCTTAAGAGCGAATGAAATTAATTTAATCCTCATAGATTGTATTGCTCACTGCGCTGCCAGCTGTCTTCTGGCAGTGGCTGCCATTGCTTTAAGGTCATAGTACAAATCCCTTGTTTAAAAAGCAAAACCAAACACATTTTAAATGGGTAAAACCATAAGATGCTGTTGTAAAGCAGATTATGTGAAGTAGATACTGTTAAAACTGTTTAAATGCCTGTTTCAGGCATGAGTTTAGGTGTCTGAAAGCATATTAGAAGGACCAATAAAATTTAATGTCCAGCAGTGAAGTGTTAATGTGTGGCCCTGAGCACAGCATTGCCCAACTGCAGAACATGTTAACTTTGCCATATGGGTCACGCCCAGTAAAGAGAGTCTCGGCCCCCACTGGAGCTGGCATTAGATCTGCTCAGAGACAGATCAGGATAGAGACCCCAGAGAGCCCACAAATGGGGGCATGAGGAAAGCAATGCAACTGCAGGGCTTTTACAAGCTATTTTGCAATGACAACAGAATGAGAAGCAGTTAGTGGAGTCTGTACCACTAACCAAGACGCCAGCTTGTGATTCAGAAATCTGATTCTCTTTTTCTGGTCTGTCAGTGATTGTTATGTGCCATGCTGCAAAAGTCGCTGCTGAGTCCACCCCTGCCCCTCAGGGGTTTTCTTTAGGCTGTCACACTTCTGCTTTTCCATGCGTTTGTGCAGCACCTAAACATCTAGAGTGGAGCATCTAAGCATTTCCATCACAGGAAGCAACCTTGGTCTGTCAGTGTGAGAAAACATCTGGAGTATGACTGTCAGATAACAGATACAGTACGTGGATTGTAACATGAACTTTCCTGCAGTCATATTCTCTTTGTAAATTTATCCTGTTTCCAAAGTAAGTAGACCTGCTTCTAGCTTTGTAACAGTATTTGCCTCTTCCCAAGCACACAAGTCTCCCAGAGCTTTTGCTGCAGCAGGCAGGCCAGCTGGTTACACCTTGCTGCACAGTTGCCTGATGATGCCTGCATAGCTACTTGGCCTTTTCAAAGCCCTAGAGCTCGTTTAATGTCAAGGGCCTGTTAGGGACAAATCTCAGCAACAGCTTGTGACACAGGCAGGTGACTTATTCCAGGTTTGGCCCTGGACAATGTTGTGCTGTTCCTGCACTTTTGCCCTTCCCTTATCTCACCAGCAGCCCCATCTCTGCAACAAGGACATTGCAGTCTCTCATGGGAGGACTCCTGCTCATGCAGTGCCCTCCCTTGCCTGCCGGTCTCCAAACCGGGGTGGAATGCAGATTCATTCTTGTTAGAAAGTGGGCAGAAAAGGGAAATTGAGAGAGGGTCAGTTCAGAGGGTCTTTTGTTCATCCTAGCTGAACCCTCAAAAAAGGTAAAGATGAGAGGAGCTGGAACTCTGCCATCAGTAACTGGCAGTGATGCATATTCAGGGCAACCAGAGCAAGCAGAGATGTATGCATGAGCACAGCTTTTTCTTTTCCTTGTTGCATGAATTACAATATTCCTTGAATAAGTAACCCAAATTGTTTTAGTCAGTCCTATTTGTTCAGCTACGAGGTGTGGCTAGTCAAGGAGGCAAGTGTGAAGTGCATATTAATTTGAAAACTGGCTAACGTTTTGTACTTTAACCTTCCCCATCTTTGCTTGTCCCCAGGTCTGTGCTAACTACACCTCTTGCAGGACACAGCAAGGGGAGGGTTGTGTTACACATGCCGTGGTTGTTTTACCTTATATTTTCCTTATTACTAGCTGGTCTGCAAAGCCCAGGGGTTTATAGGAGCCCTCTCACAGGGACTGGTGAAGGGCTTTAGTCAGATCTGCTGTTAAGTGCTTTCACAACGGGCTAGACTGTGTGTTCACTCTTTAATGAAATGTTCTGGCCTTTTATAAACATGGATAGTGATGCCTGTAGCTCACCAACATGTATCTTTCTGATAACATAACTTATCATCAGAGCTCAAAGGTGTTGGACAGTGTTCAGTGTAGCCCCTCACAGAGAATAAATCAGTCCGTGGCCTTTCTTCAGGTTGCTCATCAAAGTGAAGTGCTGCCATCATTGCTTATCAATAACCCATCTCGGATCATGCATCTGCTCGTTGCCTTCAGTTAGGGCTCATCCTGGTTACCCTTAAACTTTATTTGACACGTGCAGGATTTTGCTCATGTACCCAGCAAAGCACGTTGTTGATTATTACACGGCTGTTAGGTTTGGCTACTTACAAGACTGATCAACCAAGCCAACAGGTAATGAATTCTCGTTACAGCTTGCTGTCCTCATTTGGATAAGCAATTGACTAAGCAAGAGGCTGTTTTTAATTTGTGCTCACGGTGCACAGCTCAGCTGTTAGCCCTCATATGGTACAAGGGAACATCTCACCTTTCCCCCATCAGTTATGCTCTGCTTCCCTCTCCATCGTGCCATAGCTAGCAACCAAAGCAAGAGTAACTGCGTTCTTCTTTTCTCATGTTTTTGGAGAAGAAACTTGAATGCCTTTTGGCTTAGGTGGATGAGCTGTGTCCTAAAATCGACCGATCCTAGGGTCAGGAAGAAATGGGAATATAAAGCTTTAAGCCTGCCCATTTTATTTATAACATGCATGAGGTTAGTACTTATATATTTTTGCTGAATTTTAGTAATTAATGTACTGAATTCCAGTCATTACAGGTTTCAGACTTTTTAAAAAAATAAGTATTAGAAAAGACTACATTTGGAATGGTGTCTGTTTATTGCCTAAATAGGAAAGACAGGCTCCTAAAACATTAGTTTAATCAGGCATAGATGCTTCCTCACACATTCTAACCAGCCAGATCATCAGATAGTATAAATGAGCTGACTCCCAAATGCCAGCAGGTATTTTTAGATCTGGTAGAAAGGTCTTCCCCCACAGTGAGATTCATCTTTTCTCATCCTCCTGCTAGACAACTGAAGACTTCTTTTTGACCAACTGTCCACATTTGGGGGAAAATGTATTAGGACTCACTACAAAGGAAAGAAGTTTTTGTGTGCAACAAAATTGTCTCAGCATTTGGAAATGGGACAAAAAGGATAAGTAGGGAAGTGGAATAAAGAAAGGAAAAGGAAGGAAAAAGAAGTAAAAATCCATTCCTCTTGCATAACATACCTTGTGGGGATTTTCAGGAGCAGTGGAACTACACGTTACTTGCTGGTGATCACATGTCTAACAAGGTGTTCAGTATGTACTGTGTTAAGTAGCTAAAGGAAGCAGGGATATTTCTCTTATCAATATTTAAACGTCTCATAAAATCCCCACTAACTGGATTATCACTGTGCTAGAGCTGTCACTGTGCAGGTCTAGCTGCCAGAGTAGTTTGAATAACAGAAGAATGTGTGTCTGGGTGTGTGTGTGTGTTTGTGTATTTTTCTCTCTCTTTCTCTTTGCTTTCAGAGAGATCTGGGACACTTCCACTGGGTCTGTGCACCAGAGTATTCCACAGCTAACTGGCAGATAGAAAAGTTGGGACACTTTTTCTGATACTGAAAGCTGAAGACTAGTACAAGATTTTACTACCTATTCCAACAATTAAAAAACTGTTAGAAACATTGCACACATCCTCCAAACCAGTAAAATGGACAGTGAGATCATTTTCAAAATCAGTATAGAGGTTTCTCTCTGTTTGAACCAGGGCTTAAAGAATTTGTATTCAAGTTTAGTAAGAGTCAGGAGCTCAAAAACCTTACATTTTCAAATAAATTCATTTCTAATGTAACAAGAATCCAGCAAATGGGGCTTTAAAAAAAATAGCAGCTCATAGCAGAGTAGATGATCAGCCACCACCCACAATCACGATTAGTACCACTGGGATTAAAAATAAAACTGTATTTATTTTGGGGATAATACATTGTCCTACACTGTTAAGGAAACAGAACAGTTTTCTTGCAAACTCTATTTGAAGGGTATAATAAGTTTTTAGAAGCCACTTCCGCTTAGTTAACACTGGTCAGCACCAGTTATTGGTTGTTATTTGTGGTGGCCCAAAGGAGGGAGCTGGAAGAAGTGTTTAGTTACGCTGGTACCTAGATTATTTTCTCAGTTGTAGCTGTGGCATTTCTGCTTTTCTCAGAAAAAGGAAGCACTGGGGAAAGGGGACAGAGCACTTGCTAGGACTGAAGCACAGAGAGCTCTCATGACTTCACATCAGATCCTGCTACTCCCTGATGTGTGAACCCATCTTCCTCTGAAGTCACTAGGGCTTCCTTTGAAGTTGTTGTAACTAGTAAGGTAAACATGTGATGAGCTGCTTTTAACTGAGAGCTTGGAGCTGTGGAAGTAGATGATCTTCCTTCTCCTCCTTTTCCTTCTAATTCTTTCCGTGTGCCAGTTCATGTGACCCCTTTTGAACAGAACTATTTCTCAGAGCAGGCAGAAGACACTTTGCTTTTTGCTGGTGGCTTTTCAGATTGTCTAATGGACAGAATCTGTCCACCAAGAGTCAGTGAACATACAAGCAGAGAGACCATGAAACAGTGCTGCTTGGATTTCACCAGCATTATATCTGTTTGTCTCACCATAGGGCACCTTAAAGAACAGAACATAAGACACCACTGCCAGATGTGTGAGGGGTTAGGGAGTTCATTGTGGGTGGGTGTAGCTGGAGCTGTTTCTGAAAGTGACAGTGAAAAGAGCTGTCACACCTTAAGCTTTTGCCTAGAGGTTGCCTGCTCTTTGCTAGCTCTGGAGATGGCTGTGAATATTCTTGTCTATTGCCAATTAAAATTAATATTGAATGGCTGCATTATAGATGATGAAATTATAAACATTGTAGGGTTAAATTAGAAAGGAATCTTGGCTAGATGTGAAGAAAATAGTTCACTGACAGAATATTTATTCTTAATGTTGAAGTTTGCTCGGAGGACCACAATAGCTTTTTGTTCAGATTTTCCAATGTTGGCTGAAAGCTACCCCAGTACAGGCTAGTACCACAGCTTGGAGCCATATGAAACAGAATTTTGACTTCTGCAGCCTGATTTCACTGGTATGTTTAATGGATTAGCTGATGTAATGACAAGCAGGGAAGGTGGCAGGCTTTCAGGTGTAGATAGATGTCCACAAGGAGTTTGAATGACTTAATCTAATCCTCCTACACAGAACTCTACCTATAGCAGAGTAATGACTTCTGATACTAAATCAGTTGTTGGACGACAGGTTCTTGCCTAAGTTCATGGCTCCAGTGCAGCTATCCTTATTTACACTCTAGTTCCCAGTTCTGCTCACAATTAATCTAGCCTCTCCATTGACACCACCAGCACACTTACTCATGCAATTTTGTGAGTAAGAGCACAGTCAGGCCTCTAGTGAGAAAAAACACTTTATTTCCTGGCGCCACATATTCCCCGACTGCTTGCTATTTCCAGCACCTTCTATTTCTCCTGGCATGAAGATACACTTTCTGCTTTAAATTGACTGCATCAAATCATCTTTTTGTTTTTCTGCCTCTTGTACCATATTTGTCTCCCCTAGGACACACTCACTGCACCCATTATTATAATGATTTAATGGCTTTTAAATCTCTTCAGCCCTCATCAGTGAGCTTCCAGTTCTTCTCTTGCAATATTTAAACACAATCGTACTGGAGGATGGGGTGGAAGAAAGGGAGAAAGAGCACCTTGAATTAAACTGTTCTCCAGGAAAGTGACTTTTGCATAGGGATTTATGAATTGGGCTTACATAGCCAATTGTTATATCCTCTTTCACAGCTGAAAAATAAAAAAAATATTGTTTAATTTCATTTTATAGACAAAATCCTGTTTCTATAGGGGAAAATAAAAAAACCAAGGGTGACTTGCTTTCAAGGAACTAATCAAAACTGAAAGTGACTGGGGTACATATGGGAAGGCAAACATTTCATCTCATCCTGAACATGGACAGAAGTCAATGACAGTACTCTCTTTGTACCCTTCTTTTGGCATCTCTCATGTATTTACATTTTCTTTCCTTTCCAATGGGATGGTTTATGTCTTGAGAAGATAGAAAGGCTTTTTGTGGAATAAATATTTTCTTACCCCTGTGTATGTCTTTGGCTATTTGCACATTCCCCTCTCCCTGCAGCTGTTCTTATGCTGTGGACCGTGCAACGTGTAATGCAAAGAGAAATGCAGGGCACCCTTGGAGAAGTATGGGTTTTACAGGACTACTCTTAAAAGGTCTGATCACAACTTACTGCATAGTGCTGGTTAAAGAGATGGCCTCCACTGGCTCTTCTAGATATCTCCAGGAATCGCTCAAGAATCCAGTGCTGCAGGACAGTCAAGGAACCAATGCCTTCCATCCTGTTTAGGTATGGGCAATGTCTTGTGAGGGAGCCTGTCTCCTGGTGAAATATACCATTTTATAAAGAGGACAAGCATTTTTAGAGGTATTGAAAGAGATGCTGCAGTGCTAAGAGTGATACTCAGAGAGACAGCTGGGTGTACTGAGTAAAGCTGAGATCAGGAAATATAACAGGAATTCAGCAATGGGCAATGAAACCGTGTATTACCTGAGATTTATACCTTTCTACAGCTCCTGTACTGCTGGTTTTACTACCAAAAAGAAAAAAAAAAAGCCCCCTAAAAGTGCTGGGTAAGATATACTTGTGGTGTGATCACAGCTGGCAAGTCTAAGGATGCTGCAGAGGCTGTTGTATCCAGAAAATTATAGAGCTTCCTTTAGCAGCTTTAAGGGTAGGACAAGCTGTTATACTGTCGTAAAGTAGCTTCAGGAACTTGCAGTTCCAGTCCAGCCTGCAGGCCTTGCAATTGGTAGTGAAAGCAGACTGAAACTGGAGTACGATTTATCCCTGCTCGTGGGAAAGCAAGCTGTAGGGGCAACAGGGAGTTAGAGCAAAGCTCTTCTCTCAGCAGAGGCAAGGTGGTCAGCTCTCCCAACAATTTATCTTCTAGTCCATCTTAGCTGCTGGAAAACAAACATAATTGAAACAAGCAGTTAAAAGAAGTGAAGCACTTTTGGAAAGATCTTTGAATACTAGGAGATGTTCCAAAAGCTGGAGACATGTCAGTTCTAGTCTGCATTCCTGTATGTCTGCCTGCCAGAGCCCACACTGGCCTGCAGGAAATCTGAGATCAAGAAAGCAAAACCTTTGTCAGGCAAAGAAAGACAAGTTACTATCTTCTGATATAAGGGTCGCCCTGTGGCACATGGATTGTTCAGACCACAGGAGATATGGATCAGGCACATGTGAAGACTTGTGTGTCCTAGATTTAAGAAAGTCACTTCTCCTGGTGTAGGGAACCTCATTCTTTTGGTATGCATGCCACAGTCTACTGATGACATCTCTTTTAGAGTGCCTGAATGGAATTGGCTTGTGCTACAGATATGTGCTTATTTCTCTCTGCTGACTGTGAAGGTTTAATAACTAGCACAGACAGAGATGGTCACACCATACACAGCTAAAGTTAGTTGAGGCGAAGCACAACCCAGGCTCTGGACCCATGAAGCATGAAGTTTACATATTTCTTTGATATCAGCTGTAGAAGTACAGTTAAGTGCTTCTGAGAAATATGGTCAGCAACATGTAGGTTAAAGCCAAAAATGAAGACACTAAATATGTAGTAACTCTCCTTGGAAGTTGTTGTCCTTAAAAATGTTCATTAAATATTTGCCATCTCACGAGCACTGCTGTTAATAGTGGAAGACACTCACATGGCTTTGCTTAAATTGGTTAAATGTACTCACTAATCCACTCTCTTGAGGAACTTCTAGAGTGATCCCAGCATATGCATCTTCTATTTTATGTGATGTGAATGTACTTCAGGGGGAACTTTGATCCCTTTCACCATCCACAGCAACTCATTACAGTACTACAAGACAGCTGGGTCAGTCTCATTTACTTCATACCAGATTCAGTTGCTTAATTGGCAACTGTGCTAGAGAAACTTTGTGAACTTGCAGGAAAAAAATAGCCCAATTAAATGCATTTTGCTTCTTAAAATGGACTCAGTGTATGAACTAGCCTACTCCTTTCTCAGCAGAACTTAACAATAACTAAATGAAGCCAACATTTTCCAACTCAACAATCCTCTAATACACAGCATTTAGGTAGGAAATAAAAAAGGTTATTAGCTGACCCAGAAATTATGACCAATGCCCAAGCAATAGCCCATTCCTAGCAAATGGAGGAAATGCAAAATATTCAACTGCAAATAGAAAAGGTGGTTGAAGATGTGTGTGTATTTAGAACTCTGGTTATGGGAGAGGAAACTTGTCACCAAAAGTGTTGAGTGATCAAATTCATAAGCATTCATATCTATAGATGTTATTCTATATCTGAAAAGATCCTTCTCACTCCAGTCTTTAAGTAAAAGCAGAAGGAAAGTCAGAAACAGCCCAGTCTGCACAGATTTAGTGGATCCAGCTGGCTGAACACTTCAGATTGCAGTGAGGCTGAATTTAAACTTCATTGTCATGGAAGATGGAGAACTATCACATTAGGGTACATAAGGGTACTTTCTTGCCCACCTCAAAGAAGAAGCCAATCACAAAACAGTGTCCAAACTTGTAAATGCCTGAATAAGAGAAGGAACTGGGTGACAAGTAGCTCTAATATGCTGGGTATTTTGCCAGTTGCATAACCAAACCAAACTAATGCAGCCATCAACAAAAAACACAAGTAGATTTTATTACCTTTCTCTACAAGGCACAAAAATGAAATAGCTCTCACCCAAGACACAACAGAAAGCAAACCATCTCAAAAATTCAACAACAGAGAAATCAACTACAATCCACATCCCACCATAGCCAGGCAAAGACCACTATGGAGAATACCGAAGAAATGCATAACCCAGTTCCTCACCCTGGTTCAATTCATCTTGTCCCACTGTCCCTGACTGCAGAAGAGACTGTCAGGGCTCCTTCCAATAACAGGAAAATTCTGCAGAGCTCATCCACTCACAAAGAGATTCACTCTCTTCACAAACAGGTTGATTTAAAGAGCTTCTCATGAACCCAGCCTTCCCTCCTGGATGACCCTATTTCAAGAAAGGGGGCTGTTCCTTACATTAGGGTCTGGTATGGCATGTGTCCCCACCACCCAGTGCCTACTGGGTTGCAGACAGCACTGGAAATAAAAGTTCTTCTTGGTGGCACATACAGAGACCAACCCAGTTTTGCCCTTGCGTATGGTAGGAGGCACCTGGCTACACGTGGTTCTTTTGCCTGGTTATGAGATTAATCCATGTGTCAACTTTAACTCTCAGCACTTCCCTGGGCTAACAGAATTAACAGAACAAAGCAGGTTTTTAGTCTAATTAGCAGCATGAAAAAGCAAAAGAATGGACACTGCTGTAATAACTGTAGTATTAAATTAACGTACCTCTCATGTGGGACAGAAGCCAGGCAGAATCAAAGTGTTCTAACAATATCCAGAATTACTATTTGCAACAATCTCTGCTCAGCTCTCCAGAAACTAGAAATCATTGTGGAGAGCCCTATATCTCCTGTGCCAAGAGCAGACCTGATAATGTTATTTAGCCTTGTTTGATTTACTGGTACAGCCAAATGCTGGGGTGGCAGGAGAGATTTCACAAAGTCTACACCGAACTGTGACAGTTCCTTCTGGCTCATTTAATTTCTGTTAACAAAAGCTTCATGACAGAGAAAGCACAGATGAGCTGGTATTTGCTTGACTGAGGGGAAAGATGATTGCAGAATGATAGAGAACCTAAGCAAAACAAATTTGAGAAGTACAATTTTTCCAAGACTGAAGCTTCAAGCAAGAGCTGAGAGGTTTCAAAGAAAAAGCACATCACACCTGTACAGCCACCTAAGCCTGCTTAACATCTCCCCAAAATACTCCCTCTCTTTCTTCTCCAGAAAAAAAGTTAATTGGCCAATGCCACCCCAGAATCCTAAAACCTTTGTGCTAACTGTGACAGTGCCGACAATCTTAAACCAAAAGAGCTGGCAGCATTATGTCCTCTAAGTGAATTCCTTCATAAATACTCCGCACTTTGTCTTCACTTTAATCAGTTCACCCCTATCCAACAGATTATTCACTTCCACTGAGGAGCATATGGAAGTTAATTTCAGCCACTGGATGTAAAGCTTCATGTTCCTGTTTATTGGTACCACATACTGAGACCCTTTCCAATCCCGCTCAGGCACTTTCAGAAGGGTAAACCACCCCCTCAGGCAGAGCACAACAATCTCAGATTTATCTGGTATTGTGGAGACTCCATGCCTGCTGACAGCAACCTGTGGTGAGGATGCTGATTTCGATTTTCCACTGTTCACTTCAGCTGGCAGGCTGGGTGACAGGAAATGCTCTCTAGTTCTTTGTTGCAACTGCCTGAAACCAGACAGAAATTATGAGGAATAAGAATCAGCAGATGGAGAGTTAAGTACGCACATGGACAGCTTCAGAGGCATTTATTTTGGTGCTTCTGCCTTCAGATTTTGAAAAGTAGGCTACAGCATTGCTTTTCTGCATAAACTGTCCACCTTTACATTTCCAGACAGAGAAGCTGCATATGCGTTGTCAGGAGCGTGCCACCAAAAAGTCTAACCAAATGAATGTGAGCGACTCTAGTGGTAGGACCAGGGGGAATGGTTTCAAGCTAAAAGAGAGGAGATTTGGATTAGACCTTAGGAAGAAATTCATCACTAGAGGGTGGTGAGGCACGGAACATGTTGCTCAGGGAGGTTTTGGACATGCCCTGCCTAAAAGCATTCAAGGCTAGGTTGGACCAGCACCTGCTCTAGTGAAGAGGTGTTCCTGCCTGTGACAGGGTGGTTGGAACTAGGTGGTCTCTGAAGACTTTTGTCATAGTTTGAATTTGTTGGGTTTTTTTGTCCTGAGGCATCAGGAGCTTGCTATGACAACTTGCGTAATTTTTTCCAGCTCTGCAGTCTGGTACAGCTTCTTTGGAGCTTCTTGATTTGGGTTTCTGGCTCTGCAGTCTGGTACAGCTTCTTTGGAGCTTCTGGATTTGGGTTTCTGGCTCCTCCTTCACTTCACTTTAATCTGTTTTTTGGCTATGCATATGCCTTGGGGATGTGGTGAATGGAGAGAGAGGAGGAGTGGTACTTCAAAGATCAGTGTAAGTAAGGTTTCATCTGAATTCCACTGTTTGCTGAAATGGGGAGAGTCCTTCCTTCATTTGTGACCGTAGGAACAGACATGCTAAACATGGAAGACTGGCTCGGAAGCACATAGACCATGGAACTGGACTTTAAAATGCTGACTGACACCAAGGGATGTGTGCATGGATTGAATGGACTCCACATTTCCACAAGGACTCAGAACTGCCTAAAGTCTCTTCCCTTTGAGGGGTTGAGATTGCAGTTTGTAAGGACGTAGTTAAACTCTGGGGTTTTTGTGTGGAGTGACTTAAACATGTCTTGGGTATTTTTCCCCAAATCAAGTTAGTTGTGATTTAGTCTGCAATTTATACATGATTTCTGAGCCATTCTTGTTTTGGTTTTGTTTCAGACCATTGTCATTATTGATTAAATTAATTGGTTAATTTACTCTTGGGGTAAATCCTTTACATCCCTTCCAAGCTAAGCCATTCTATGATTCCATTAATATATTTGTCAGCGCTTGGAAATTATGTATTATGTGAGGGAAAGAGTCACAAACTGAGAAAGAAAATAAAAGAAGGATTAAATAGACTCACCTAGAGACACTATTCCTTTCGTTGGAAGCAGATTAGTCATTAGCTAATGAGCTAACTGGGTTCTCTGCTCTGTAACCTGTTCAGTGGATATGCTATCTTCTGCATGAGATAGTGTTTTCTAGGTTTGGGGGAAATAAAAATATGTGGAAAAAGATTATGCAAGCTATGGGCATAATAAATGCACCCATACACAAGTGTTATCTGGTTATGAGGCCTTAATGTTCTTCATATAATAAAGCTGCATTTTTTAAACTAACTTGTTATCCTGGGCTAGATTAAGGTCTTACCATACCAGCTCATGGAAAAGCCCTTTATCTGTTTATTGCTCATCTAAAGTCACAAAGCATACAAAAAATGTCAGAGAAAAAACAGAGGAAGAAATAGGTGAAAATTGTTAAAGATCACATAGACCTCCTCACAAATTAGAATTTTACCCACTGAGACATACCTGCTCCTAAAAGCACACATTAAGGCATCACACAAAACCCACTTAATCCTGTCTAAAAGACAAAAATTGTTCTTTCTCCTTCTGTACCTCTATTTCTCCTCTTCTGTCCCCATTTCATTTGGGAGTTTAATGGGAAATTTGACTTCAGACTGATTCTCAGCTCTCAATTTTATTTCTTCCTGGCCTAGTAATAGTATTGCAAGGCTCACATATCACTTTCACCCTGTGGAGAAGCAATGCTGATTTGCTTTCCTTCCAGATGTGAAGCAACCCGTTTACGTTGCATACTTGCTCTTCAGTCACACAGCAGCTCGCATTTAACTACATTTTTATGCATTATAAATGCACATACATTTGAAAGAATAAAATTCCCTCTACCCAATATGGCTCTAAATGGAGCTGAGGTGAGCTGTTGTTTCCCTGAGGCAGCCTGACATTTGAAGATCATTTTTAACAATTTCAGTTTAGAACTGAACTTTTTTTACTTCCCAGCTCCTTGTGTTGGTGGGTCTCCAAGCAGTTCCCAAAATGGACACGGAGTAGCCTTCCAATCGTGTGCTAGAAAATATGAATGTAACTTCTATCACAGAGGAAAATGGCTAAAAATGAGAAGAGGCAAATTTACTATAGGCATTTCAGGGGTTTGGTGTCAGCTCTCATGGATTTCTGACACCCAAGTCTTTGACCCACGTTGTGCGGTGCATGCTCCTCATGCGCAATCGGAGCCAAGTAAAGGCTCCAAACCCTGCAATCTTTCTCAAACTTGGATGGCAGCTGGTCAGCCTGCCACACACATGTACAAACAATGGCACTTCTTATCTCATGGAACAGTGTCATTGTGGCCATGTTGTTTGTCACTAAGCACTCTAATGTCAATAGTAAGTGTGGGTGACTACTGTGTAGGTGACTGAGTTACTAAAAATTACCAAAGGGTGTTAATAAGCCTAGGACTATCTCATAAAGTCACTGGAAGGTTCAGAATGTGTTGACAAGGCCTTGGAAGGACAATACATAATTCTACAGTCCTTTACCACCTTGATTTAGTTCTCAGGTTTTCCAGTCCAGAGAAACTCTCACACACAGAACAAGCCTCTGCTAATCCACACTGCATCCACCAAATCATAGTAATTCATAACACAGCCTGAATGTCAGTATCAAGTGTCTAGGCAGCAAGGCTCTGAAGTGCCAGATGGGCAAGAGATGCTGGCGCTGTGTTTTGGGCAAGACACATCCTTAAGCATGAGCCCAAGACTTCTGCTGATTCTGCAGCCCCACTGTGTATGGCACAATGCTCCTTTTGTCCCCACAAGGCAGAGAGAGTGATCAAACATCAAGATTCAATCTACTACAACACTACTGCTGAAGAAAAGGGCAAAATTTTCCAAAGCAAGGCACATTTCATTAGCCTTCTTAATCTGTGTGTTTATGGACAATTTATTTCTCAATGGCCTTTGCAAGTTTCATTCACAAGTCACAATACATGCTGAATAATTACAATTACAATTACTTACAATTACTTAATGGGGCAACGATGCTTTGCTTTTAAAGGAAAACCTCAGAGATTCCATCATCGTTTATTTATGTGTATTTATTTGTGTGTAAATACTTTCCAGCACCAAATGGAAAATAATTTATAGTGACTTCATTCTGATGGCCTGTAACAGACACCCACAACAGTGTCACCCATGGCAGCCTGCCCCTTGATCCACACCCACAAACTCGCAGTTCTCTCTTCATCTGCCCCTGGATAGAACTCAACACATTCCAGCTGCTCTCTTACGTAAAGAGCAACTCCACCACATCACCTTGCTGACCTGTCCCTCCTGAAAAGGACATAGATGTCCATGAGCACATTCCTGCCATGCGAGCCATCCCACCAGGTTTCCGTAAATGCCACCAGATCATAATCACCCAACTGGACACAGATTTCTAACTCCTCCTGCTTATCCCCCATGCTGCGTGCATTGGTGTACAGGCATTTCATGGGGTGAGCTGGGCACTCAGTTTCACCCTAGGACAGCCACAGGCCACCTGGTTTTCACTAAGACCAGAGCTCTGTCCCACTGGTGTGCACACATCAACTATCCCAACCTCCTTCAAATCTAGTTTAAAGCCCTCTGAACGAGCCTTGCCAATTCCTGCCCCAGAACCCTTTTTCCTCTCTGAGACAAACCTCTTCCATGTGGACCTGCAAGATCTGGTGTCTTACAGAAGCAGTCGCTATCAAAGAACCCAAAGCCCTGCCTGTAACACCAGTCTTGTAGCCAGGCATTAATGGACTTAGTCCTTGTATTCCGGCCTGTGTCCTCACCCCAAAATGGAAGTAATGACGAGAATACAATCTGTGCCCCAGACTCTTTTACCAAATGTTCCAAGGCCTTATAGTCTTTCTTCATTCCCCTCAGGCTATGGAATATGGCTTCCTCTACACCTGTTTGGAAGATGAGCAGTGGGTAACAGTCAGCTGATCTCACCAGGTGAGGGAGCATCCCAGTGATATCCCTGATTTGGGCTCACCAGATGGCAAAATATCATTGATTGTTCTCTTTCAGTCTGAAAACAGTCTCTAACCTTCACCTTGGTGTCTTTGATTTCTCAAAATGTGTCGAGAGAAACTGCTGACTGTAGATATTGCCATATCTAGCAAGTAAAGGCTGATTAGGAATCAGTGATACAGATTTCAACAAATAAAGCATGACCCATCTTGCACGAGTGAAAAGAATCACTGAACAAGGTGACTAAGGACACGGTAGATTTAGCAGCATATGAAGCCTTGAAATTCATTTGTTTTCAGCCATAGCAGTTTATGCAATTTACCACAGGGACACATCAACACTGCTCCTAAGCATAAGGGAGTAGGAGAGACTGCACTGTTAAGGATAAGACTGTCCATTTTGTCAGTCTTATGTCAGATGAAAGCTTCCTGCACCCCAAGGAAGCACAGGAGACTTTGTAGTATAAACAAGATTATTACTCTTGAGAAGCTTATACATTGCGTTTGGAGCTCATCCCATGCAGCTCTGGATGCCTACACTGGAGGTTATTACCCTAGGCTTCTACTCTAATTACTGATGTGAAAACAAGGCACAACTCTTAAGGCTTAGGTGAATCATCTTAAGACTTAGAAGTGTCTTTTTCTCTCCACTGACTGTTGATGGTGGTTACACAGATGTTGTTTTGTGAATCTCACCTTTTGTGTGTTTTGTGAAGTGGTAGCAAAGTGAGGAGATACTAAAGAAATATGTTTATTGATGCTTCCTAGGATCTCTGAGGTCATAACTACCCAGTTCCTACAAGGTACTTAATAAGCTAATTTCCTGCAAAATTCTGCCACATTCCATTGTGTTATGCAGATAAGGAAGTCTTCTGCTAATCTCAGCTTGGCCGTGACTTCAGACTGAAAGCAACAATTAATTGCTCTGGGGTCGATACACAGAGAGACTCTCCTATAGTGATGACTGGATCTTGTCCACCTTGCTCTTGGGCAGCTGTTTTGGTCTGGAGTAGAAGCCATGATGCTCTTAACTCACTAGGTTCAAAGCAAGCCCTGAGGCAAGAAAGGAATCTGGATCGGATCCCAGCAGCACAGTCTATCCTAATTTCTCTGAGATAGACTTGTGGGCATATACTTCAGGATATTAAGGAGAAATCTATTTAGAAAGCACAGAAAACTGGAGTTTCTAGAACACAGACTCCAGACATCTTTCACAACCTTAAGAGAGAAAAGCAATGTCTTCCAAAACACATTTCTCACAAAGAGGTGGGGAAAAAAATGAAAAGTGACATTTCATTTTTAATCTTCCTAAATGCAATTTCAGTATCATACGATGATAGCAGCATGAGCAGAGATTGTTACTTTAATAGGATTATTGTCAGATGCTGGCTGTGTTTGTACTACAGCAATGAATTTCTTGCAGTGTGGATCCATTTCCATGTTTGATAACCTAGAAAGACTACTAAATGTGTTTAATTTTAGGTATTAGACTTGCACCAGTTTCTATTTTTCTCCCATTTGAAAAATGATATCTGAGGACATCTCACCCACAAAGCTGAGATCCTGTTATAAGTTATAAAGGCAGTTTGTTAAAAGTTTGTCATATGGTGTTGATTTACAAAGATCAAACATGTGTGAGGGACCTTTCTTACTTCTCTGGTGAGAACCAGAGGCTGTGGCCACATCTCTTCCTTTATGTCTTGATTTTTCTGAATTCACTCAAATCCAGGTTTTGGATGTAGACACAGACTGTGAGCTAGGCTCAAAAAGAGCCGCAGTAGGACCCTGAGCCTTCCTTACACCTTCACCTAGTTCCTGACATAACCCTTCATATAAGACTTAGTGGCTGTGGCTCTCCTTTGACACAAAAGCTGCAAAGATTTTTCAATGACCTTAAGGGTGCAAGCAGTAGGAATTAAAATCAGATGAATGTTTTCCTCAGTGTCATCTGGCACAAGGGAGAGTAGTGGTGAGAAGCTGAGCCTGTAGGTACCTGACATAAGTACACATTGTGTATTGTGCTTTCAAGACTCTTTCACAGGATCTTTAGCTTTGGTATTGTTTGTAGAGCCACATTTCATTTCCCAGAGCTGACATGCTGCCAATTACATCTTTGCAGCCTGTATTTAAGCAAAAATGATTTACAGTTGAGATAGCTTAGCTAATCATAATGTAATTAATAGTCTGTAATGCTTCAGTGTCTTGGAGAAGGAAGCATTTAATACCTAGGAGTTTTGGCTGCACTGCAATGATAGACTGTAGGACATCACTTTTTTCCTAAGATATTTCCTTACTGGTTTAGAAACTGAGAATCTCAAAAAGCTCGAATGTAAGTTTGACGTTTGGATACGTTGCTCATGTTGCAGCATATTCAGCTCTCAGACAGGGTAAGTAAACATAAAATAGTCACATTTCCTTTGCTGATACACTGTGAAATTTCCCACTAAGAATGCAGCAAACAGTATCAAAGATATTAATTCAGCATTTTTGTGTGCATGCAGGGCATGATCTAAAAATTAGCACACCGTGCTAAGAATGAAGACAGCTATCAATTCCTACCTATTTCATGGACGTTCCTTGTAGCCTGGAGGAGCCTCATGAACTCAGTGCCAGGAAAAGCAAGAGCGGAGGTGATTTGGAAAAAGGAAGGAAAGGTGACTTCAGAAATCTACAAAACCCCTGTGAGAGGCAAATATGAACTTAAGGTGACCTGCGGGAGTAGGAAGGGCTGCAGTCAGCTTTCCCCGACAAGTTTCACATCTGCAAAGCCATCCTTTCGTGGATCAGTCATGCCTCCTCTGAAATCTTCAGAAGCTTTATGCTATAAGCAGTTTTATTATGTCTCTCTTAATCATTTACAATCCTGATGTCAAAACCAACTCTGTCCATTCTAGATGGAGCAGCTATATGCTGTAGTGGAAAGATTTCTAGGCTGCTGAGAAGGGAACAGAGATTAGAGACATGTCCTAAGGAACTTCATAACATCCTTTACATCATGTGGTGCCCTGAGATACCTGGCCAGGCATCTGTATCAGAAGATAATTTTAGTCAGAACTCAAGCCAAGAAAGTGATTCCTGGCAGACACAGCTTGAAAACGCAACTCTGGGGGTTTTTTAGCAGGCTTTGTTTGGAGAGGCAAGGTAAATTGTCATGAATACCTTGTCCTGTTGTATCATCGTTAACTTTAGGATTAAGAAATAGTTGTACCCTTCCTACTGGTTATACTAGAAAGCTAAAAGCTGAGATCTTGCTGTCTTGTTAAAAAGTGGTAAAGTGGTTAAACACTGAAGTACCTAGAACATTTTTTTTCTGAGAGACAACTGAACATGTGTAAATAGCTCTAATATGTGCATCTGCTGAGAAAACTAGCTGGTTTTTTTTCTCGTTTCAAGAGATGGGGGTGTACCTATATTTAAAAAATAGAGTTAAAAGCAAAACCACATCAAGCAGTATTCATTCACTATCGTGCATACAAAACTCTGCTATGTTGTCCTACCATGTCAGCTGAAGAATTTCAAGCAGTTTTTCCACCACCAGTGCCACGATGGATATTGGTAAATAAAGAATCATAAGGAACCCTACAAAATTGCACATTAAAGCTTGCAAAGTGTAAGAGCAGTGCAAAATGCCATCTGCAGTTGCAGTCTGGTGTCTTTCCATAAAAGTAATGATTCCTTCTCTCAAGTTCTGAAGCGAATGATCACTTTTTCATTGGACACATCTGGAGAGTACCCAGTACAGTAGCACTGTGAGAAATCATTCAACACCATTCAGAAAAGCATTAGGGATAACTGAATCTCAGTCATGGTCTCTTGGAAGCTGGATTTGCTGTCTGGGCTGTGGATGATTTCATTAGGAGGTACAGTGGTTTAAATGAGTCACACAAAGCCTTGTAGCTCTTTACAGAACAAATGTAGTCACTTTAATGGAGAGAGGTTACATCCCTGAGTCTTTAATTCTCTCTGACCTCATATGGGAAGGAAAAATACAGGTTGTACTGTTAAGAGAAATTGGCAAGAAATTATTTGCCCTCTAGGTCTTTTATAGGAGAAGTCCTTTCTATTTCAGTCAGATCTTGGTAAAGGCCTCATTACTAAATGAAAAATACTAAATGAAAATGCAGAAAGAAATCCTGGTGTATTGATGGCATTTCAACTGATGTGTCTTCACGCAAGCAAATCATTGGGGATTCTTTTTTTTTTTTAAACGAGGGGTTATAGTTACCCTTTTCCATTGTGGGAAACAAGTTTCCAAAGTGGGAACTTTACCAGACAGACATAATTTTCTATATATGCTGGGTAATGGCTACTAACTTCCTGCACCAGTTCCCTCAGGACCCATCAAGTCTCATGGACTTGTGAACCTTCAGGTTCTTCACATGGTCACAAACCTGATCTGCCCCTACCACGGGTGGTTCTTCCTTCTCCCAGTCTCAACTTTTCACTTTTATGACTTGGGCTATTTAGTTTGACTTGTTTCAGTGAAGATTGATGCAAAACAACTCAGCTTTCTCATTAGCCTTATTCATATTCTGGCTAACGAAATCACCCATTTCCTTCTGGAGGGGCCCATATTTTCTCTAGTTTTTTATTTTTTAACTGAATATTTGGTCCATGGAGAATTGATGGTGATGAAGGACAGATCATACATGGCAAAGTTAATCAATATTATCATCTTAACAACAAGCAACCTCTGAAATTTGGGTGTTTCAGCCACACCAAACCTATGGAAAAATGAAGTTTGAGTGGGCATTTGATTAAAAATAAGAAAAATATTTACTAATGCAGAAGGAACACTCCATATTTTTGCAGTCCAAGTGACAGAATTACAGACTGTTTCATGATCCCAGCATGGAAAATTTAATTAAGATCATTTTAATTAATTGCTACAGATTCAAATTAGTAGTTTGTTAGTGCCAGGTGTTTTGTTTTTGCTTTTCTTATTTTTTTCCAAAGCTGTGGATTTTTCTCTCAAATGCTCAACTTAGTCCTGTTAAATTTACACATTAAGAAAAATGAGAAAGTTAAGTAATAACTTCTAAGGAAAAATAACCGTTTTCATTTCTCATAAGCTGTGGGTTATTTTCTTCTCCCCATTCTTTTATTGAAGAGTTTTCACCTTGTGTGCCATTTGTCATAGTTCTTGGGCTCCAGACTCAAACAGCATCAGGTGGGATACAGCCTTCTCTGCTTTAACACTTCAATTGCAAGTAGGCATCCAACCCACTCACTGAAACTGGCAGATTGGTGTGTGCTGAGAACCATTTCCCAACAAATTTCTTATCTGCTCATCAAAAAAGGCATTTTCTACAGTGGGTATAAAAATGAATTATGTCAACCACCTCCCACTTTCCGCAGAGAGTCATGATCAGAGCTCTGCTCACTCAGGCTGCAGCGCTTATCTCTTTAGAGCTGGAGCATGGGGAAAGACCTTAAACTTTATGGTGGATCTCACAACATAGGTTAGGAAGAGAGAGGTCTTGACCTTGTCCTAAAGGCTAAGAAAAAGGTTCCTTCATGTAGATAGCCTTCAGCTAAAATATCAACTCCTATACCAGGAGTGGATGTGTCTATAACTACGGTTCAAAATCCAGTGTGATACACACATTGATCTTTGCCTACTCTTCAAACCAACACAGGAGAGAGGTGGGATGGCAGAGAAATCTCTGCCAGCCTCTTACTACTGTATCATGACAGGTAACAGAAGATGGCTATGTAAGTGTGACAGGATCCAAAATATCCTGTGTAATGCCTCTGGAAGTTAGAAGATCCCCTGTCCTCAATTTCAGATCTAAGGAATTGTGGTAGGGGTCTCATTTGAATTTATCAACTCTGGTACCCACAACAGAGTATTACAACTTGATCAACAGTGACAACTCTGAAAGTTCTCAGCTAGGAGATCTCATTTTTCTTAAGTAAATCCTTGCCTTTGCTACTTTGTTAATTGATGCTACCTGCCTATAACCTTAGCTGAATCTCACATGTAAGGTCTGTACCTAGAAGTCACCTGAAGCAGAAGAGACTCAAGGATGCTCCTCTCATTGCTGTGTCAGCAGAGGCAGCCACATTAGAAATAGGAGCCTAGTTTCAGTTCAGGAGGGTATCTTCTCCAGAAAGTCTGTCTGTTCCCAACCCAGTTTTGTTAAGGATAATTTTAGGTAGGAAAAAAAGGCAACAGTTTCTAAATGTTCTCCAAAATGGGAGAACAGGAGTCACTAGATGCCATCATTTAAAGCAGAAGTGGTAGAAAGGGGAAGGGTACAACACATGTTAGTCACTGCAGTCACTCCATCTTCTCTGATGTTCCATTACAAATATGTCTCCATTTAGTCTTTATTCAGGGATAAACTACAGCAGTTATTCTGTCACCCAATGACCCCTCTCCAGCAGGAAAGGGGAATAAAGAAATGGAGATGAGATCCATAGGTTGAAATGAAGCAGATTTAACAAAATAACCAAACTAATGCCAATGTCAATACATAGCATAGAAATTCATACTCAGCCCTGATGATGTACAGCAGTCATGATGCATAGGAAAGTTGTCCTCGGGAGCAGAATGATGGAAAGAACTAAAATTAGAAACACCCCAGACAGAAGGTCCACCTGTCCTTAGCCAACCTCCCCATTAATACGGAGCATGACATTGATGGCCTGGGATATACCTGTGAGCCAACTCAGTATCATATATTTGTTTATGATATTTGAATTGCAATATTTGATAGTGCTTCTGTTTCATCATCCCTCGTAGCTCTAAGTAATTTCTTAGCTGCTGGATCTGAAGAAACTATCAATAAAGTAATGATGCCGTTTGAAAATTACCAGAATTTTCAGATGTATAGATTTGTGCTTTCATGAAGAAAAAGTTATGCTGCTTTAAGAGGACCAGTGACCTGTCCTCAGGGAGGTTACACTATAGAATTGTCCTAGGTACCTGCCCTTGAGGGATGGGCTAGGTGAGAAGATACAATAGTGATCTCCCATCGTACTTTTCTCAGAATAGGTGATGGCATTGGTGACACAGTTTCTAGTTTGTGTGCACCAACTTGCTTAACCTTTTCTTCTTTTCTGTATACAGCTATAGAGTTAATCAACCCTTTTCCATTTTCCCTAAGCTATCCATTGTCTGGCAAATTTTATCCGGAATCTCATCGCGACCTAACTGCTTTGTTTTCTTTTCCTTTAATTATGGTCTTGAACTCACCACAAGTAACTACTCAGAAGGACAATTCTCCTGTTTCATGACTCATTTTGATAGTTAAAACCCACAGGTCTCTTGGGCCAGTCATCACTGGTATAAGATGACACATGAAAGTCAGTAGTCACTTCATCTAATCTCTATAATTAGAGTCAGAGCAACTGTCTGGGGAAATGTCCATCCACTGATGAAATTCTCACTATTTTAAAACAGGTAACTGTGCAAGGCATCTTACTGATTAAGTAGTATGAAATAATGGATGTACTTGAATTCTTCAATTTGCCTTTGAAGCTACAAAAAGGATCTGTATTCATAGGGTCATCATGGCTGGAAAGGACCTCCAGTATCACTAAATCCAGTCCTCACCCAAACATCTCCCTAACCCCTAGGACACAGCCTCAAGTGCTCTAGCTACTAATTTTTTTAACACCTCCAGGCACAGTGACTCCACCACATCCCTGTGCAGCTTGTTTAAATGCCCAACCACTCTCTCAGTAAAGAACTTCTTCCTAATATCCAATCTAAACCTCCCCTGATGCTGCTTGAGGCTATTTCTCCTCATTGTATCATCCTCTCTCCTATGATGGGAGAAGAGACCAGCACCAGTCTCATTACAACCTCCTTTTAGGTAGTTGAGGCGAGCAACAAATCTTCTCTCAGCCTTTTCTTCTCTTGACTAAATAGGTATGAATAGGCATGGGAATGAATACACACAGTTTATAACTTTATTCCAGTGGGTAATCCTTATTAAATAAGCAGCAGAACTCTCCTCAGAAATGGAGCTAAACAGACATGAGTGTTGCTGTTAGTTTGGAAATTTTAGAAGCAACATCTATCATAAACTTAGGTTTCATGGGTGATTTTTCACCATTTCTGACTGCCTAGCTTGGAACTCTATGAAGCAATAAAGTTAGTGATCTAAACTTCCGGATAACCAGAAGCCTTAATGAATGGATTTGATGATAAAATTAATATGCAAAATATGATATCTCAAACATATCTGTATAATTTGTTAATTTCATAGATAGCTCATTAATACATCTGTCCTGTAGTTTTTAAAACTAATATTAGATAATCACATGACTAACTAAAAAAGTCATACTATAGTTGTATATTAAAGTATTGCTCAAAGTGTTGTCTGCTAATAAACTATAAGAGCCAAATTTGCTTTTTTTGCCTCACTCTATATAAACATGTTTTCTCTCCTCCTCAGTATTTTAAATACCAGTTTTTTCCAAACTTTAATTCACAAACTTGCTGTGATTAGTTTTTGAGATAATCCCAAAGTCAAAATGTCACTATCAAGAGGATGAAATAGCTTCCTACCTGAAGAAAAATATCTTTGCTTCTTCCAGCTACTGTCTCTGTGTGGCAGAACCCACAAGAACGGAGTCATTGTGAGCAGCTTGAGAAGAGACAACAGTCAGCTCTTCATGGCAAAAGTTCAGCCCTTTTTTGTGGTAAATATGTTAGTACAGGCCAGTGAAATTATTCAGTTTGAGTTGTGCTGTAGGGTTTAGACAGAAGGTTATTCTCAGCTGCAAACATTCCAGTTTTTAGGGTCAAGTCAATGGCACCTGGTTAGTCCCTCCACTGAGTTTTCTATCTGGTAATGACTTGGGCAGAGTTGTACAGAGTATTTTTTCATCCAGACTCGAGAAGAGCATTACAGAGCAGAACAGATGCTTCCTTCTGCATCTTACAGAACTGTCCCTGCTCACCTGTGGATCATCCTCCACCTCCCTGCCCTCACAAACTCCTGCACCCCTTTCACACCACCATCATATCCCTTCCCTGTACTTAATGCCACTTTTTCAAGAAAAAGCAGACAAACTTTTGTGCCAGAGACAAATGTCCCAAAGGGAGATACAGACATGGTTGTCTCCTTTTCATACCTACAAGCAAAAGGAAATAGCTGGTCTGGTTTTGGGGGAACACATTTGGCCCGTAGATACAGTAGCATCACAACACAGAAAGAAAAGATACAACACCTACCACCAGCCATTATCACATCTTCCCTCTACTCCTACAGGAAAAGACTTCCTTTCTTTCTGTGGAATATTACTCTCTTGCTGATCTGCCATGTTTTTGCCTGCTTTTTGGTGGCAGGAGTTGGGTAGGGCAGCAGTGTTGTCTCCCTGCGTACACTGTTGGTCACCTCTCTGTTCCTATGAGTGAGGAAGAACATGGTGGTCTCAAGGCCTGGAAACAGTATCCATTTATGTGCCCTCTTTACAGGATGTTGATTTAGAGTTCACACCAAGTTTAGTAATATCACTGCAGATGCCCACCACGTTTGTTTGCAGTGCAGTTCCAAAAACCACCATTTTTTCCAAGCAGATTTCATTTCTTAGGGTTAGGCTAAGAGAAAGAATCTATTGCAAACTGGGTTGAAGAAGAAAGAAGCACTGAAAGATTGGTACAAAGAAAGTATTAGAAGACAGCACAAGAAAGCCAAACTTACTCTTTCCAACAAATTGCACAATTGTGTTTCTCAGCTTCACGGCACCCCAGGTTAAATGATGTCCATACAATTACATCCATGTCCAGTGAAGCCAGAGAGTGCAAAATATTTATAGTGAAGGCACTAGGTTCGATCAGCTTTGCAGGCAGTCAAGTCACAGAACCACAGAACTGTTTGGGTTTGAAGACACCTTCAAGATCACCAAGTTCAACCACTGAGCTAGCACTACCAGGTCACCAAGTCAGCCACTTGTGAGAGCAGAGCTATGTACTGCATCTGCTTGGTGACTACAAAGTGATTGCACTTGCCCTCAGAATTCTTAGGTTTACAAACATAAAAGTATAATATGCTCATCTTGTACGTATATATGTACTCTTATAACATATATTAAAAGTAAATGCTCTTATACATATTAATATATGCTCTTATATCAGCTCTTCAAGATTTTCAGTGATGAATGATCCCACATAGGGAAACCAAGGCAGAAGGTAATTGTCTTTGCTTTAATCCACGTAAGATGACTAGGACATCAGTGTTCTCCCTCTCAGCTAGGATTTGATGGACAATGCCCCATCCTGCTATCAGCCTGATCTCCTCCACAGAGGGCAAAGGGACTCACTCAGCTCAGAGATTGGTCTTGTGCATCACAGGCTATCAGTAAAGCCATTTGGAGGGAAACAGCTCTTTTCAGTGCCCATGATCAGGACATAAAAAGACTGTAACCTGGAACATTAGACAAGGACTTAAATCCCTTGAAAGTAATGAATGAAAGAAATGTATTTAAGAGATTCAATTGAACTGCACCTTGGAAACACTTCCCAGCACTTGAACAGCTTGGACCTGGCTGAGGCCCAGGATTCCTTCACATTTGAGAATGTGAGAGTCACTTTAGTAATTCAGAAAATTACTATCTACCAAGTGACCACATCACAAAACCTCCTGACTGGGTACCATAGTCAGCACATGACAAAGATGTAGATTACTGAAAAATGTTGTCACCAGAGGACTTTCCCCCATCATGTTCAATAGATAAACATCACTGGAATTGGAATAGGGTTGTCTGGGTACCAGGCTATGAAACTGAAGACCTTGGATATGTCCCCTGGTATATGGCACTGAGCTCCTGACATCCACAAGGGGAAGTGTTTTTTGATTTAGAATGCAGGGAGTGCGAGCTGTGGTTGAAAGATGATTGCTCGCACCCCCACCACACAAACGCACTGTATCAACAGCATTAAAATAATACAAACATCATTAGTGACAAAGACAGATTTATTGCCTCCAGCCAGACTATGCTTGTTAAGGGAGCCCTGTGCAGCTACATAACTGGATATGAATTCTAATAGAGTTTGTTTAAAAATGTGGTGGCATTCCAAAAGCAACTGTGCACGATTGGCAATTCTTATTTTAACAAATCTATTCCTTGTAATTCCTCAGAGACCTACTGGGTTGCTGAGAAAGGCTTTTTTTTGTTGTTTATTGAAACACCTTTTACTAAGAACACAGCAAGTTGGATACTTTTCTCACTCCCACTCCCCAACATTGAAGTTCTGCTTAAAGGAAGCAATTGTTTTTTTGTATCTGCATATATTGTGAAGTTGCCCAAATGTAATATGCACGCAGAAACCCATGTAGAAAGTTTATTCAGAGTAATGAGGCATAAACCATGCTCTAATCCCAGAGGAGGAAAGTTGTTCGATTCCCTTCACCAGAAGGTCATGTTCACTTTGGAGCTCCCACCAGCACTAGATTTTGTTGGAAAGAAATAGAGTGACTCTGTACTGATAGATATCCTGGGATCTCTTCCTGTTCTTCTGGAGAAATATGGCCATTCTCTCATAGAACAATTTAGTCTGGATCAGCTCTCAAATGTAGAAGGAATCAGCATAAATGGCAATTATGAAAGAAAAATTAAAAAGCAAGGACACAACAATACCAAGTGCAAAGAATGTCCTCTGAGGACAGATGCCTCACCCTCCCTTCAGAAAAAGACACTCAGTCTTTGTCCCAGACATGGGTTTTATATGAGCACAGAAGCCGAAAGTAAGGGGGTGTGTGTTTTGATAATATTCACATTAGATGTAAAGAGGGGAAAAGGTGTTGGGGAAAAGGGATAGAGGCCCCTTGTCAAGGGCCCTCTATCTTTCCTTCTCCCTTTCAAATGGCTACAGTTCCAGGGGAGGAGAAGGCTGTGCTCACCAGATTTGGGCATCTTCAACAGCAATCAGCTTACGGTGATTGGCACAGCTCTGCTGGGGTGACAGCGATGACTGGCGTACATCTGCCTCAGCATCTTTTCTGCCAACCGCAGTGTCTTCCCTGCTGCAGCTGCAGGGAGAAGGGACCATGTCCCCCAAGTCACACCCCAGCGTCACGTGGCAGAGCCGGGCTGGACCAGGGCTGGACCAGGGCCATTAGCTGCCCATGGCAGCACTACAAGCGGGGTACTGGCCAGTTGAACAGCTGGTGTTGTGGCTTAGAGCCTGGTGGCAGTTTGGTGATTCGTATGGCTGCCCACGGTGAAGTGGTGGCAGGTAGGGGGGCAGGTGCCATGGCTGAAACGGCTGCACTTCCCCTGGGTGCACACACGCTCCACGCCTAGCGTGGGGGGTGGGGGCTGGAGACGCCCACAGGCATCTGCCTCGTAGCTCTGTCCAGGCCAGAGCATGGGCAAGGAAGAAGTCCCTCACCCAAAGCTGAGGAAAAGTACAGCTAAAAAATGATATGCATTTTCTGCATAAAAGCACAAAAACACCAGAGCCTTGACTAGTTGTCAAATGATAACACTGGACCCTTCAAGAAAATGTTCAAAACTCTTTTGAAGACAGATGTAAAAGTCTCACTGAATTTGACAAGGCTTAGCTCAACACTACTCCCTACCTCTAATCACCTAACTTGCAGACTTACACCTAACAGTGAGACCATAAGCTATTTATAGAACTGTAGAACAGAAAAATGGAATCAACCTCATTTTCATAACCAATTTTCATTGATTTTGCTAACTGGAAGAGTCACATTTTTCTCCTTTGAACCCTATATTTGGAATCTGAGTAGAAAGCATACTCCAAGGTTGTAATATCAATGTAGGATCTGACATAACTAAGCAGGAGTGACCATTTGACTCAATATATAATTTGAACCATGGTCACTATAAGGATATCTCCAGTATAGCAGTGATGAAAGCACATGATGCTGTATAACCACAGGCAAAACATTTGTGGACGGGTGCTTATTATTCAGTACTACATTGTGCATCTAATCATTTTTGAATGGAGAAGAAAATTCAATTCACTCCAATCACCATACATTGTTGCTAGTAAAATTGAATATAGCTTCAACAATGAAAAGAGAACAGCCAATAAATCTATGCTGGATGTAAACAAGGGTAGGGGAAAATTTCATAGTTGTTACACAGTATTTTAAACAAGCAAAGTTTGATTTTAATAATGACTCTACTCTCAAAACACCTCATTCTTTTTAATTTATCCTGATATTAGCCCATTCGGGAGGAATAATACTGATAATAAAAGAGAAAACACTAAGATTAAATTTTTCATGAAAGTTCTACAGCACCACCTGTGAATTCCTTCCTCTCTGCTTTTCTGTACCATCTGCATTCACACTGCTTCCACCCAGGGCTGTCTGAGTAGGGGTCTGCAACGCAGCACTAGTGACTAATTTGTGTGAGATAATCCCAGCCAGCCCTGTGCAGAATACCTGATGAATATGACAACTCCAGCCCCATCCAACTTTGTGGCAAATGAAAGTTCACAGAGACAGTAAGGTGTGGAGCCTTCCACTTTGGAAGGAGGAGGTGGAAGGAGGGTCTATGCTGCACTCTTATTCCACTCTTAGTCCTTGTCACAGTCCAGAGCAAGGACAGTAAATGGAATTAACGGTGAGGTAACTTTTCTCTTATATTCCATCTTATCTCACCTCTTCATTCTGAATTTGAAGCAAATAGGAAGGAAAGGGTAGAAGATCCAGTGTATTTACTGAGGAAATGTATTGCTTAAATTTTTTTTCTTCAACTTTATAATGGATAAAAATCCATGTAGAAGCAAGGCCCTGGGGCCCTGATTTCACAGCTGGAACACGACCCTTGCAATCTGATTGCCCTTAGTACAATACATTGGGAGGGCAAAAAGAGCTGAGAATCTACAAGTCAATCAACAATGGCTTTTAAGGAGAGCAGATGTGAAGAGGGCTAGACCAACAAACATCGGGGCAATGTGTTTGACAAAATCTCTTTGTGCTTTCAGCCCTGCTTTGGAGCATTATAGGCTAATTGATCAGGTGATTAGCACTACAATGATGTTTTGTTTATGGTGTCAGTGAATGTCCATAAAATCTGAGCACAATCCAGTTTTTAAAAACTGATACTATTGTCTGACTCACTCTGGCATGGAATAAGGAGAGTGATTCTATGATATAAATATGACACTTTCATATGTACTGTCCACTTGACTACAAGATCTTAATTCAGTCTTACCCTTCCAGTACACTTCCCTTGAGAGGATGAGAAGTGGATCTAGAACAACCAAATTACATTAGGAAAAGGACTATGATGGGGAGAGGTGGATCCAGTGAATCAGGAAGCATTTCAAGCCTGTTGATTCCACTGGATTTTGGACCTTACAGAAACCAGACTTTTTTACCCATTATGACTACCAAGCTATCAATGTTCTCAGAGATGGACAAGCTTTCATCACTCTTCCCAAAGTGGTCACAGACATGAACTTTCTCCAGTACAAAAGTTTAGGCCAAACATTTTAGACCACTAGGAATTCATCCATTCATCTTCCTGCAGTATCTCCCTTTTTTTTTTCAAGTGAACATCAACTTCTCTGAATGCCAGTTTCATGCTTCCTTTTTCTTTTACAATGTTCCAAAGTCCTACCATGAGGGGATGTTTTATTTTGGTTTGGTTTGTGGTGGTTGGGGTTTATTCCATTGTGGCATTTTTTCATTTATTTCCCTTTAAAAAGTTTTGAATTGGAAAGTTCATCATCATCACCTGGCAGAGTTTACTTACAGAAACTACAAAGAAGTATTAATTCCAAAATCTTTTCTTTATCATGTACTCCCATTTGAAGGGGGCCTGATTTGCCTAATTGAACATCAGAAGTTTACACAAACTACCTACACCTGTGGCATCCAGAGGCTTGAGCACAAGGCTTTTCATCCACTTCTCCACTTTATCTCCAGGGTTCCATCAACACATTACTCAAATAAATAGATAAGAGGAAAGAGCAAATTCTAAATCCCTGTTACCAAATAATTCCAAGCAAAGGTTTCATAGTCATTCTAACTAGACATTTGATTTCTCTCCTGTTGGAACATACAAACTCGCGGCTGTTGAGTCAGCATCTGGCTTTTGATAGCTTGGTATTTGCAATGGATGGCTTGAATTCCATCTATAGTTGGTGAAGAATTCATAGAAATTAAATGGGAGACACTTGACAGCTAAATACAGGAAAGACAACTCCACCTTTGAAATGGACAACTTTCAAGGAATAGTAGATTCAAATTTTAAAGCAATAAGGAACCGGGTATCCGTGTCTGATTTATCCTTCATATTTCCCCAGTATTACTCCCTAAACTCTTGACAGTAACCTTGAAAGTATAGAACAAAAAGTTCTACTCACAGGACTATGCAAAGACATACATTATGGTAGGCTTTCTCAACACTGTCCTCTGTTAAAACATATTTCTGTGTATAACTCAGGAGGCAATTTGTCCATATAATAACTGAAATTGCTTCTGTTTCAGGAAATACAGAGTGTGATTGCATTTTTTTTTTTTAATGTACTATTATTATCTCTCCTTGGGTTTTGGATTCCTATTTGGAAACTTTAATGGAAAACATTTACCCTAATATAAAGAACAAATGAACAAACTCCAAATACTTTTCTTTTGTTTAGACTGGTTGATGGCTTGTATATTTTGGATCTTTTAAATAGGTCTCTGTCAATTGTGAATCAACGAACAATTTTTACTAAATCAGTTTTGATAAAAGGAAGAAAAGCAAAGTTGGTCAGATAAAGTGCAAACTACATACCTAAGTGATTCAGCTGTCATCTCACCAGCCAGGGTTGGTGGGAAGGAGTTTGCTAAAGACAGAACACTGGGCCAGCAGCACTGAGCTGTGCAGTGTTACAGAAAGAGGGTCTTGGTGCCGCTCAGATGATGCTGATATTTGAAATTTCTACACTGGGATTGTTTTTCAGAATGCAGTTCCAATTGCATCTCAGCTTTATCTTCTCCTTTACACTAATCCTCAAATTATTGCTGATTGCTCCAATATTTTAACAGCAGCCTCCAAGAGTGGTAATTTCTACCTTAAACAAACACTTAAGAAGAAATGGACACCTTTGAGGGATGCAAATTCTTCTGTGCAAATAGACTGATCTTACTGGCTCAGCAGTCTTTCAAAAGAATCCATTAAAAAACAGTCAAAGGTGACAGCTCTTCAATAAATTCAGCCTCTTTTCTCATTCTTGTGGCTATAGTACCTCTTCTTCAGATTCTACTATTTTTATCTAAGTTAAATTTTCAGTTGGTTCTAGAGTGCTGAAAGCAAAAATCTAGTCTTTGTGCTAAATCTTCGCTGCATGTTTGGCTTAGAGACACCTTCAGCTAAGTCAGTGTATGTTACGTGAAGAAATATCGTAACTAGACTGTAAAAATCCTCTCATTTTTATGCATGTGTTATATCATCTCCAGCCAAGAAATGCCATGGCAGATACACAGGGTATCTAATGACATCTCATATCTAAACAAGCATTTATCTTGCTATCTCTCTTTTTTTCAGTGAACGTATTTTTTTATCAGCAATGACAAATTCCATGTGTAAACTAATCTTTCTACTGAGTGCAGCCTCCTCTTGTGTAAACAGGCACCGCAATATCAATATTCAAACCTGAGCAAAAACTGGAGCGGACTTCTGGGTTTTGTCTAAGCTTTATGACCTTCTGGAAACCTTTTAGTTCTTCAGTTTGATCCCCAGGTGTAAGAAATCAGGCAAGGAAGGTAAGAAACCTGTGTGCCTGAAACAAGACATGCCCGTCAAACTAAAGGGCAAGAAGGAGCTGCACAGGTGTAGAAGGAGGAACAGGTATCTTGGGAAGAGTATAGGGATGCTGCCCAATTGTGTAGGGACAGGGTCAGGAAGGCCAAGGCATGGCTAGACTTGAACCTGGCAAGGGACGCAAAGGTAATAATAAGAGCCTCTGTGTCAACCAGAAAAGAAAGGTCAAAGAAAGTCTACAGCCCAAAGAGAAAGACTGGCAAGTTGGTAACAACAGACAGGTAGAACTCTGAATTACTCAACTCTTTTACCTCAGTCTTCACTGACATTTCTTCCCTCACCTCCCGAGTTGATGGACCACAAGACAGGATCGGGGGTCCAGTTCTCTCTTAGTGTAAGGGAAGATCAGATTCATGACTACCTGAGTAACCTGAATGTATATAAGTCTATGGGACCTGACAAGATGCATGCCAGAGTCCTGGAGGAATTAGCTGATGGAGTTGCCAAGCCACTCTGTGATATCTGAGAAGTCATAGCAGTCAGGTGAAAACTCTGGTGACTGGAAAAAGGGTAGAAAGGATGATTCTGGAAACTACTGACCTGGGCCTGGGAAGATCACAGAACAGATCCTCCTAGAAGCTAAGGCACGTAGAGGGCAGGGGTGTGATTTAAGACAGCAGGTATGGCCATACCAAGGATGAGTCTTACCTGAATAACCTAGTGGCTTTCTATGATGGAGTGACTACACCAGTGGACAAGAGAAGGACTATTAATACCATCTATCTGGATTTATGCAAAGTCTTTGACACAGCTCTTCACAACATACTTCTTTCTAAATTGGAAAGACATTTTTTTCAATGGAAAGTTGGAAAGGTTTTGGATGTAGGTGGACTTCTGTCCTTCTTGAGGTAGCATGTACTTCAGTAGAGGGACTCCTTGTCATGGAAAAATGGTTATTGAAACAGATTCACGTTCAAAACCAACTGTACCCACTCATGTGTAGGATTCTTTGAAAATTATTAAGTATGAAAATAGTACTTCTGGATCATGGAGTGTCTCTGCTGGAAGAGACTGTCTGGCCAGCAGTATCCTGTGTTGTTCATATTCACACTTGGGTGTGGGAATAGAGAAAGATGCCGTATTTGACGGCCCTGTTTTCACATCCTTTATGATCATTCTTACATTTTCAAGTACACCAACACTAACTTAGGTGGAGTCTGGAAGCAAAAAAAAGGATGTCTCACACTGGACATCCAAACCAGTTGCTGCCTTGCTTTCCAAGCCTCTTCTTTCTCCTTGTTGGTTTTCCTTGGCACAAGCCTTTCAGCAGGCATGAGGCAAACACTAGACATGTGGCAGCTGTGCTGGCATAGCCAGAAAACACACCAGCGGAGATCGAGAAGAACAGATGCAGCCCAGCAAGCCTGTGTGGACTGCTTGTACAAGCCTCTCCATGCTCAAAGTGGTGCCAAGTACTTTAGCAATGTGTAATGGGCACCGTGCCCTCCAAACAGATGGATGTGAGCATTGACAAACCGGAGACCACATCCAAGCATTAAACATATGCTTGTTGTGGGGCACTTGTCCTAGCCAGGCAAGTCAAAACAGATGGGCAGACCTGTAGATCTTTGTTTTACACATCTTAATTACACAGCATGTTTACTGACCCTATTGGAAAGGCTCTGTTTTTTAGGACCTTCACTGTGTGTAAAACTGTGGTTTAAAAAGATAAGTCAAATGTGTGAGAGAAGAGCAATTGCCCTATCGAAACAGGCAGCTCATTTCTCTGTCTTTGGGAGATGATGTTTATATAGGAGAGAGCTGGACTGTAATGAATCGGATTAAATTCAGAACAGAGTCATGCAAGATATTCCAGTGAGAAGGAAAACAGCAGACTGCATACAGTGCAGCGAGGAGGAGCGTCTGTGCAGCCAGGCTGCAGAGCAAGCTCTGAGGATTTCTGTAAGCCACAAGATGAATGGGACTCAGTAGCACACCACTGTTGAAAAGACAGACTGCTTTCCAAAATAGTCTCTTGGCAGCAATCAATTTGAAGCTCAGGGAAGGTGGTCTCTCTGTACTTAATAACCTTCAGTGGATCTTTCCCCCACCCCTGGCTGCTGAATTTGCAAGGCTTGCAATGTAATTATTTCAATGTCCCAATGAAGTCTTGGTAAAATTTGAGTCATCCTACAGTAACAGACATTTAGACAAAATGGAGAAAGTCCAAAGGAAAACAACATGTGTAGAAAGAGGTTGAGGAAACACGACCTATAGAGAAAGGCAGTAGATTTGAGATCGGTTTAATCTGACAAAGTAAAAGAGGTCTACAGTTATAGTTCTGCACACTGTCAAATGCTCTCAACAGCATAGGTATAGCTGCTTTCTGAAGGTGATAGTAGTTTACAGGTACACTTGGAAAAGGATTTTAAGATATTAAATCATCAATTACACCAAGCAAAACCACTACAGGATCTAAGGAGAGGAGGAGATTAACAAGCACTGTCCAACTCTAATGTTGCCCTACAAGACAGAAAGGATATTTTTATATCACATCCATGATAGTCTACATGGTAAATCAGAATAAATTTTCAAAGGAAAATTCAGAATTCCCTGCTTTCCTGTTTTTTATATTTTCAAATTTTCCCCAGTAAATTCTTAAGAAAATTGTTCTTGGAGTTCTAAAACTTTACTCAAGTATGTTTGCGGAAGAAGCTCTCCTACGTCAAGGGAAAATATTAGCAGGCTAAGATGTTTTTGAAGATAAGTAAAGGAGGCAGCTTTAGTCCTAACATTTTAGGCCTGAGCTTTCCTGCATGTTCCTCTCTTGCTTAATCCAGGAGTTAAGGAAACCACTTTTACAGAAAAGTATGCTTCACATTTGGTAGTGGTGGATTTTCCACAGGCATCTAAGGTGATGTTAGAATGGACCTTCACATCTGTCTAGTTAAACAACAGGCCATTTCGCTGAATAATTTTTGCTCCATGTTCTTATTTTAGGGCTTTTGGTGAACTTCTTCAATATACTTGGCCTTGGACAGCTGCAACTTCTTAGAGAAAGAGATTGTGTAGATATGCCTGTGTCAATATGGGGCTCACAAGCAAAGCAACAGACCTTGAAGAGTAACTAACAGACACACAAATGTGTAGAGGGAAATGCACACACACATTCTCTCCCTCTGAGATCACAGTATCACAGTAATGATAAGGTTGGAACAGACCTTAAAGATCATCCAGTCCAACCTAAATCCAAAAAAACCTAACATCTAGATCATGCCACTCAGCACCTCACCCAGCCTAACGTTGAACACCTCCGGGGACAGTGACTCAACCACCTCTGTGGGCAGCCCATTCCAAAACCGGATCACTCTCAGTGAAAAATCTTCTCTTAATGTCAAGTCTAAACCTCCCTCGATGGAGCTTAAGACTATGAACCCTTGTCTTGTTTCCAGTGGCCAGAGAGAAAACACTGATCCCTGCCTGACTACAACCACCTTTCAGATAGTTTATAGACAGTGATAAGGTCACCCCTGAGCCTCCTCTTCTCCATCATGGAGAGGAAATATTCTTCTTTGTACATTAACCATTGGCTCAGAAGCATGAGGAAATTAATATTCAAAATGTGCCTCATACAAAAAATTTTAAAAAATTAAAAAGTAACCCAAAATCTAATGAGCCTCCAGACATTTGTGAGATTCAAAGCAGGCAAGCTGGATACATACAGAACATAAAAACAAATAACCATGAATGAAATGTTAAGAATTCAAAGCCAAAATAATTTGCTAAAAAGCATAAACAGAGCATTATTTCTATTGGTCAGATGCCAAACTGAATGCAAAAGAGACTAACAAAATCAGACAGAAATGTTAGAAATTAGAAATTAAGAAAATGGAAAGTCTATGTGTACACTTTCTTGCTTTCATGATTTTCAGAGGCATTTTTGTTCTGGAAAGAGATAAGTTTAAAGATCAGGTGATAAGTTTACTTGTCAAAATAGTGGGATGCTCTGTTCAACATGTAATGAAAACAAGGCAAATAATGTAAAACATGTTTCTCTTTCAGATTATATTTGTAACAAAGTAATTGAGATCTCTAACCAAGTGATAGAGGAACACAGGAGGTTCCACATAAATATGAGAAGGAACTTTTTCACAGTGAGGGTGACAGAGCACTGGAACAGGCTGCCCAGGGAGGTTGTGGAGTCTCCTTCACTGGAGATACTTAAGACCCACCTGGGTGTGTTCCTGTGTGGCCTGGTCTAGGTGATCCTGCTCTGGCAGGGGGATTGGACTGGATGATCTTTTGAGGTCCCTTCCAATCCCTAATGATTCTATGATATTATGGAGGCTTTAAGTGATGGTGCAGGGCATTAGATGCAAAGAGGGTACCTTTTTTGCATTTTTGGAGCTCTATGAGAAGGTGTCTTAAAACTTGCCTTTTTGTGTGTTCAGGTGTCCCTGCAGAAGCTGTCCTAGACATGTTTGGAGAGCATTCTCAAAGTGTTTGCGACATTCCATGCCATCATCAGGGTGACTTGGTACAGCAGATGACCACTGACAGTTTGCACAGACAGTCTGGAGAGGAAGCAGTAGGTGACAGCCTGCCATCAGGGAGGCTGAGTAACTGGTTTCAGCAGAATTTGATGTTGAGAGAAGCTTTTCAGGAAAGAAAAGTTTCCTTGAAGACAGATTCTTAAATACAAATGGCTGAGAATTTTTTCTGCAAATATTTCTTGATTAAGCAGACATTTACATTGTAAATTGGATTGCATCAAGAATGTTATTTTCTACATAAACAGCATTTTTTCATCAGAACAGTTTTGCTTTCTGTTTGCTTTCCCTTGTGCTCCTCAGCTACTCCCAGGGAGGCTTGGTTACTGTGGGAAGGTGGTGATAACTTCCCTTGCTATGTGGCTGGAATCAATTCAGCTTAGGAGCATGGTTTGATTGATATGGTTTGTTTGTGCAGCTCGGATTGTCTAAGAAAAACAAGTTACAGCTAGTTCTAGTGGAGCACCTATAGGATTCACAGATGCCTGCAAAGCAGAGCGGTAATAATGTCTCGTGAATTTCTGTTTAACAGGTCAAAAATTTGTGAGGAAGAGTGAGCAAAAAGAAAACCTCAAATCTTATTTTAGACATATGAGGAAATGCTCTACAGCTCTTCCCATGCCTTCTTGAATTAGAAAGTTGTTCTCCAATCAGGTGTAATGGGAAATAAACACTGATGAAAGCAAACAGTACCTTGTATTTCGCAGCCTGTCACTTTGCTTGCTTGCTACCCAAGAGGAAGGCACTGACACATTTCTCACAGAAACAATTTTAGTCCCCATGTGACTTAATACTGGCAGAAATACATCACTAATATTACTTGTCTCCCTTACAGATACATTATCTTTTCTGTTTTCAGGATGAACAGGACAAAAGTAATCTACTCATTTTACGTCTCTTTAATCCATGTGTTGTTATGGGACAAGAATTTCTTCTACATACACCAAAACAAACTTTACACTAGGGGGGAGAAAATAACAAAAGGAGAGATGTTTGTTTGCAAGGAGCAGCAGAAGCCAACTCCAGAGAATACCTTCCTCAGAAGATGCTCTTTCTCAGACTTGTCAGAGGGTTCAGCAGAGGATCCACTGGCTAAGCCTTATTTAACACAACTGGGAACTGATTCAGCCACAGGCAACCGCTGTTTTTATCAAGGCTGTCACATGCACAGCTGTAAGCCACCAGCCCAGTTTCCACACTACTGACATCATCTCAGTAGGCAATAATCATTGCCTAACCCTCTGCAGGCTTCTGCCTGAGGCATTTGTTTAGTTTGCTTGACCTTAGACCTGGGCTTAAATCTACTGACAGGTTTATGGAGAGTGATCCCATCAAAGCTCTAACATCTTGGACTAACTGAATTATTTTAATAAAACCACACTTCCAGCAGTCCTGTGGGTTGCATGTGATTCACTCTTTCACAAAGCATAGAATCAATAATTCTCATGGTTTTGAGAAAAAAGCTATAAAAGAAAACATTGGTCATTGCTTCTTAAAAACATAAGACTGGAGGACCCTTGAAATACTCCATAATTAAATTCAAATGAAAAAACATCATGTAATATAAAAAACCTGGGTGTTCTGGGGCAGCTGGCTTGTAGGTGCTAGTGTTACTGTATTTGTGAAGTGGGTGCTTTGTACCCTCAGAAAGATAGTCCACCAGTGAGAGAGGCTGAGCTAGTCCTCCAGAGCTTAGCTTTCAGCAAAGGCCCCAGCAGCATTTGAGCAACTTAGCACTTTCCAGGAAGCCAGACAAACTAACACAGCCTGTTTATTTCCTTTCTCTTTCAGTACTCCCACGCCGGCGCCTCTGTAAAGGAAAATATTGATGGATCTGAAATACGTACGACATAGGCTGGGAGTCCGTGTCAGTCGTCCCCTAGCAAGCTGTTTCTGAGGCTGCTTCCTTTAGTGAGACCACAAATTATTCTTCATCTTTCTCTTTTTTTTCTGGGCATAGAAATTTGCCACCTGCTAAGGTGCCACATAATTACAACCACCCATGGCACAGAGGAAGAAATAGCAAAGTTTGATCTATAGTAAGATGCTTGCAGAATATATCAAGATTCACTAAAGGAGGAAGGAATTTCCCCATTTACAAAAAAAAAAAAAAGAAGATAATTATATTTAGGGCCAGCTTGGCAATTTTCTAAAATTTCACTGACGTTCCTGCTGATCCATTTAACTCCTCGAGGGTGTTAGGCTTAATTTCAAAGTGTAATATGCATCGAGATCCCTATTTATACACTGAGTATTTTTGAAGTGCATCCTTTGTTGGCTTGCCATGAGGTGGCGAGGAAACTTCAGTGAAAACTATGTAAAATCTTACTGTGCTTTTTTTTCCTTGATGTACAGACAGAACTGGGCTGTGTTGTGTCAGTGGCTGGAAATGGGAATAGGGAACTGCTAGGGACCCAGTAGTAGCTGGAGGGAGCCTCCCAGGACACAGGGAAGTCCCTGAGATGGGGAACAAATCAGGTGCAGAGTATCAGCTCTTCAGCAACAGTCAAAACAAAGACATCCAAAGGTGCTGTCCACATTCCCACACCTCCATCCCTTCTGTAAGCATGAATAAAATTGCTTTGCCTCCATATGAGGTTCTCACTTCCATTCACACAAACTGAAGAGTGATTTGTAGCTCAACTCCCTCTTTATATCAAAACCCAGAGAAAACTTACACCTGGTGATTGATACCGCAGATGGCTTCAAGACTCACTAGGGGGAGTTTAAACCTCGGTGAGAAGAGAGAAGCCAAGAGATTGCTTAGGAAACCCAAACGAAGTGTATCTCATCCAGTCCTTTTGTGCCAACGTTTTCTGGTAGCAAGCAAAGAGTAATCCCTTTGGAAGACGTGCCTGATGCTGTGCATCATCCAGTGGAGGACACAGCACCGCCGTGCTGCTAGCAGCTCCATCGAGTAAAATGGATCATGGCAGTTGTAATAATGCAAGAACCAATTAAAGAAAAACAAATTTGTTTTTCCAATATATGCAGAGATGATTTCTTTTAGTAATGACCAGAAAGAGGAGAGTGTTGAAATCTCTCAGTGTTAACCTGCCTTCTCTGCTGAGCCTATGCTTGGTCAAGAAGAAAGGACTTTAACTGTGCACTTTTTTCCTTCTAAAATGTTAACCTCTTCTCACTTCAATGAAAAATTCCTAACGAGACAAAATGCTTTAGAAAAAGCCTTATTACTATCATTTTCTTTCAGAAATAGTAACTCCACCTCAAGGGCTGTTAGATCACAGCTGGCAGCCAAAGATCAGACATATCCACCTGACAAACCATTTGAAACCCAGCAGAGATACCCTCACACCCAGAAGGGATAGCTGTTAATGCTGTGGCGTTGCCTTTTGCTATTGCAGCCCAACGTAGTTGTCTGATAGAGGTGAAGTGGAACATAGATGGCTAAGACACCAACTATCTAAGATGCTGAATATGCTCCTTTGCTGTGAAACGCCCTAAGGAAGAGGGCCGGGGGGGGTCTGCAAGCGGCAGAAAATGATTTTCTAAATTTGTATTATTTTCTGTATTTTTTAACAGCAAATTCACACAGTTTTTAAAAAAGAACTAAGAATTTCAACAAAATGAAAGCAAGTCTAGCAAAAAAAGTTATCAGTTTTGCTATTTTGATGAAGCAATCTGCAAAATAATCCTTTCCTCAAGAAAACTTTCTTCTGGGTTTTGAGCTTGTGAGTTTGCCCTGCCCTGTTTCGCAGGTGATTCAGTTCCTGCGCTTTCCTTTTGTCCACTGCATTCCATGCTCCAGAGCAGGATGATTTTCACACACCATCATTCTGTGTAGCCTAACCTCATTTTTCACGTGAGCAAACCACATGAGGGGACAGAGCCTAAACTGGCAAATTTGGCCTAAAGAATAATAATTTCTTTTACAGAAAGTAGCTCAAGATGCCACACTGCCTCATTTACTCACAGCTCTCTAAAATATAGCTCATAATTCTTTTAAAAGCTACATGTACCTGTTTATTTACTAATTCTATTAATTTGTTTAAACCTTTATAAAATGCTTAAAACACTATCCTTAGCAAATCTTATCTATGTTATCCATCCAGAGCTCCTGCTAAAGGTTGTACTGTGTTGTACTCCAAGCAAGTAATTAAAAGCAACCCAAACATGTCATTTGACTCCTGATTTTTATTTCTTTTACGATCTCCTCAATAAGCAGGCATTGAGAAGGAGCCTGTCTTATCATCACAAAGTTATTTGTTTCTGTAATTCAGTAGAGTCATCTCAGCGTCACAGCCGGAAATTAGGATTTTCTTTTTGACTAGAGGATGGAGTGGGGTCCTGCTGCTTTAGTTCCTCTTACTATCAAAATAATCTCCCATGGGTGTCTGTCTGAACTCACCTAAGTGATGAAAGCCTTTTAAAATACAAACCTAGTAAGTATCATAACACTGAGACATAATGGCACTATGTCCTGGTTAGGCATGATTAGAAAACCTTGGAGCTTCTTTTCCCTCAAGCAACTATTTTTGTAACTCGGTCAGTTTATCTGCAGAAACACAGCTTTAGAAGCAGGGCTAAGCATTTCTTTCTATTTGAAATCATCCCCTAATTTGTGTGTCCTAAACCTTGTTTCAGTCATTAAAAATAAGTGGAAGGATCTCAGCCTTGTTTCAGGATTTTCTGTGTGTTTAGAGGAAGTTTCCTGGTGGTCAATATCGTCCTTTGTTCTGAATTTCCTTGACAGCCAGACATTTTCCTCTAATGACTGCAATCCCAAATGTGAACCTCCTGATAGTATTTAGTTAATGGAAGAGAGATTGATTTTGCAGAGGATCTAAGGCAAGAGAAGGGAAAATAGGAAAGGATAAATAGGAATATAGTGTTGGAATGAATGAGGACAAGGAGGGGAAAGCTAAAGACCAGGACTTCCTGTGAATACACATTTGGGAGTGGAGAGAAGAGAGAGAGGGGACCAGAAACTTCAAGATGATGGCAGGGGGTAAAGAATTTTGAGGAAGGAAGGATGAGAGAGGTATGGAGGGAAAGTTTCCGTTCTGTCCTTTGGCTTCTGTTGCATGGAATAAAATTGCCATGAAGAAATGTCATCTTTTGGCTTCTACTGTCCTGTCCCTTAAGGCCCATGTAATTGGTCTCCACATGTTCACCCAATTTTAAGTCAAATTTTTAGCCTTCTAAAACTCATCAATCTTAGGTAGGACTTTTGGCAACCATCGGAGAAGATATATTGGGTGAAAAATTTGAAGGTTTGGAACCGTGAATTATAGTAGACAGAAGAAACCCCACTGCATTCATCTCTCTGTCCTGCCCTCTGCCAACTCGGTGACAGTGAAGAGCTGATGCCCTGCTCTATGCAAGAAGCATAAGCAATTCCATCAGGAGAAGTAAAAATGTGTAGACAAATACACATCCTTTTTCCTCTGAGGATATATGTTAGCAAGTGAAGGCGGAAACAGGAACTTTGCAAGGATGTTGCACTCAGTAGGATGTACTGCCACAAGGGGGTAAGAATGAAGTTGTGCTAGAAAGAAACTTGAAAAAAATTTGAAACCACAAGAAAGTTTGGTTGTGCACAATTCTAGCCCATATCTATGTATTCCATCATCTCATTTTTCCTGAGAGTATTTATTTGCATTGAAACCAGCCCAACATCTGGTGGAGGATAACACTACACATTTGAAACCCTTCACTTGGCCAGCACCCCTTTAGAGTAAATCAGTGCACTGTGGGGGAGCTCTGTGAATTGTGTGGTTGGGTTTTACACATTGATTTGGAAAGAAAAGACTTGGAGCAGATGACAAGAGGACAAATGTGTTGGCTAACTCAACATGTACCACACATTCTGGGTCTAGGAAAAGTGAAAAACATGGTGTGCTGCTGTTTAGATAAGAATACTTTAAAAATTATGTCTCCGTGATAAAAAGGATAGTTTTGAGAAGCATTGTCCCTAAATCACAAGGCACCACACAAACAAGAAAAAAGGGGGGGAAAAAAAGTCAGGTACCAATTGTTAAATATCATGGGAACTCGACACACAAAAATCTATTTGTTACGATCCAGTTTCTAGCTCTGTTCTCTGTAAGTGCAAACAATTTGTTCACCTTTTCTGCTTATCTTTAGCACTGTATTTCTAACAGAATGCCCTTAGTCCTGGCAAGTCAAGAAAGATGCATGATGATGTACCAGCTTCCCTGAAGCATCTTAGGGACTACTGTTTGCACATCCACACACCTACATATAATCCACTTATGTTCACCTGCTGCAGATGGTGACATTCAGTTACCTCCCATCTTTTTCACACAGTCTCCTATATCCACTGCAGACCTTAAAGATGTGCAATCTTTGGTCGTGATCTTCAGTCATCTAGGAGGCTGACTCAGCTGAAAGATTTTGGTTTGGATAGAAATAACCTGGAAAATGAGATAGCTGATTGCTTTCTAATTATGTGGTGAGATGTAGTTATTATGGAAAAAACATGACACTGAAGTGCATGATGTGGAGAACTTTAGACAGAAAACCCTTATTAAAAATCAATGTATATCCCTCAACAGGTTTTTGCACAGAAGATGTTTGTATGTGTATTTTTGAGGCACTGTCTGGAATGTCTGATTCTTGTGGTGTGTGTGGCCCCAATGTAATTTGAAGGAAATGCAAAAAGAGAAGGAGAAAGCAGCGGGCAGCTGTACAGAGCTACCTGTTTTTTCTGGGAATGAGTTACATCTGGGTCATCTCCAGTGATGTACCGAACACATGGGCCAAGCAATGGTCTCCTCTCAGCAAAACGGAAAGGTGGGAATTGAGACTTGTTTGATCAGGTTGGTTCAGGAAGTTGATATCTGGTCAGGTAGGAGATTCATTAATTCAAAGTAAAGCAAACCAGAAAGCTGTGTAGAGTCACCCAGGAGCTCTGTAAACCTCAGCCTCACTAAAAAGTATCTCAATTCTACACGGCACAGAACGAGACAAGACAGGAAAATCAACAAACAATTTCCAAACTGTATATTTCAGACACATACAGGCCTTTTCTGTACTCAGGACTTTATGAATGACTCCAAAGGAAAAATCACTACTCAAATATTTTTCCCTTGACTGTTCTTAATAAGCATCAGTAGTCTTGCTCTCTCTGTCTGAAATGATATCTCTTTAAACATATCTCCTACATCCCTTGAAAACAACAGGGTCACTTGTTCATTTCTTCCTTATTATTGCAGTAGGAAGTGTCCTTACAGCTTTTCAGTGCCAGATATCTTATTTCCCAGGAAAAAAAAAAACCAACACGAAGAACAGCAACAATAAAAACACCTCACTGAAAATAAGAACTAATAATGACTGTATAATCTCCTAGTTTGACATCTACATGCTTATTTCCTCTTGGAAAGGGTATTTAAGGGCCTGACAGCAGGTGCTTTTATTTTACTTTCATCTTGTATTTGAGAGGGTTTTTGTGTAATGCTTTTCACCAGAAAAATCACTGTATGGCCTGTGTCTCAAGCAGTTAGAGTGAAAAAAGATGATTGGATGAAGTTAATTCTTTGGAAGATTTGACAGATAAATGGAAAGACCTTGACTGTCTACACTGATAAAGGGTTTGTCGTGTCAGGGAATAAGGAAAAGTGCAATATTCCTGGAAGAGCTTTAAATTACATTTTCATTCTGACCTACTTTTTCCTCCAGATTTTCAGGTCTGGTTGATAAGTGTGAAGCTAAGAGTTACTGTTAAGAAATCTAGTTTGAGCAAAGTAAGTCTGTCTTGTTCTGGATGGCTCTGACTCACAATGATTCTTCTAATTTACAGTGACTCTTCAATCCTATTTATTTTCTGCTTTTTCTGGATGTGATCCCACTACCATGGTCATTAGTTGCAGCATGCTGGCAAAGACTGCAAGCAGCCCTTTCAATAAACCCAAGATCGTTTTGTAGTAGAAGTTTTCCTTTTCAGTCACAGTAATCCCCCAGTAATCAGATTACTGGAGGTGTGGGATTGTGTTTCAGGGCTGCGAAGACTATTATATCAGTGATAATGGTAATTACTTGTTCTAGAGCGTTGTCTGACTTTAGTGTCCAAACCTTCTCTGACACGCCGTCCAGCACACGCTCTGTCGGAAGTGTGAGATTCCAGTGGCACAGATGATGGTTGTAGCCCACATTCATCCCACGTGGCTCCAAAGTCTTCTATATGACTTTAAATGCTTTAATGTATCTCTCATGCTGAAAGCCAGTTCTACCCTGAGTTCCCTTTTCTAATTAAGAGAAAGGCACTTCTAGAAGACTTGCAAGGCTTGGCTAACCTGCAACAGCAGGATCTCCCCTCCTGACGCTACAAGAGATGAAACTCCTAAGTTGGGCACTGAAGTGAGGCAGGATGAATTTATACCATTGGTTTCAACTCCTCTACACCGTGAGCCACCTCTCAGGGCTGATGTTCAATGCCTGCTGTTAGTTTGTGCTGAGAGTCAATACAAATTGCCTGTGGGAGCATGGCATGTAGCACAATTCCAACTGTGAGGAAAAACTAATAGGCACCCAGCAGTCACACATGCTGGAAAACTGAATGAGAGACAAGTTTCTTGTGCACAGGCTAGTCTCAGAGACAAAAGGATACCTAAGCCTCTAGTTCCTTGAATACTGACAGATTGTCATTAGAACATAGGAAGACATCCTAGGGATAAAATACAAACAGGACAATGGTGGATGGATCAAGATGTTGCCAATTAAACCCCAGCAACAAGAAAAAGAAGCCATACACTATAACCTTCTTCTTGTCTTCTCCATACATAGCCATCAAATCAGTGCCTGCCAAGTGGAGGAGGTTTCTCTGTGCCTCCAACATCTACAAGAACCCAGTTTTTTTAAGAGCTTTTGTCTCACTTTTGAAGGCCTACCACTGGAAATGCATTTTGTACATGATGTCCATTAAACAATCATTACAATTTAGCCAAGACTTTCTAGTTCTAGATCGGTCAAAAGTACTGAAACTGACGGTTTCAGAGAGTTTTCAGACTGTAACATGTTGTTAGAGAGAAGCTCACATCTGTATTCTTACAGTTGCTTTTTAATTTTGTTGGAACCTTTCATAGAACCATTAGGGATTGAAAGGGACCTCAAAAGATCCTCTAGTCCAATCCCCCTGCAACAGCAGGATCTCCTAGACCAAGTCACCCAGGAGCCCATCCAGGTGGGTCTTAAACATCTCCAGTGAAGGAGACTCCACAACTTCCCTGGGCAGCCTGTTCCAGTGCTCTGTCAGGCAGAATACTTTTAATCTGTATGTTTTAAATAATCTTTTAAAACAATCCCAGCTGAATGAGCTCTAAGATGCATACATGGAAGTAAATGAAATAACTTATTCAATGCTATTTGTGTGGTTTGAAAGTTGTGGGTAGGAGTGTTACTAAAAACAACAAAATCAAGATTATGAAATATGAGCATATCAAAATGATTTCAGGTATGGCATGGATTTGAGTTGAGTAACATCTAAAACAATTGCATGATCCAAACAGGTAGTTAGATAAGCACTATAGAATTAAAATACTTCTTATTATAATACTAAACATATTCTTCTTATTTATAATACTAATATTGAACAACTACACTACATAGAAACATTTTTACTGAGGTACAAATTGACACTGTAAAAAAAGCAGCAGGCGCTAAAGCAAATTCCAGACTCATTTACACAAGATAAAGTCTTGCCAAGCCACGTACACGTAAAATTTGCTGCTCCCAGAAATATCAGGGACTGTTCCATTAAAGGAGGAGTTTCACAGAGAAACCAGGAGAAACCCTGTGATGTCTCCCTGTAGCTAAGCACAGAGAATTGGATCTGCAGCAATATGAATCTCTTCCAAGTGCGCGGAGCATTGAGCGCTTGCTAAGCCCCGTGTGATACCAGGCACTCCGCCAGGACTGTAGAGATTACGGGATTCCATGACTGATGGCTCTATCACAGGCCTGAGATTCACGGCTCACACAGCCGTGCTCCAGTGACACGGTGGTGTGCCTGGACAAAACGCAAAGGAATTTGCCTTTGAACGCAGCTTAGCCAACAGCAGAAAATGGTTAAGACTAGTCATCTTCATTTGCATTTGCAGGAGGCAAAATAACTGCCTAAGGACAATGGCCACAGCCTAATGTTTTGTGTGCTGATTTAATTTGGCATCTGAGGCTCTACTGTGGAAAAATCCTTAGTGGTCTGGTTAAACCACATAGCCGCAGGCTCCCTAACTTTTAGGTATCTGTTCGAACTGAATCTCAGCTTTCTGCTGTTCCCTTTCATTGTTTCTTCTGTTGCCTTTGGCTATCAGCTAGCTGCGTACATTAAAAAAAGCAGCATTGCCTCTCTGGATGTTTCAGGCTTCACAAGATTAGGCAGCTTCCTCTCTGTTTCTCAGCTGAAGGAAAAAGAGCTACCCTTTTAGCCTTTTTATCCTCTGAAGAGCCAATATAATTTTTGCTTCTTCCTTTCCTCCCATTTTCAGTGGCCTTCAATGCAATACTTTAAGTGGCATTTTCTTTCAGAATCTGAATAAGTTCTAATGCTATTTATCTAGTTTCAAAAATAATGATTCTACCATGGTGTACTACTCACCCTGATGTCTTATTTGAAAGAGGCTGAGTTCTAGCAGCCAGCTCCTCTCCGTTACCAGAGTCCTTCTGCAGGTTTCTCAAGGAAAAGGTTCTCCTACCATGTGGTACTTATTCCTTGGGTTCTGCAACTTCCGATAGGATAAACGAAATGAGATGTACCTCACAGAACGTTAGGGATTGGAAGGGACCTCAAAAGATCATGTACCTCACAACCCTTCAGTCTGGTTAGCAATAAAAACTAAACCAGAGGCCTTTTGAGGGGCAGTATTGTGTCAGAAACAAATGATGGTTATGGAATCTGTTTTTCTGTTCTCTCAATAGGGATGATAAGTGGGAGGCAACTGCATTCTCATGATTTAACTCCTAATATTTCAATTTCTATATATTAGAGACACTCAGAGTGTCCCTGAAACTGCCCATGACTCCCTCATGGAAACAGAGAAGGTGTCTACTCTTTTCCTGTAGGGTAGGTGCTAAGATAAGTATCACAGTATCACAGTATTATCAAGGTTGGNAGTGAAGAAAAGTAGAGCAGAGTGGAGAACTAAACCCGTGCTTATCAGATCCCAGGAATGCGTGCTGTCTAGTGTCCTGTGTTTCCTCCACATCCTGAAACCAACCAAAGCTGACTGGAAAGTTTCATTATCAGAGACAAGCACTGAACATAACAGAAGCCAATACAATGATTCCAACAAAATTGCCTCTCCTGTGTTTAGAAGGCCAAGAGAAAAAGTGTCCACCTTCCCTCTGGGCTGGGTTATAGGAGAAAAAATCCTAGACCTTTGAGACCACAGAGAAGAAGGTTAACCCAAATGAATAGTTGTACGACCAGAGAAAAGTGTTCTGAAGCCTGGTCCCTGCTCTTGCAAGTGGGACAACTACACAGACTCTCCTCTTATTTGACCAGTATCCAGCCTGAAACCATTTAGGTTTTCTTTTGCTAGTCCTTCTGAGGCTTTTCCAAGGCTCTTCTCTGCTGGCTAGCAGCTTTCTCCCAATTACCAGCCTGAATTATTATCTTGATTTTACCATTGCATTGCTCCTGCCCGTTTTACTTCTCTGTTTCACAGCTTCTTCCAAATAAAACCACCATCCTGGATCTTTGTCAATTGGCAATTTGAGACAGATTTCCTTTCAGGCCTGGTCTAGAGGCCAATTTAGTCAAAGGCAGTCTCTGTTAAGTTCAGTGTGCTTTCCAAGTGGGCCTTTCTAGGCTGCCCATGTAGTGTCTGGGCGTAGGAGATCTGTATTGATAGAACAATTTGTCTAACAAATTCGAACTGCATCTTACAGACTATATGATCCTTCATTTGCCTGCTTTGTGAGTTCTTCAGGAAGAAAAGACACGGTGGCAAAATAGCCAACATCTCAATAACAAGTAGGATCTAGCAGCCAACAGGAGAGGCACTGCAACTGTAGTGGAGCACTTCCTTAGGCATGCATTCATCAAACGCATCCAAAGCCACCTCTGGAATTATTTTACTGCCCTTTCTCTTCATTTCACCCTTCAGCTCATTTGGGCACGGTGTGAACCAAGTGTTCCCACAAAAAACCCATAGAAAATACTCTTCTCACTATCCTTTCTCTTTTTTATTTTAATCACATTTTAATTAATTTTAAGTCTCCAAAAGTGACATTGTCATCAATAATATTTATATTCTGAAATGCAGGGCTTTTTCAGTTGCCAACCAATACATAAAAGGTCCCTCATTCTACCTTTTTAATATTTTTTCCTCAAATGTTACTATGCAAAAGAGGTTTTACAGTTACAAAGCAATCACTTGATTTGTACTGATTAAAACACTGCACTGCAAGTGGTCAAAATAGCACACTAAGCAGTAGACAAAGCTGTTGCCAATGGATTGATTGACCAACATTATAGACAGTAGAAGCTCAAACAATGATTCATAAAGTAGTTATATAACGTTAAGCAGCAGATGCTTAAGAACTGCAAAGCTAACTCTAGCCTGAGACACCATGTGTTGAAAAAAACCCCATAGTCCCAGACTGGAATTTAATGTATCCTAAACCCAGCAGAACAGAAGCAAAAGCAGTGTGGCCTGGAACATCTCAGCAGAAAGTTAAAACTCAGCAGTCAGGAGGGACACAACTCACACCACCTCAAAGCAAACCTCACCAACTTTTCCAGAAAAGTTAGGATTGCCATTCCCTTTCTGTGTAACTCCAGTCACAGCAAAGGCGTTGATTTAACTATTTAAATGTTTGCAATCATTAACCTTCCAATAAAAACACAGCTTCAGCTTATTAAGCTCATTAGCCTGTAACAAATGAAGCTTCTGAACATGCCAAGGAGCAAAATATAACTGGATTCAGAAAGCAATTAGATGCATTTGGAGAGGATGATGGGTCTCTTGAGAGCTATTCAGCACAGAGATGAGGATACAGTCTCTGATTCAGGAGATTCCTGGGCTGCAGGGTGGTTACATCAAGGGAAGCCATACATGTTTGGCTGGCTGTTATTGCCTCCATTACTCCTTGGTTCCAAACAGGTCAGGTGGTCCATTGATCTGATTCACTACAGCTGGTTTTATGTACTACTAGTGCTTGGCCAGCAGCCAACAGAGCATCAAACTAGCTGAACCAAAGTAGTAGAAAGCATGGGTTTACACCTTGTCAGCTGAGCAGCCCCTGCAGCAGAGCAATGGTACAAACACTCTACTCTGCAAGTTGAGCTTTCGACCAAAGAATGAATGCTGCTCAGCATGGAGGATAAAGGCTTATTCAGCAGCAGCTGACAGACTAATTATGAGACACATGCAGCTATAACAAATTGTACAGCCTTTGATCTTTGTCATTGCATTTTTCCTTTTTTTTTTTTAAGTGTAGTCAGGAACACCCTTGATACAGACAGACTTGCACACTGCACATGGTAAAGGACCAGTTTGAAATGCCTGGGTCAGGAGGAAACACACCTATCACATTTGGTTTCACATTTTCAGACAACACCTCATTTTCTTGGAAGATTCAGAGCTTCTCCTGGAATGCCTCATAAGAACAAAGCTTCATGCACATATTTTTCAAGACTACCAAATGCCTCTCATGGACCTGCTTCAGATGTCACCAACACTTTTTGCAGGTGAAGCTCTCACTTGTCAGGTGGCAGTTGCCTGACACACTGAAAACAACACCAAACAATTATGATCTTGTGTGCTTTTAATTCCCCAAAGTAATTTTATTGTTCAATAAACCGCTAAATCTGAGTTGAGTGCACCTGCTTTATTCCAGGGAAAGTTTAGGAACAGGGGAAATGGAAGCTAAACATTTTGCTCTCAATCGCTGCACCTGAGCTGCATTAACTGAACTAGGTGTCCTAGAAAATGGTTATTCTCCTTAATGTTTGGGATTATCTGCTTTGCTTTGTCTCGAGTTGGTCTCGAGATCTACATGAAACGTTAGTGGTACAGATCTCCCTGCTACCAGTTTAAATGTGGCTGGGGGGCCTGTTCATTTAGGACAGTTTTTGCTGTCCCTGACCAAATTTAATGAAGGGAGATGCAGTTTGTTTCAATCTTACCTGTGTGGAAATATCAGTCACAAGCGTGTCAGCTGTGGCTATAACAAAAAGCAGGATCATGCTTACATTCTGTTGCAAGATCATTAGCTTGTGGAATGCTGTTTGTCAAACTGCCTGCACTTTTCATTTAGCTCCTGAAGCTTAGGGTTTTATGTACAGTTGCATTAACTTCTGGCTGTGTCCCCACCCAATTCTCATCACACAGAATGTCTCAAATAACACCAAAGCTTGTGTATCTGGTCACCAGAGTTGTCTGTTTGATTGTTTTCAGATGGAGAAAAGTTCTTAAGCTCTAGTGATACGCAACTAGAAGATGGTTAACTTCACAGCTACAAGTTAGAAGTTGGAAGTATGAAGAGAACCTTGGCAAAAGTAAGCAACAGATAAAAGGAAGCCACAACATGGTATGAGGACCAGTTAGTGAGAACTGTTTTCTGTAAGAACAGCTGTTCAAATCAGGGCAAGGTCTCACTGGCTTTGTAGTTGCAACTCAGCATTTCATGCTAGAGTGAAAGTTTACAGGATGAAAGATTTCCAATTGCAATATGGCCAGCCCTTTCTCAGCAACCCAACACACATGTATGAACTGTTCATGAATACGTACAACTCTGCCACATACAACCATGACTGTAGGTATCAGTTAGGTGGAAAAGATCCCCCTTGCACCCAACATCAAATAAACACATACCTCATAAATATGAGAAGGAACTTCTTCGCAGTGAGGGTGATGGAGCTCTGGAAGGGGATGCCCAGGGCAGTTGTGCAGTCTTCTTCTCTGTAGATGTTTAAAACCCACCTGGATATGTTCCTGTGTGGCCTGGTCTAGGTTGTCCCTCTCTGGCAGGGGGATTGGACTAGATGATCTTTCAAGGTCCCTTCCAATCCCTGAAGTACTGTGGTTCTGTGGTTTATATCTTTATGGGTTATAGGGTTTGTTTCTGCAAATCACTAGCATGGGATTCAGCTGGGAACACTGTTTTGAGCTCTGCACAAGCCAAGCTAGAAAGATACATGAAAAGTGATCCACAGATCCAATGCCTTCTCAAGTGAGAAAGAGACACCTAACAATCTAATCATTATAACTGAGTGGTGGCAGCTGATCCTTAAGATGGAGAGATATCAGCACAGAAGGCCAGCTCCAGGGCCTTTATGACTAAGTGAACTTACTCATATGTGAAATGACTCCATTTTCTAAGAGGAACAAAAGTCACAGAACAATTTACCAGCTGCAATGGTGTAAGGTTCTGTGATTTAAAAACAAAGGCTTTTACAACAAAGCGGTCATGTTTGGACTGTGACAAACTACAGAATAGATGAGCCTTAAGAACGATACTAGGAATTTTGTTGTTTGAGTATTTTGGTTTTATTGAGGATTTTTTGAGAGTTTGTTTGGATTTTCCTCCTTCTTTTCCTTGTCATTTCCTGATATTTCATCTGAGTTGAGAGTGGCATTGTTGATTTTAAAAGGGTGGACTTCATAAGCAGAATAACGATGTCCATATGTCTGGTCAGTTTGTTAAAGAGGACAAAATGTGCATCTGTTAAATATAATGAACAAAGAACGATGGATGATGCCTCACACTCCCAAGCTTGTAATTAAACAGGAGGGAGAAGCTGCAGGGTAGAGTGGAGAAAGCATCATTCAGCCACAGATCCTTGACATGGAGATGTCAGTTGTTCTAAAGTGGTTTTATCAACTCTGACAGGAGGACAGCAAGGAAATGGAAAAATACCCAAAACAAAGCATTGGAAGGGCATTTTAACACTGCGTTAGGCAAATGAGAGGATAAATGATGACTGCATATTGGATGGTGGTGGGAAGGTTATAAACATTACCGAGACAATTGCCGCTAAATGAGGTGTATCCCAGGCAGCTGTTGTGATGCGTATAGGAAGCTGTTTCCAAAAGAAAAGATTCTCCCATCAACAGTAAACAAAACAAAATACCAAGATCTCTTCCACACGACTCACTGGCCATGAATTACTCAGCAGTATGTGAGTCAAACCCTTCCAGAGGCAGGCTGTGCTCTGGCTGCCTCCTTCTGGGTGCTGTTTGATTATGGACATGCACACTCCGCAAGCCTTAATTATCACAGCTTCCACACGAGCAAGCTAGCCTACCTTGTTTGTCTGGACTTGCATCTTTCATGTCTTTCTGATCTATGCGTGATAAATCTGACTGACTGAGACCTGCAGCCATTGGAGGGATGGATTGCTCTGATCACAAGGATTACCGGTTTCTTTCAAGGTCCTTTATTTTTTCCATGCCATATGAATCTGCAACTGTTTGAGATTTCCATATTCTTTAATGGAAAATTCCAGCATGCAAATGTAAATGCAGTGCATTCTGAAAATGTAATACTCCTATTAAAACTGGCAGTGTTTGTTTTGTTACTGCTAATAATGTATGCCACTCTTTCAGATCGGTTTCCTGCAGTATGCTTCCAATTACATTATGCTTTCAGAGAAACAAAGGCAGAAACAGACAAGTTCTCCTCTTCCTGGAAAACAGTGCTACAGCTGAAATACAATTTAAGACTTCTTAAGTATATTGAAGTGACTTATCCAGAAAATACTGCCTCTTGTTGGCCTGTGAGAAAACTGTAGTCTAAAACAACTATGTTTTTTGCTTCAGTGAAATATTCTTATTTCTGAAGCTGATCTCATGTCCAGCACTCTTTCATGCCCTTGTTATGCTAAAACCTCAACAATGCTGACTTCAGAGAACTGAAAGACTGGGTCTCCCCAATCACATTAACTGACTGATGCTGGCAGAAGGTTTTCAAGCCACATTTCTCCTCCAGTGGTCTGTAGATCAATAGTGATCCACGGTGCAACCTCAAAAGTTCCACAGAATGATTACAAGTCCCTTTTAAGGACCTAAAATCTTGTCTACACTGAAAAAGGCAAAACCAAAGTAAAGGAAAAGAACTGAAGAGGCAAAGTCTACAATTAAGTTTTACTTGATTGAAAGTGAAAGCTATTCCAGGACAAGATGTTACATGGGTTTATTTTTTAAAACATTTCACTTACTAGAGACTGAGAGTTATTTGTCTCAGAGGTTTGTAAACTGGCTACCCTCCTAGAAGCGCTGAGACATAGAATGCAGAGATTCTGCCACTACACAGCTCATCACCTTAGAAAGGAATGAGAACTACCTGCTGTTTACATCCCTGATGGAAGAGAACCATGTCAGAGAGATGTTGATATATGCCTCCCAAATGGTCTGGAGCAAAATAGCATCTCAGCAGAATAGACTCTGTTTGCATAGACACACTATTGTTTTCTGTGACAGTTAATGCTGCTGTTTGTACTCTCATAGCATCCGCATTTACCCTGGGCATCAACACTGTTGTCATCTCATTGAGTAAGGAGCATCTCTGACCACATAGCTCGGGAGTCAGGTGGGCAAAAGCAGAAATGACAGTGAAATCACAAAAAAAAGCTGACCTCTCTTTTAGAGAAACATGGCCCATTTATGATGAGGCTCCATTCAGAATAAAATTCTATAAAACTCTTTGTATTATGTTGCATTTTCTAATAAAAAGTGTCAGACTGGAAAAAACAGGGGGGCCATGTGAATCTCCAAACAGCTGCTCAGTGTCAACTGCAGCGGAAGAGACAAGCTGCCTAAGCTGATCTCTCCCAAAATGGGTTGCTTGCCCCTTTGGTGGTGCCATATGCACATCTGTGACAAACCCACCTTGGGACATGGCAGGCGTGCACCAGCCTCGGGCTGACTCCATCTCTTTGCACTTTGGGTAGTCACACAGTGCTTGGGCTACACCGCTGCAAGAACTGTACTGAACAGACTGAGTGTGTGTCCACTTATTAAAAGTTTCCAGGGTTGAGGTCTCCAATGTTGACTTTCAAAAGACCCTTTTGGACAGACATGACATAGGGAAAGTAGCAGGAATTAGTCTGCCGTAGGCTTGGAAAGTGTGACAGCAGCAATGACGGACAGGGTATTTAAAGCTGAAAGAAATGAAGCATTTTCTTTGTGATTGAAGATAACTGGACTTCTAGCCACAATCCACTGTTTTCTGGTTAACAAACTCCATAGGGGCTGTTGCTAAACATCACAGTTAAACTTCTGTTTGGTTTTCTGATCACGAAAACCTCTCCCTTCCCGGGGTAGCAGAGCAGCTGCACCATTTGGAAAGAGGATGGATCTCAGTTTTGTGATCTTCTGCTTTGTCACCTGGATAGGAGGAGGGAGAGAGAGTTGCTTGCTCCCATATATACCTTTGAAAATTGTAATTTTCCTGTAGGAATGGATCCATAAAAAATTCCCCTGAAATAATTTTCTTTGTCTGTACCACTCTGCCCCAATTTTTCTCCCTTGTTTCAGCACCTGAATATGAAATCAACTCGACAAAGGGACATGAAAAATTATTTTTTCTTTCTTTTATTTTGAGGAATAAAATCTCCTAGTTGATTTGATGAAAGCTCCTGTTTTACAGGGAAATCAATTCTTCCTCCAACCCCACTTCATTTTATAACAGACACTAGAAAAATACCCATTCCCTGTAAACTTGACAGATGTCACCACAAGGTGAGAAGGAACCACTGTTTCTTTCAGTATGGTCTTTTTTAATACACTATGTACATGGAAACACTTCTTCATCCATCAACTGAAAAGTTCATTTCTTCTTGCTCCCCTTCACCCCACTTTCAGTTCTCCCAAGCCAACCGTGACTGTGCAACATAACTGACTCTGATATAAATAAGAGCTGAGGAAATGGAAGGAATTAAGAACTCCTCCAGCCCTAAGGCTAAGTATCACCCTCCTATTTGTTTTCTCTCTATACTGGGCTTAATACTTTTTCTCAGCTGGGTACACGAGCTAATATACTACATAATCAGAAGGAAAATATCACCTTATAGAAATCTCATTTCTTATCACACTTGAGTTTTCTGTGGATACTTGAAATACTTTACTTTTTCATATTATGTGGGCAGCATACAGAAGAAACAACACAAGTAAATAATTATTTTCAGCTTTAGGGTCCTATTTATACTACAGAGTCTAAGCACTGAAAATGGAGGGAGGCTCCATCTTCCTCCATCTTCTCTATGCTGAAATGCAAGTAATTTCCATAGAGAAACTTATCTGATATGCAAAGACCTTCTGTATTTGGAGTGCACTTAGAGATGGACATTCACAGTCCATTTATACATATATGCCCATCATAGTGGTAGTTTGAAACTGTCTTCTTAGCTACCTTATGTGTTGTATTCCGAAACTCTAAGGGGGACATCCATTCCATGCAATCAGTACATTTACAGGACACATCTGTCTGGGTGGCCGTGATCTGTGACAGGGTCTGCAGGAATGCAGCCCATGAAGAAGTAACCTACTCACACTAAGCCCATCTATCTAAAATGGGGCATGAGTCCAAACGAGTGCATACTTTTGAGCAATATCTTTGAGCCAGCTGATTTTCGTCATTCAGCAATTTATAATTCATCTGAGGTTAAAAAAGAGGAAAAAAATTGCCTAAAAATGCTCCCATTAGAAGAGATGTAAGTGAATAAAGTATAGCTCCTACCCTTTCGGAAGTCTTTTAAAAAGCTGTACATGTCATAAGAAGTCAGTTTGCAAAAGAAGACTTAACTTGAATCAAATATTTTTCAGTATAAGTAGAAATTGATAAACCACAAAAATCACCATCTATGTCCCCCAAACATGGCTTCAAGCCTCCCCTTCAGTCTCAGCCATGTTGAAAGATACACAAAGCTCAGCCAGTCAGATCACCCAACTGGTGATCACATTGGACTAACTAGTTATTTAAAGAGGCCAAACGGAATTTAGAGGTAAAGAACAAAAGCAAATGTAAAAAGCCCTCTTATAAGCTTATTTGTTCATAAACCTCCCAGTTAATTTCCTTGGCACTGGTGAGGCATCACCTTGAGTACTGTGTTCAGTTCCAGGATTCTCACTTTAAGAAGACCTTCTAGAGAACAAGTCATATGAAGAGAGGTTTAGAAAACTGATCATGTTTAGTTCAAATAGAGGCTGAGGAGAGGCCTCATTGCCTTCTGCAGCTACCTGAAAGGAGGTTGTACAGGGGTCCCTCTTATGGTGGGGACACCAGAACTGGACTCAGGACTCAAGGTGGGGTCTCACAGGAGCACAGTAGAGAGGAAGATTCATCTCTCTTGATCTACTGGCCTCACTCCTCTTGGTGGACCCCAGGATACAGTTGGTCTTCTGGGCCACAAATGCGGGGAGAGAGCTATGCCTGTGTGTTGTGAAGTCTATGGCTGCTGGCAGTGCACTGCTCATAGCAGCGAAGGAAAAGGATGGATATCATCAGTGCAATCAGAACCACATGAAAGAGCCTGCACTTCCTTAGAATATATGAGTAGTAATAAGAAAGCCAGAAAGCCCCATGGAGTGACTCTGCCACAAAAAAGCATGGGCTGTGAGTCGGATTAACAATAATGACCCAGTACCAGGATGTTTCCTTTGCACTGAAGTCCAGTTTGTTCCTAGTGCACATGACTGGTTCTGGCAGCTCACCATTGGATTACCAGGAAAAGTGCATTGCCCGCTGGTGTACCCAAGTTTGCTCCAAATATCCTTGTCCTGAGTAGCCTGTATCACAGTGGAGGCAGAGAGAGGATAGACAGGAAGGCCAATCTTGTACTGAAGCATAGCAAAAATGAAAAATTTTGAAGTAGGGATCAGGAAGGGTTAAACAGTGAATTTGTGGAGCAAACAACACATCACACTAACTTCCAGAGACAACTTTTGTTTTGGTCTTGGGAGTGCTTTCTGCCATGCACTTGATTTGTTGGTTTCTTTGGTCACTCACTAAACCCTTACTAAAGAGACCCCACCAGAATCAGTCTTTATCCATATTGCTTGACAATCACCCTTTTTTGTTTTGAGTTATGCCTTTCTGAAAAGCTGTCTCCTGGATAATTATGAAACAAATACAGCGTGGTTTTTGGAAGGGACCTTTGTTTGCCACCACAAGTTATTTAGCTTTCCAATCATGCGGCAGCTTCAAGTAGTCTTCAAGAGGAAGGAAGCATGTTGCATGGCAGAGTGGCTTGTGATCTCTCATAGGAAAACCTGCACCTGCTTTCTGCCAGCACATCCACACTCATCTGTGAACCAAGCCACGAGCTGAGGCTACACAGCTGCTATGAGGCATTATGTCAGGGCTTTACTTGCCAGCATTTCCGCCACTCTGGATTGCAGCGGTGTCTTGTAACAGCTCCCAGAGCAGATTCATCAAGCTGCTAATGTCAACCAAGTAAATAATGCATGCTTCAACTCAGGGCTAAATATACATTTGTCTGATAGACTGTAACAACCACCGAGTCTGTTGTGTTAAGTAATCCTTATCTGTGTATTTACTGGATCAATGGAGTGCTTACAGCCTTGATACATAAATCAGTATTTAAGTTTTAAATAACTATTAAAAGAGCATTGCTGTCCATGTATAGCAGCTACGCAGCACTTGCTTGAGTTGCAATGTACTTTCTTCTCTCTTGTTTTTGTTTCATTTTTCTTTACTCCAGAATCCCCAGACACCTGATCAGCAGAGGTACTTAAACATAACTGAATAAGCTAAAGCCAGTGTCTGAACTTCACTTGTTTTAACCATGAATTCTGCAGAACATGGAAGATTCTCACAGGACCCAAGCTGTCCCCTCAGTATCATTTTAGAGCAGTTAACATTATCCAGGGCACTTGAATAATGTCTTGTTTATTGTACGAGAAGAAGAAAACACTCTAATACTGCTCTACTTGCTCTGAGGTCCACATCTGTTAAGGACAATATAATTGCCTGAGGATTCTTCTGCAGGACCAGAATATACAAAGAGAGAATATAGATGATTTACATGCTTGAACAAGTACCACAATTTAGAGTTCATATCCCTTGTGGGCTCTGATGTACATCAGCTCTGCAGCATATCACCCCCCTCCTCTGGCTGGGCATGGGAGTTGGAGAAGGCAGCTGATTTCATCACTCAGGTCATTGTTACAGAATATGAGGTACTTGAGGTACCAGTGACTGTGGAGCTTCTTTGAGGAAACTCTGAGGAAGATACATGAAATGGAAGATACTGGAATGAAACCCACTACTGTTGTAGAAAGAAGTTATTTGATCTCAGAAGTGGACCAGCTCAAAAGATTTCTTTTTCCAGTCTTTTCAGTGTGGTAGAAGCAGGATAGTGTCTTTTATTTTTCCATACATATTAGGTATACAATGTAGATAAACAAACCTGCAGCAATTTTTTGGTTTAGGCTAGACAAAGCAAAAACTTTTCCTACATTTCAGAGAATAATGCTGTCTGTGAGACGGTGATTCCAGCTTGTCTAGCTGTTTGGTTGAGTAGGAACTGTGGAAAGGCTAAATGAAAAGAAATCTGCATTAGCTCAGGGCACTGTGAGAGTTACTTGACTAGTGAGGGCCCACCACGACTTAGTAGCTGCTTGGTGCAAAATTGCTGCAAGCATCTTCAAAGTGAAGCATCTGTGAGGGATGCTGTGCTGAGGAAGGCTGCTACTAAGGTCTGCTGTTTGTTTTCTAGTGTAAAAGAAAGGATAAATTCCAACTAAAGACAGAAGAACCGTTGCACAAGCCACTGCAACAGTCTTATTTTCAAATTACCTTACTTCAAAGTCTCTTAATTTCTGTCACTCAGACCAAATGTTACTGCAATCCAGAAACAAGGTCTGCTTGAACTTGACTCTCAACTGCCAACACACAGCATTTCACAATTAACACTTATTACTACTATCTCCAGAGACCTGACTCTCATTTTCTACGTCAAACTATCTGTTCCAGACCCTAATTGTGTTGATTGTGACCTTTGTAAACTAATCTGCCACAGCCATTTGAATAATTAATATCATATGCAAAGATTAGTACAATCTGAATAAATAAACTAAACAAAAATGAGAAATTGTAATAAACAAGATGTCTGGCAGCAAAATATTGGTTTAAGAATTCTAATGATGATCATGATTTATTAACGCACTTGTCGGCATCTGTTGCTGAAAGCATTATGTATGCCTTGGAAGGATTTGCCTTGATTTGTTGAATGTAAGCCAGATAGACAACAATTATGTAATGAAAAGTATTTGTTTCCAAATCCCATCTTTTTCATGTCTAAGGGAGAGTTGCTTCATGCCCTTTCTGAATCTGCTTTTTCTGTATATCTTTATTATTAACAATGAAAAACATTTGCAAATCAATTCCTTAGTCTGTGTAATGTGTTCTGTCAGCTCCTGTGATGTAGTAAATCCACCCCACCAAAGCTGATTTGAATATTTTAATGCCTGTTGGTGAATTGAAGAGTAACATGCTATTTTTATACAGTTCTCTCTAGAAGGAGGAACAAGCAGGGAAGAAAAATCTCAGAAATGGGTACATTCTAGTTTTTCCACTCAGATACCCTCACATATGCCACCACTCCTGGAGAAACTCTGTTGATGTTAAAAGTGGATTAAAATGAGGAGTGGATACACCTTGTGTTTATAATAGGCATTGACATTTTCCTGGGTTTGCTAAAAAACCAAACCAATGTTAAACCCCAAAGAATTACTATTGTTTTTATTCTCACTCTCCATGAAATACAGCATTTTGGATGTTGAAAAGTGCACTGATGAAAGTTCTAAAGTCTCTGGATTCCCATTCCCCAATCAAATTAGAAGTTTCATTGTTTAAAAACTGAATCTTATGGCATTAGGAAGAAGAACCTTATCCTCTCCTGGGTTTATTAACCAAATGTCTTGAGCAGGATAAAATCTATATGTCATTCATTCTACTCATGATCACCTATCAGCTTTAGAGGATGTTTTGATGTCCAGCAGGCTGGGTCTTGGCAATCCCATTTCAGCTGAACTAGTAGTCTCCATTTTCCCGACACACAGAAAAAGGAGAACTTACTTTTTCCACCATGAAAAGCACAACAGTGAATCTGAGTGAATTATAGAATCATTAGGGATTGGAAGGAACCTCGAAAGGTCATCTAGTCCAATCCCCCTGCCACAGCAGGATCACCTAGACCAAGTTGCACAGGAACACATCCAGGGGGCTTTAAACATCTCCAGTGAAGATGTCGACATTTCTGTGTTGTCCCTAGGAAGAGTGCCTGTAGGTACAAATACCTTTTAAAAGGTCGTAATTCCAACCTAGGGTTTTAAGAGCAGACTAAAAGTTTGTGACCTTTCCAGCCATGTCAGCATTGAGAACCTTAGACTGTGAAATGATGGACAAAGAGATCCATTAATGCATTAGTCAGAAGCTCTACAGCAAATCTAATGAGCAGCAGAAAAGATTTTCCAACACAAGAGAAGCCTGTTAAACAGATTGCACCGCTGTATGGAAATGTCATTTCTTTAACAGCCCTGTAACACAGATAAATAGTGGCTTAAGGACAAAGGTGGCCTTTGCTGAACCTCATACATTCTTTTGACCTCTGCTTGTGAACCCTGCTCTCTAGAGGTTTATTCCAGATATTCATGTAATGCTTCTTTTCAGATAAACAATAACAAAACCCAGTCTCTCCATGGATACATCAGTCCTCTTGTCAAGTTTATCTATATCTTTTGAGAGGTCTTTTTAAAGACATATAATACAATCCCATTTGGTGTGATGTCAGCAAGGAAACCTATTCATTTATAGATCTAGTCTTTTAATACGTTCATTTCTGTCTTATGCTTGATCTTTTGATCCGTTTAAACTCCTAGCAAGTTTATACCTTCAACTGATATTTGTTTCTTAATGAGTCATCTGAATTCATGTAAGTAATGCTTCACGTTATTCACTTATTCATTACATTTTTTCATTAGGTGGAAGGCAAATCTGTTCTGTTAACAAAGATCTGTTAGATCTGTCCTGTCAGCTTGGTTTCTCTGTAGGAAGGAGCAGCAGAAATATTATCCTTCAGAAAAAAAGCATCAACCATACAGAACTCATGAAAGCATACAAAGCATGCCAAGCACAATATGAACGTTGCACTCCTCTGTTGCTTCTCTTGTTCAGGAAAGTCAGTGAATGATAAAGATGTGGGAAGATAACAGCTAGTACTCAGACAAAGGTGACACCTTTACAGTTATCTCAGGGAAGTGCCACAATGCATATGAAGAAGAAGGGGAGCCTTGCAGCTTCAGTTTCATCAGGACAAATAAAACAGCTACAGAGGAAAAAAAAAGCCAAAAAGGTAACAAGCATTGTCTGGCTTCATCACTAAAACATAAAATAAATTCCTGGCACGGAGAGGAAATTGGAAAGAGAAAGCAGCAAAGCCTCTTCAGGTAACTGAAATAAGCTTTAGAAAGCTTGGAAGGATTCGTGGCCAGATGTAGGCAAATAATTTTTTGCATGACATTTCTACTTGCATTGCGTTGCAACAGTTCCTAAGCAAAGTGCAAGAGAGTTTTTATTGTCATATCAGATTTACTTAGTAAAATTTAATGTAGTGCTTGTCATCTTTAAATACAAGAAGTGTCAATAAAATGTCAAATTATCCTTGGCTTCAATCCTAAATGGTTATGGAAACAAAATCCAGACTTACAGACATTTAGGCTTTCTTTACTGCCCCACTTCTTTTCTCAGGAAAGCTCACTGTATGAGACCGTTGGGGAGGAGCTACTTTTTTTTTTCCTGCTTTATCTCTAGTGATTCATTGGGGTTTGCATCACCACTGAAATATTCTTCCTTTAGAAATCAATGCCTGAGGACTGGAGTGGGGACCCAACTTTTTAATTATGATCTTAAGTAATGTAATTGTGGTTTTTAATGGCTCATACATCTCTTTGACACATCATCTGGGCTTGCTGAAAGTTTTGGAAGCAATGAAATCAATTTCTGCTTGAACAGTTAGCTAGCAAAAAGATAAAGCATTGACGTTAACTGGAGTATTGAAATAATGTCACCTAATACTTCTGTATTTTTGTGAGATGTTTTACACACTGAAGAGTCTGGCCAGGAGCATGGTAAAGGGAAGCATAAGAAGAGATGCCTGCTGATTCTTCTATTCAGTGATATTTTATATTCCTGCTTCCCCAGTGAGCATAACAGCTCTGACTGCATAATAAATTCAGCATTGCTGGCCCTGGCTATGTGGAAAGTGAGCCTGGGAAGATTTCTTATGGTTGGGATATGCTGACTGACAATATGGGGTGTCAGAGTCACAGCAGCCTGTTCTGAGGTTTAAAATGCTCTTATCCAATACTTTGCAGTAAGGCTTCTGTTTCAAGCCTATAGCAAAACACTCTTTTTAGGAAGTCTGCCTAGTAAATGATCCAACAGTCTTTTCAGGCTTCAGATGTCCATTAGCCTCTGGCTTAAGAAATTATCACCCACATAAAGAATAAGCAGGGTCTTTTTAAAGGCAATAAACACCTTTCCCAGAAGCCTTGATTAAAAGTATCTGTAAATGTCATGGCTTCAATATTAATAGTCACTGCTGCTGTTGGTTAGGCTAATTCTCAGTGACACTAACCAAACTCATTCCACTTACTGTCCAGGTTACTATAAGGAAGTGCCTGTGCCTGTTAGCATCCTTTTCATTAGTGATCTTATGGTTCATTTGAAATACAGGACAAAAGGACAACTCAGAAAGGAAGACATTTATCTCATTTACCAAGATGTTACCAGCAGCTTTTTTCTGTCTGATTAGTTTTTGTAGGTGTCAAAAAGCTTGTCCTGAGCCTGTTCTCAAAGAGCTCCTTGGGACGTCCATAGGTATGTCATGAGGAAGGTAGGATCCAGCCAAAGCTCTAAGTACAACAAAACGCAGCAAAAAGGAAAGGACCTGCCCAAGATGAAAGAACAGCTTCCTGAAGAGACTTAATTCTTCAGTATTGACCCTCAAGAAGAAAGCAGGGTCTTGCTACCACAGAAATTAGAATTACTGCCAAACTATTAACTGAAGAGGTGTCACATCTGTAGTCAAGGGCCAGGCCTGACATCTCAAAATGAAGGAAGGATGATTTTAGAAGCTACAGAGATCTTTGTTGCCATCTTCAGGGAAAGATCACCTGGCAAGTTGTTCAGTGTCTTTTGGGCCAAAGAGTTGTGTGAATGTACATGGAGAAGTTGTCCAGGAAATCTGACAGTGTAAGCCTGCTCTGACCGTGAAGGTACAGTGAAGTCTGGCGGCTTCACATGACGTATCTGATGCTACATATGGTCAAATGTGAAACAGGAGACACGGCCCTGACTCTTCGGTATTCTGCTTCCCCTTGGTACTGAAGTCACAGCAAAGCAGCATCTACCATCCCTGGCAGTATGTGGCAGCTTATCTGCCCCTCATTCTGGACACATCACATGCTTCTCACATGAGGCAGAGCTACCTGACACATGGTCACTGCTGACTGTGGATTTCTGATGTCAGATCAATAGCAGAGCAGCACTTTGGAGTGGCAGCTCAATTGGAGAGGAATCCTGGCACCCACGTTTCTTGAAGCATAGACAAATCCTGCCGTAGAGAACAGGGATGACCCTTGAAAGAATGAAATGGTGTTTGTCAAAGATGTCTCAGGGATTAACACCAAGCAGCTGGATTTCATGGTATGCCAGGAAACTGACAGCTTGGATTTTTTTTTCTTTCCAAAATCCCTCATTTTTAAACCTTACAGTGCACTGGACAAACCCCTTCAGAGTACTAGACACAAAGCAATCTGTTTCAGCTGAATAAGAATCTGATTCTGGTGTGATAACACTTCAGGAGGGATGATTTCATCATTCCAGAGCTAAGCATTTCTGTAGTAACTGTGATAAGTGTCTCATAACAGCTAATTATACAAATAAACATACATAATAAAATCTGTTCATGGCTGCATGTTTGTTTGAGAAATTTTTGCAAAACCCTTGCTAGGAAAGCCCATACCTCCACAAGTGAAGATTAGAAGTCAAGTCAAGCTTCCAGGTCTTTAGATCCATCAATTTCTTGACGTTCCAGTCTTACAGCCTTGCAATTCTCAGGGTCCAAGCTTAGATCAGTTCTAAACAGATCTGGTTATGTTTGAGCTAAGAGAGAGAATAGTCACTGCTGCACAGTTATTAGCCTCAGGCATTCACAGTTTAGTTTTTTCTGAATAATTAGATTTCTTAGGTCACTTGCAGACTACATTGTCTGTTTGATTAGAAGCACATGCCCTTTTTGAAAGGAGACTTGGATTCATCTGACTGGTGATGATAGGAAGCCAGGTTGAAATTTCAGGGGTCTCTAGTGAAAAGGCACACTATTGTCTCATCCACAAAAATTAAGACTTTTCCTTTCCAGAACTAGACATGGAAAGGCCTGACCTTTCATCAGCTTAGTGATTTCCCCTCCAGCTTTAGAGATGGGACTTGTGGGAATATATGACCTTGATGCACGAATAGATCTAAGGCATGTGATTTAACTCTTGCAGGTAGAATCATCTACATTCTTCAACCACCTTTCACTGCTGTTTTTGCCTTGGCTGACACAGGGCAAAACTTTTGTCAGGGTGGAGGGCAAAGGTAAAACTGATGAAGAAGCAACCTTAACAAACCTTGAAAGGTTGTCCACTGTATTACTCCCTCTTAGCAAGAGTCAGACCAGTGTTATTTGGTCCTTCTACAGAAAAATGAGAACTGAATTTCAAGTCATTTTTATAGGGTATAAATCAGGTTTGGTACATCTTCACCACTTGAAAGCTGAGCCCAAATTCTGTCCTTTGGGGAATCCCCTTACCTGGGGAGTCTCACCAAGGATTCCTCACCAGAGGCTTCTTTTTCTCACTTGCAACTCCAAAGACATGTCTACAGAGGGAAGCTATAAGTGAAAATAACCCTGGTAAGCAGAAAAAAGTCTTGGTAAGAGCAAACATTTTGCAGAGTACCACAGGGAATTATAGGGCCTATAAAACCCTCTGTCTGGGGAAAAGAAGCTAATGAATAATGGGGAAAGCTGTTACCCTTGTGAACATGCCAGCACTTTCTGAGCTCCTAGCTGGGAAAATGCAAGACATGTTAAGATGTGGTGGAACATAAGTCAGGTCTCTTGAGCTCTGTGCTTTGCTCTGCTGCAGACTCACAGCATGATACAGGACAAGCCTGGTTGAGTCCTTACAGAACAAAATGGTGCTTGGTGTGAAGTGACCAGGATGCAACCAGCTTTCTCTTTGAAAACTGTGGATATGTGCAGCGTTATGGTTTTCTGCACCCTGGATTAGAGGACAGGCAGGCTTGGTTATATAGTTGTGGCACTACCTGGAGAACCACAGCACAGTACCTGAGCAGCAAAGCCTTAGGAAAGGAAAACACCTGGGCTCCTGTCTCCTGGTGAATTTACAGAGTTTGTGTAAACATCTGGAAACTGAAATGACATTGTTTTCTGCAGCCAGTACATGTAGAGAAACCACAGATAGTAGATGAGTTTGGTGCAGTATACAAACAAACTTTCCAGTTAGCCACACAAAGCCTAGGAAACCCACTTTGTAACTTCACATTAAGGAGTCTGTCATTATAATGCTACAGAGAGGACTCCTGAAAGATTTCAAAAGCCAAACAAGAGCCGATTAACTTCAATATCAAAGCAGAGGGCTTCATTTAGTCCAATGCTATTGATATTAAATACAATCTCTGCTTAGACAGGCATCAACTTCAAAAAGAAAAATAACAATAAAATAAGGAGAAAAAAAACCTGACTCAGAAGCAATTTCATAATGTGACAATTGTAAAGAAAATGAAAGCATCTTATTTCAGTTCTTCCAAGAGGCAGGGAAGAAATGCTACTCGTGATTTTGCATCTAAATACACTTTGAATCACAGTTTTTCATCAGCCATAGTTTGAAGTCCAGATAAATAGAAATGCCTTCAATCTGGTCAGCCATAGTAACACCCAGTGGTTCACATAATAAGGATATTTACTAGATGGAATGTGTGAAAAAAGCATCTACCTTGACTTACAGCTCCAGAAAATTCTCAGTGAGATAGATTTGACTCCCTTTTTACTGAGATCAAGTAAAGATGAAACTGAGTCTTTGAAGTTAAAGGCTTACAGCCCACATGCTGGCTGAATTTCCAAGGCTATGAGAAACTTTCCTTGACAAATTCATCCTCCATACAGCAGTCTTTTGAACTCTAGGCCTGTGTAACTTTGAACTCACATGCTTTCTGAATGTACTCATAGGCAACGTCTTGGCTGTGTTCTTATAGTCAGGGTTTAGCCCTTTTCCTTAAGGAAAGAGATGGGAAGAATGCAAATCTTAGTGTTACTAGTCCAGAAGAACATACTGGATACAGGTAGGTAAAACATTGCTGGTAGAGCTCCAACATCACTGTGGTACTTGATTTACTTGTTTTTTCAATGAAAAGTGACTGAGTACAGCATGCATGGATATGGAGACATACATGCATAAGGGAATCATACGCGTTGTATTAGGCCACCTGAAAATGCTATGTCTAGGCAGGGATGCTACGCTGCCAAAGAGGTCTGCTAGAAGTATGAGGTATTATCAAGAAAGGTAGTAGACTTTAAGGAATAAGCTCACTAAACAGAAATTTGCTTCTGTGCACAATGAAAGAGTGCAGGTAGAGAAACAGAAATAAATATTTATATTTATGTATTTTTATATCTTTAGATATATATATCTTTTATATACATTATAAATGTTTAAAATAAATACTTAGCAGTGAAACAACAGAACTGCTTATTTATTCTCTGCCTATCAAACGTGATGGTTAATGTCCTTTGCAGGGACAGTGCAATACAGAAGACAACATATGAGGTGGGGGTTTTGCAGATGTCACTGCTCCTCTCATAAGTGGTGTTTTCCTCCTTTTTCGGTGATCCATCTTTTCCTCTCTTCTGAAGTAAGAACTACTCTAGAGCAAAGAAGATAAGTTGGAATCAATCCTTTCTTGCTCTGAGTGTTCTGAAAAATAAAATTGACTGCCACCTAGAAAGAACTACCTGGATATTTGGGAAGGGAACACATGCAAAAAGATACATCAGTGGAGGAGAGGATGAAGATCTGACTCAGGGAATTGCTGGCTAGAAAATGGCAACTTATTTTGTACATAGCACAGTCCTGAACGGGTATTAAGTTGTGTGCTCTGAATCAAGAAAATACTTATGTAGAGAATTGAATGCTCTGTTGAATTGAAAATATGCAGTTTTTAAAAAATCATTATCAGCTGGAGACAAATTTGAATTCACTTCCTTGATGTCCAAGGCTGTCATAAAATCCTGCTTCAGTGCAGTGGGTCACCGACGGCATCAGTGCTGAATGCGATCCTTCAGTGCTACATATTAGCTGTAGCACAGGTGTTTCACTTTAATAAGTTTAGAGCAACCACATGCCCTTGTGTTGGGAGTATTTGTGTCACTGAGAGCAGAAAGCTGACTTTGCATAAAACATCTTTTTCTGAGTCCCACTCAGCTGAATAACTGCAAGTCCATTTAAGCAAAGACATTTAAACCACTTGGGCAATGCTGGGGGAATAGAAACAGCCCCATGTCAGGATTAGAATAGATTCATTTTAAAAATATCTTTCAGATTTCCAGACCAAAAAACCCAGTATTTACAGTTATACCCTAAATGGTCCCTAAGTACATAACACACATGAAATAAACTTTCTTCTTCAAACAGACCCCTACAAAGGTTTACAATCAAGTGTTTTTGAATTAACAGATGAAGGTTTTATGACCAGAAGACAGAGCATCAGAATAATAACATAAAGTCTGCAGCTATCAGAGAGGAAATGAAAAAAGTCAGACTGCCTTTGTAGAGCAGGTGCACAGGTCTATGCTTTAAGCTGCACCCCACTGGTGGGGCTGTCGACAGGACAATGCTGTTTTGGCCATGGGGAATTAAAGTCTGACCAATGCTTGCTGCTTTGGCTACCCAATCTTCTAGTCTGCTGTTAGCCCAAGAAGCCCACTTGGCTTGGAGATAATCTTACCTTGACATTTGTAAATTAAGTAGACAACCAGTGATTTTAACAGCTCTTTCTAGGATCTTTCCAAAATTCCTTCTCCCCTGACTTTTCCTTCTCTTGCTTTCTCTCACTGGTAATATTAGCATTTGAGTTCTTAAGTCTTCTTCCGCTAAATCAATTAGAAATTCAAGTAAGTGTCTTGCAGGTGCTTATACATGTTCTGGCTGTGCATTTGAAATGTGGACACATAATTGTACTGTCTCATCTTTCTCCAGAAGCTCCTAGTATTTATTCATGGGTTTTTTCCTGCTAAAAATTACCAGCCGGACTTAGACCCAAGATGCAGGTGGTTGTGCTGGTTTTGATTTCCCAGGGTCTTCAAAAACAAAAAAAAATCCAGGACAAATTTATAGTAAATAAAAATTGCAGTAAGTTGTAGTAACAAAGAACAAGAGCAGTTAGGAAATGGAATAAAACGAACACTTGGACATGGAAAAGTACATGCAGCCATGAACAAAGGATTCTATGAGATGAATGAAAAACAACCTCTGTCTCCCCTTTCTGACTCCTTAACAGCCGAGGGAGAAAAAGAAGGAAGAAAATGAGTGTGGGGGTAATAGGACACTAAGACTGAATCAGGAATGAGTGAAAGATGAAGAAAAATGCAGGGAAGAAAAGTCAGGAGTTACCAGAGAAAATATGAAGGGGGGTAAGTTTTCATCAAGACCACGTGGCAGGAAGAAGCAACAACCAGCATCAGTCACAGCGAAGGCTGCAGGAGGAAGGAGGAAGTTTGTCACTTGTGTGTGCTATTTATGTGGCCATGAAGAAGCATATCTATGAATTCTCACATTTGTCATGTGATGGAATCTGGCTGGTTCCCTAAGGTGTCATGAGCTAATCCATGACACTCAGAGTTGGGTTTAGGCATTCCCATACTGCAGTTCGTCCCCGTGACAGTCTACGCAACCTCACATACCTTCAAAACATGAATGTTTGCCAGAAACCAGTGGTTTTCTTTAGATGTTAGTAAAGCGAAATACAGTGCAAGGTAGATCAAAAGCATTTTTGTTTTCTCCACCAAAGGATTCAAGTATGGAAATAACAGTTTTGGGTAGCTGAGGATAAATGGACAATGATGTCTTCTCAGTCCTATTCAGCAGCGCTGCCGTATCAGATACACACAGGCACACAGACGTACTAATGGACTTACAAGGGAATCTGTTACTCGGGTGTTTGACTGGGACCCAACTCAGAGAGTGTTCATGCTTTCAACATGAGTTTAACACCACTACTTTAGACTGAATAGAGAGTCCTTAAGTATTATTTTTCAATTCTCCTCCCAACAAGTCTGCCTATAGTATTGTTGCACTTATGAAAATGCACAATGAGATTTTATGGGTAGGAGTCCAAAGGATCCCGCTAAATAAAAAGATACATTTTAATTAAAGTCTAGAAAATGATAACTGAAATGCTCAAGACAAGCTTTTTTTACTTTTTTTTTTTGTTACAGTTTTCAATAAAGAAATGTTATCCTTCAATAAAAACTGCTTCCCTCTAGGGCTCATATTACTCTGTCAGTCATTTTTCAGAGACAAAGCAAAATGTTCAGCTTCTTACGAGGTATATGGAAAAGGAAAATAGATCTCTTTCAACTCAAAAAGAGACAAAAATATATGTACTTGTTGAAATCTATGTTACTATAATGTGTTTGCACGCAGCTCCAGTGAAACACAGAGAAGGGAGCTACATATGAAAAGCCCTTTGTCCTGAGGTGTTGATTAAAGGTAAAGAGAAAAAGAAAACAGAAATACTGCTAATACAAAAGTGAGGAAACCTTTCTCCTGTTTATTTCTCAGATTCCACAGAACAAGCCAAACCAATATTATTATAGAAAACAGTAGAGAATTTGGATTCTTATCAAGCCAGGCTGTTGGCATTTGGTTCATTTGAGTTGCATCTAAATCTTACAAGTGCTTCCAGAAAAAAAGCCATCAAGACATGTTAGCTTTGACAGTTCTGCAGGTGCCTAAAGGCACTTCTGCATAACCAAGCTGTAATGGAGATACTCATGATATTTGTTGAGTGTTTGCTGTGTAAGTTACACTCTGATCAGGGGAGTTGCGAGAGGTTTTTTTATAAACTTAAGGTTATATGTTGATGATCTTGCAGTTATAGACTGAAAAAATGCACACAACTCTGTTTAGGACCCTCTTGGTTTCATAATGTAGCCTACCACTGTTTGTAGACATGAAACATCAGTCACAATCACATATCATGGCCTTTGTAGTGGTAATAAGATAAAGAAACAGATGGGTCCTCTAATGCCAGTGGTGTTAGTGTTTATTTAGAAACCATACACTGAATCACAGGCCAGATGTTTCTTTTCTTGTTCTTCTCCTTCAGCAGCAGGGATAGAATTGCTAATTTCCTCAGCAGCATAAAGCCTGTTACAAAGGGAGGTTGACTGGATTCTAGACACTTCCTTAAGTTTGGAAGACGAAGCTAATTTACATGAAAGAGGGAGGTTTTATTTTGGGGGAGTTTGAAGACTGTGCCTACTATCAAAACCTTCATTTTACATCAGTTTAAATTTCTAGATTCCCAAGTTTATTGTAATCTCAGTTTCAGGGACCAGTAGGCATGACAACATGGGCTACAGAGTGCCATGATTATTATACTAAGTAAATGAGATCAGATGCCTAATATTTTATCAGCTATCCAAAGAAACTTGTGTTTCACTTCATGATGCAGCAGGAATGTGAAGATAAATTGCCACAAGATGAGTGAAATTACATTGCCACAGAGGCAGACTAACCTGGGAACTGTATGTGGAGATGGCCCTTAGCTTTGCATCTCTCAGCCCTAAAAGCAAAAATGCATTTACTGTTTTCTAGTTAAAAGCAATCTTATAGCTTGCTGTTCATTCTTTCTGTGTCTTTAGTTCAATCAGAATTGCTGTTAGTTATCAAATTTTTGGCTGCATCTCACACTTCTAATTAAATTTGAGGTTCCTCTTGTCCAGAAACCAGTGGAGAATCATTACATGGAGCTTCTATAGTGACTGATGCAAAACAGGTGTATTTATGATGAAATACAATTAAAAATTCAGTATATCTTATCTGCTCCAGGCATTGATTCTGTTGGAACAAGTCAGTTGCTGCTGTCAAGTGCATGTTTGTAAACAAGGATTCAGAAAAGTAACTCTGTTTGTGCTGAATTGTGTTACTTTTCTATAAAAAAGGCCAAAAATAGAGAAAAGATGAAGGTCCAAGATGTATAACTTTATATTTTTTAATTCTATATACTAGGACTAGGAGCTTGGGGTTTTTTTTGTGGTCTGTGAAGCCAAACTGATTTATGCCACTTGAATTTCTGTGCCGTAAACTGTTGGAGCAACAATGCAATCAAACATTTGTTTCCGAAGCAGACAAAGACTGTCAAGTTCTATGTTCTCATATATAATATATATATGAGAACATATACAATATATATACCAGGTTTAGAGAAGGGAAATCAACACAAATCAAAGCAGCAACTACCAAAAAAAAATTACAATGTGCATTTTCAGTCAATGTACAGTAGTTCATTCTACTCGGGAAACACAAAGAGATGGTTGGTTGTATGGAAGAAATTAATCATAAGCAAGAGTAGGTATCTTTTTTAGTTTGTGGTATCTGACAGTGGCTAAAGATTTCCAAGCCTTCACCAAAGAAAGAATGAACATAAAATACTATGGGGAACTGGAAAACACTAGAAGAAAAGAATAAAATATTTTCTGTTTCCCAGCCAGGCAATCCACACACTCTCTCCCCTTTATCTGTACTTTTTTATCAGCTACCTTAAGGAGACCTTTGCCATTCTTGGAAAATTAGTAAATAATTCTCTTGAAAATGCAGAACTGCCCTTTTCTGTGAATGTGGTGGGACATGATAGAAATCTGAGACTGCTTTACAACCTCTGTTGAAGCTCTTAGGAAAACAACAATGAGACTGACTTGGAGTTATCTTCCTAAAAGGTAAGGTAGACATCTTGCTTAAGAAAGTCTCAAATGTGCCATACGTAGTAGAGTGATTGCCACTACCAGCAAGTAGTGCCATCCTACAATAGATAAATGATAAAATAAATGGGAGAGACAGCCCTCTGGAGATGACTGTTTATCAATGGTAGTTCAGCTGTTAACCAAAGTGAATTGCAACTCATCCAGAATAAAATGTTCCCTGTGTAGCCTAGTTTCATTATTCATTGCAGCCAATGGATACTGAAATATCTATGGGAAATGAGCACCTCTAAGGTGAGGGAGCTACAGGACTTGGCCCCAAAATGGGAGAGACAAAACCAATAATCGCTGGCAGTTGGCTGATTGGTGTTCTAACACTAGGTACTGGGACAGACAGTGCTCCCCCAGTGCAACATATTTTGCAGTACCACCCCCACTGTCCTTAAACATGCTCTCATTTGATCACCAGTGCAGACAATTTGGGACTTAGGATATGACTTTTTGACCTGAGACTAATATGCTGGCAGCCTTCATGTTACAGGCTGATTTTATTGAGAAGAAGGCAGTTTTGATTATAAGTGTCTGGGGTGAGAATGGGAAACTTCAGACCAACTTTTGTCGTCCACAGCAAAGGTAACAAGGTATTACCCATCTTAGTACTAAGAATGGGTCCAGCCTACAATGTACCAGTATTTTTTAGCTATTATCATACAGTCCTGGATTGTGAGTTATAGAATTAAATGAAAGTCAGATGTATTTGATTGCTGTGGTTCATTCCACATCCATCTCCTCGTTTTTGGTACTGAAGAAATGTCCTCACTGTGCATTTACAGACAGACTTTCTCTGTCAAATCCATGCTAATGTATTAGCTGATGTTGTAAAGGAATAGTTTCATCAGGATTCTAATTCCACCTCTAACAAGCTTATAAATCCCTCTTATAAAGCCTCTTTTTAATTTATAAAAATTACAAATCCCCCTTAAAAATTTCATGAGACATCTACACGGGAAAGAGAAAGAAGAAAGGAGGAAAAGGAGATGAGGAATCCAATAGAGCAATTGGAAGAGGTGTTGGTAGTGAGACCCACTCTTTACATTCCCTGAATTTCTGTCTGGCGTAACACCTGAGGTAACATGTCAGCTCGTGCTGTCCCATATCAGCAAAAGCAGACTCATTGTCCATCTTCCTTAATATTTCACCTAGACCGAACCTGAGTTCTGTGTGGCCTGTACTGGTTGCTGTTAAACCTCTTCATTTCGAACATTAATAAAATCAACTATTGAAGTTTCTGTCAGAAGCTGGTCTTGCATCTGGCAGTACTCTCTCTGTTCTGTGTTTCTAGTACTAAAACCCATCAGCCAGGCTGTACATTACAGCCATAGCATTTGTTTCAGTACACTTACATTTGTTTTAGCAGGTTTCAAGCAGACAGCACATGAATTAGCTATTTCAGTGACACCTACATATGTACAAAATGCAGGCATCATACAGGCAGCAGCAGATATAAATCTAAACATTGTTTTTTCCCATTAGAACTACTCAAAGCAGAGCAGGATGAGTAGACTGATGCTGAAATAGCATCATCTTCACTCAGCTTTGTTTAAGCCCTACTGACTGCAGCAGTATCGTTTGCTATAAACATTCTCTCTTGTTGCTTTTGATGGATTTCCTGCAAGTGTTTTTTGTTTTTTTTATTTTTGAACCCTGATTCAGAGAAGAAGGTTTCCAGAAACAATTTGCCTTTAGAAATTGTTTGATTATACAAAAAAAAAAAAAGCCTACAAAGTGATTTTGAAGTTTTACATTTATAGTCAGAACCCAGCAATAGTGTTGCCATTTTTTCCCCCATCATGTTTAGTTTTATTTTGATGGAAAGAAAATGGTTTTAATTCATGCAAACCATGTGAGAATTTCTCTTTTTGGTCATGACCATGGCTATATTCTGACCTGGTTCTTGGCTAGACCACAAATATTGTGTTTCTTGTTATACAAATATATATAAATCTACTTAAAAAAAATTAAATTTCAAATCAATAAAAATTCTTGTTCTAATTATTTCAGATTCTGTAATACTGTTTCTAACTTTTTGCTTTGCAAAAATGCAAGTAATTATCAAAACCAAAACAGAGGGAAGAACCTCCTGAAATGCTCATCTCTGAAATGTAAAATTGGCAAGTTCAAATATTCTAACATTCCTTGACAGACTGGTGTGAACTGGGATTTTTCAGTGTTAACTATATTCTTTCATATATCTCAAAGGAGATGAAAGCTTATCTGTTGAGAACTGGGTAAATGTCCGTGAACACTCTCCTATTAAAGTCACAGAACCCTCATTTCAGAATAAGAGTTCTATCTCCCTTTATTCTGCTCTGGTTGCCCGTGGTATACATAGAGCAGAAAGCATCGTTCCTTGGCTTACTTCATGTCTGTGAGCAATTACATGAACAGTCTTACGCAAAACAATCTACATTGCATGGACAGGAGAAGGAACGTTGGGATCTCCCACCTGATAATGCAAGATGACTTGCACGTACCCAGCGAAGAGAGGCAAACATCAGAGAAAATACAGGAAAATCTGGTAGTGGTTCTTTAACTAGTTCTTTTTGCCCTCCAGAGAGAATTCAACAACCATACCCAGAATGTATTTCTCAGGGATCAAAGCAATGCCAAAGTATAAACATGGATGTCTTACCAAATAATGGTATTGGGCACGAGTGTTCGTAAGTGCAGGGGTCTTCTCTTAACCATGTGTGTAAAACAAAAAAATAATTCCATTGTGAATGTATTCTCAAGTAGTACTTGTGTTAATAAAAACAAATACCAGTAAATGACTTTCCTGATTGGAAGTCTTTTTTCCTTTACTAATATCTAATTGATTTTGTCAGCTGTGGTTAGTGGATTGGATGCAAATAATATAATGCTCCAGGGAAGCTCCTTGATCAGGCCTTAAAAAGAATTAATCACTCCTGGAGGGATATAGAAAAAATCATTGAAATTTTCCTTTGCTGTGGAAAATTGTGTTAGTTTACCAGCAACTGTGTTTCTCTTCTAACAAATATTTCAAGTTGTGACTAAGGGAAGAATCAAGTTAAACAAATAAAATTAGATCCTTTCATCCTAGATGTATCTTTTGTTTCTGGGCAAAGTGGAGAAATCAAAACTATTTGACTACCTCAGCTCAAAGTTTGAGTGATGCCTATGTGATGTATGGCTACATTGTGCAGATGGAGAAACAAGACCTGAATTTTGAGACGTGAAAGTTACTGAAAAAACAGACAAGCAAAGAGCCACAATAATAAAAAAAAACCAGAAAAACCCAAACCCCCCTGTGACAGATAACAGGCTGAAGCTAAACCCTGCTAAGCTTATTTTCAGTTTTGCTTCACAGACCTTGGTTCAGATTATAGCACTTCAGAGACCTTAGGAGGTATTGATTGGGGAAGTTTTTGGATGCCACTAAGTTTGTCTGGGGCTCTTGAGAGTAAGAGAACTGAGTCAATACAGAGTCCTCACTGGAGTAATGGAATGAAGCACGTTGAGATAGCATGAGTAACTGTTGCCTTGTTGCAACCAGTAAATACATGATATGGAAAGATTTACAGTCAACAAAAGAAAGTATCAGGAAAAAAAAAACGATTATGTAGTTTTTCAACAATATTATGCAGAATTCTTGGTAAGAAAGATGGGATTGTGCCATCTGTAGACTGGTGAGACCCAGTTTCTTTTAGGCTCTGTCTTTGAAGACATCCTAAAGTCTGACTAGTCTTGAAGTCCAAATCCTTTATCAATGTCATGAAAAAAGGGGTTTTCCAAACCAGAAACTTTCAGGAATTTTTGTGACATCATGTTATGCTTTTAAAGCTGAGCAGAATCTCTAAGTTTAATTTGTGTGTTTTCTGCAGAAAAGTTTACTGTTTGTGTTTAACAAATGGAAAAGTTTCTGCCTCCTCCCCCAACCACCAATAACTTCCATTTCTTCTTTGATTCTCTCTATCTCGGACTGTTTGGAGATAAGTTGTTTGCCACTGAGAGAAAATGTTATTGTTTCTGAAGATGAAGAAAATTTAGCATAAGTGGAAATCTTCACCTGAACCTGAAGAGACTGTGAAAATTCTGAACTTTGAAGATTCATGAGAATCAAGACTGAAGTCAGACAACCACTGTGATTTCAGAGAGAAGCAGGAACGGTCTACATTTAAAATGTTCTGGACATTTTGTCTCAGTTCAGGTCGGACCATTGTGACAAAACTCTGTATGTCTGTGCCTATGTCTTACGGGGTTTTATCTTATATGTGTTTGGGGGGGATGAATGAAAATGTCTTGGTGTCTTTTTTCCCCAAATAGAGTAATTCATTTCACTGCATGCAGATTGAGAAATGGTTTTGTTAAACCCTCCCTTTGTGTCTGACACTTTAGCTAAGTGTTCTTGGTTAAAATATAGGTGACATTAATGGTGACTCTGGAGGGACACATGGGGATCCAAAGAAGGACCCACGACACATCATTGCAACGACAAAACCAACTTCCTTCATTGTTCAGAAAGGCATGTTTTCAGAGAGAATTAATATATGCAAAACAGACAAAATTAGGATATAAATATTTGCTTTCCATTCTTTCAGATTTTGGCAGTAGTAACATCAGTTGTTAGATGATCAGATGTTAGATGATGTTGGCTTGAACCAAAAAGTCTAAGTCTAACAAATCCTTCTGCCTTCTCTGTCAGTCCTTTGGAAACTTAAGCTGTGGGACCATATCTGTAATCTGAGGTTTTATGCATTATTGACTTAACTATATCTCTAGTCAGAGATCTGTTCATGGAGAGGGAGCTAGGATAGATTCCTAGTTAACTTCCAGCTCTTTCCACCTCCTTACTACATCTCCATAGCTTGCCTCAATAAAGCTGCAAAAACATTACTCTCACTATCCTCTCTCTTCAGCCCTACCCCTGGTGCACCCTTTGTAAATTTGCAGTCTCTAACTAGATCCTTTTAAAAGTGAGGCAGTCCTCATATTTGGTGACTCTCAGGATGAATGCACACTATGGTGGTCACGCATAGTCCTCAGAAGAACTTTGTGTTATGAGTTTGTGTCTAATCTCTTTCTAGTTAATGCAAATCAAAAACACACATGTGTTAGATTAATAATTTAAAATTACATTTGGAGATGCCTCAGTGAATTCTGGAAGAGAAAATGCAAATAAATCTAGATTTCTGTTATTATCAGCTTCATCAAAGCAAACAAGCAGCAGCCAGGCCATTATTAGACTTTGATAAGAGTGCATATTGAATGATTTCTCTAAGGGATTTAGTAAAACTCATCTAATTCCATTTGCTTTCATATAATAATACCAATTGTTTCACACAGGAGCACCTGCACACAGTGTTGTCTGCCTTATTTAGTTGTTTATTTCTTTAACTTCCTGAAGGGGAAAAATACTGTTCTTTTTCAGTTTTTTATACTGTAATTAAAAAATGTGAAGAAAGCAACTTGAACAAAGGTATTCAGACAGATGCTGAGGAAAATAGTGTCACAAATGCATATCATACATTAATAAAATAATGGATCTGAAAAGAGAACATGTTAGTACCAGAGATGAAGACTGAAAAGAAGGAAAAGCAGGAATAAGACTGTGCCTAAAACCATGAATTTCTTTCCTGACAATAAAATGAGGAAATCTGCTACGAAAGGAATAACTTCTGCGGCTTATAATACTCCAGCAGCATTTGGCAAGTAATCAAAGTTGATTTTCTTTCTATTAAGGCCATCAGCAGAATGATTATTTTTTGTAATACCTATATATATATATATATATATAAAGCTCAGACATATTTATTACTCTATTCAGTGCTAAAAAAACTTGCCTTGAATAACACTGTATAAGGTTGCCCATGAAAAAAATTATTCCTAGAAACAATCATATCCCTGTCTGTAAAAGGAATTTGCTGTGCATTTTATGACTGATATTAAGAAACTTCTTAGCTGTGTAGAAAATATCCCTGCAAAACTATCTATTCACACAATGAATGTTTGTCTCCACAGAAGATTTGTGAGGAATTCCAGGAGACTATTTACTGTGAGCAACAGTGGTCCAGTCCAGCCCTCTCACACTGATTTATCTTTATATTTCTGTGTAACCCTGGTAGACTCATGATCTGGCTGGTGGGTGGGACTTCCAACCAATTGATTGGACTGTATTAAAACTACTAACAATAGTTGGCAATGTAACCACTTTCTTCACACTTAATGGGAGAGGCACAAACATTTGCACCATTTCCTCTATTACATGAGGAAAATTAGAGGAGAAATTAGACTTGACATTATGAATTTTTTTTCACAGAAAGAGTGGTCAGGCACTGGAATAGGCTGCCCAGCAAGGTGGTTGAGTCATCATCCCTGGATGTGTTTAAAGATCATTTAGATGTGATGTTGAGTGATATGGTTTAAGGGTGAACTTTGCGGTGTAGGGTTGATGGTTGGAGTTCATGATCCCAAGGTTCTTTTCCAACTAGAGGGATTCTGAAATGGAATTAAATATTTGACTGCAGAACAGAAAGATAGAAAGACAGCACAGAATTCAAGATACTTTCCCACCTTAACCAAGAGGCATTTGACTCCCATTCAGAAATTTATTAAAGCTTTGCCTCCAAGCTGACTGACAGTCTAACCTTCCTCTGATTCCCAGACTCCCAGAGCATCTGCTCTGGAGCATTTGGAAATCTGCTTCAAAGCCCCAGACTAGTAATGAAAAATATTCCTCTAATTTTGAATTACTCAAGACTGATTTATGCCTGCTTAGGACACAGTGTAAATACTTATTCTTTTTATTTATTTGTTTTTAGACAGAGATGATTTGTAAATGGTCTTGGTGCTGCCAAAGAACATAACAATGGGGAACGGTCACAGATTACAGCTGGAAAGGTTCTAGTTGGACCTTAGGCATGAATTTTCCTGAGTTTATTAGCACTGATTGCCAGAGAATGTGTGGCTTCATCATCCTACAAGTTTAGACTCTTTGCTGTCTTAACAATCTCTCTTCTATTGCTTCTGCATTCCTCTCCTCATTTTCCTCTCCCTTCAGTATGTGTAGTCTAGTGTAAATAATGTTTCTAAGATCCAACTGACATAAGTCTATGCAGTTTGTCTAATGCCTTTTCCAGGGATATTAAGTACTTGTTTTTGTTTTTCCTGGAAAACTCTCACTTTATAAATCCAAATATCTGCCATTCTCTTGATATTTTGTTGGTATTATTGTCCCAGGGTCTGTTGGTCAACATATTGTTGACTCATTTGCGTAAAATATTACTTTATTTGGTTATTTTCTAATGAGAACTCAAGAGTAAATATTACTTATATTCAGTGATGAACACTGACTGTAGTTTCCAGGAACTTGTCCTCGAAATTTAGTAATCTGATTTAAATCCAGGACTTAATGTCATCTCATTCATACTATGTAATGTTTGAGATTTTCTTTAATTCTGTTTAGTGTCTCTAACTCTGTGTCATAGCAAGTTTCATTAATGCTATCTTCTTATGTTAAATTCCTGAAGAAATATCAACCTGATGTCAGTTCTAGGGAATTCTACAAAACATTTCCCTTCAGCTAAATATTTCTCATTTTAGTACACGCTGTTGTAATCTCTTCTCTAATCATGACTTCCTGTGTAGTTATTCTACTAATAAGAGTTTTCTGCGATGTAACTACTATATTCCCACGCTGCATCATATCAAACATGGTTGTGAATTCTGAATAGATTAAACTTATTTCATTTCCCTTACCTGAAATATAAGGAATTATTCCTTTTCAACAGATGAATTAGGAACTAATAAAAGAGTATCCTATAGTCGTATCCTATATTGGAAAAGGAAATTAAAAGATCAAGTGGAAATATAACTTTTTAATACTGCAACATGCTAGATTCTGGCTTCTACAGAGTACACAAATGGTCTCCTATTTTTTTACTGGGTTTGAAAGAATGGGTTTTCTACATCTATCTGTAATGGTTTTAGTTAAACATGTGTCTGCCGAGATCATAACTTTGATCAAGATACCAAAAAGTGAAGCATGAAGTCATGTGTGGTTTTGTTTCCATTTAGATTTTCCTCTTTGTGTCTAGATTTTCCCCTGAACAAGAGTTGGTCTATATTGATCTAAATCATCTTTTAGAGAATAAAAAGCAGCAGTGAAGTGATTCAATATACACACTTTGTGGATCTTAAGCTGAGATTGCTTGTGGAAATCAAGAATCCTCATCCTTAGCAACTTGGACATGACATACCATGGGAAGAATCATGGTACCACAGTATGGAAACTAGAAGCAGCACTTCTGCCAGTAATTACGTTGCAAGTTAACAGTACTCAGAGAATACTGCTGTGATAGACACACATAAGGAAATTTGGAGCTCAGCTTTTGCTGAGGAGGCCATTAGGAGCTCACTTTTGTTATCCAAGAATTGGAACCAGGTACCACATTAAATATCTTAGGGTGCTGAGCGGCCGCAGTTCGCCACTTCACCACTTCCCGAGGCTGAGGTCGGCGGCTCCGGCCCCTGACACTGTCCAAGGACAGGGAACTGGCCCCATGTTTAAAACGTTTGAGGACAACCCCTGTCTTAGGGTATCATGCCTGGTCCCCAGCTAGGCTGTCACTGCTCTTCTATGAATTCTGTGTCATACCTGACAAACATATCTGCTTGTGTTGGGTAGTCCAGGACATCCCAACGACTCTACATACACTCATTCAGAACATTAAATGAACCATTACTCTTCTTGAAAAGTACCTGTCTTACAGTGCAGGTTTATGGGATCACATGGCATTTGTTTTACTGTTTGTTCAACAATGTTAGCAGAATGACAGTTCCTCTTAGGAAAGACCTGAAATTCAGTTAAAGATTAAGAACTTTTAACTTACATACATAGGTGTGAGGTGATGCTTGACTTGCCAGGATACTCAATAAAGAAGCTGTCATGGAGGCTGGAGAGCTGCTCATTCAGATCATCAGCTACTGTCTGCTTGAAGAAGACTTGAGTGTCCACTTGCTTCAGCAGCTCTGGAACCACGCAGGCCCAGTGTAAGGACACAGTTGTTTTTAGATAGCTTGTTCTGGAGTTGATTCCCACCCCAAGTGCCTGTTGCACAAGGCTGAAATGCTGGATGCACTGAATAACCTGAATATTCCCTTCCATCTGTGTGCATTTATTAACTCCTCAGTAGAACTATTCACTGCTTCTCTCCTGCCTGGTTTTAAGTGACTTTTCTGATGGAGCATTTAATTCATGAGACTGTTGCAACCTCTAATGAATCTCGGTTAGACCCGTGCTCATAATGCCTAACTCACATTCTCTCTCTGATCAGTGTCAGTCCATTTAACCCATCTATCAGAGATCCCTATGCTCAGCTTTATGACTACTGGGAAATTATTAGAATATGATCATAACCAAATAGACATGCCTACTCCTTTGGGCAATGATACCATAGTCATTTTCTGGTCTAACACATCTTGCTTGTCAAAGTGATCCAGAAAGAATTTATGCAGAGGGTATTGATGACAGTATTGTATTTTATTGTGAGTTCATTCCTTTTTGATGCTTCTGCTGATCACCTGTATTGCTCAGCTGTGGATAACTAAATGAGATCCTTTAAGCATTTTTAATGTCATTTAGAGCATTCTTCATTAAGTGCTCTTTAAAATCGTTATAGTAGATTAACTAACTAATGGTGGCTAGGCAGGACTGTTCACTCTGGGTAGGTTATTTCAGAAACTGAGTTTTGCTTCTGCTATTGGGAGCAGCTGGTTCTGTTCATGACTTGTGAGAGCGGACTGGGGCACTGGGCAGGTCCGGGTTAGGAATGTCAGTCTGGTGACATTTTTCTGTTTGCAAAACCAGTATAATGACCTGAGAAAATGCTAGGCCTCTGTGGTGTATAATGGCATGAAAACACCCTGCAGCCTTCAGAATTAGTGGCCTCAGATTTCTGAAATAAAGATTTCTGAGTCTTTCTGTAACTTTTGAAACTGATTATGTAGTTCGATATGTGACTTGGAAATTAATACAAAAAACACTTTTGAAGAAATTGAAGTTTCAGAGAATAAAAGTGTTTGTTTCCTGGGGATATTTTGGAGTATTTTTACCTCTTCTCTCCCTTTACTTCCATCTCTTCCATCTGCCAGGTAAAAGGAAGTGCAGAAGTAAAAGGAGAAAATTACCATAATATTAAAATATAGGCACATAAAAAGTATCTCCACTTCAGAAGTCAATTCTTTTTTTTCTTCTCCTTAGTACACAGTTTCTGTTTAGGAAAGGAGAGGAAAAAAAGGTGTGTGGGGGAAGCGTACAGAATTAAACTTAAGGAAATCAAAGACTTTTTAATGAGAACAGTGAAGACAATATATCTATTAAAAGAAGATTAAAACTAAGTACCTATAGTACCTATATGCAGTATAAGCAATATTTGAGCATGTAAGAAGCATTACATTTAAGGCTGATAGCACACTGATTTCTACTGGTATGTAATTTAGATCTAATTTCCTATGGAATCATAGTTTTTAGTGCTTTAAATCTGAGGCTAATCTGAAGGATTAGATGAAGGCGTTCTTAAGGAGTAAATCTCCTTTCAAAGTCTTTTACAAGGTACTTGTCTTCCTCCTTTTAGATATTGAGGAGTAATTTGTCACCTGAGAAAGATGTAACTTGTTAAAGCATGGGAGAAAGCATCTATGCACGGGTCTTTCTGTCCATCTCTATATCCATCCACTTATTTAAGTCTCCATCACACTCACACCTGGGTGAGGAGCAAGGAGAGGAGGCTTGTCTGGCAGACAAACACTGAGCATACAGTGAGGGAGGACACCTTTTCTCCTTCATCACATTGTGGGGACCCCAAAAGCCTGGTCATAAAACAGGTCATACGGACCGGTGGAATGGAGGTCCACCAGTGTTATCAATGGGAATGGAGTAATATTGCTAACAAAGTGGGATTCAGGCACAGGATTTCATTTAAGAATGTAAAGCTGAAACAATCTGAACTGGGTTTAGACACAGGTTTCTGAAATACTCCCTGCCTGGAATAGCAGCAGAGTTTGGGACAGTATGACTTAGTCAGTTGAACATTTCTCTTTTGGAAGGGGGAAGCCTGCAAAAAGGAAGAAAACTGTATTGAAGAAAGTCCAGAATTTTAACTGGTAGTAGAGAAGCTGCATATTTATGGAACTTGCCTTCTCCCTAGATTGCAACACACAAAACTGCATGAAATACAGTGGCCTCCCCGGAGTTGAGTCACGATGATTATTTATAAGAACTCCCTGCAAACTGCTTTAACAGTATTTTAATGTAATGTACTTAGTACATTCATAGTCATTGGAAGTGTGGTTCTGTGACCCAGCCGAATGTGCACTGGGATCCATATTGCTGACAGAATATAGGAAACTTGATTGCCTTTCTTCTGAGGGCAGTCCTCCTAGGCACCCAGATATGCTATATGCAAACAGGCCTCCTGAGTCCCCCCTGTGAGCTGGTAAGAACAGCCCATTTTTTCTAGGTAAAGAGTCCTTTAAATGTGGTAGAAACAAAAATCTTTTTACTAAACTGAGGGAGTTTAAGTCTTTTCTCAAATTGCTTCTTTTGGCTTGGGAGAAGGTGGTAAGCTCAGACTTTATCTGCCCTGAAAGGAGCTGCTTGCTGTGCAGCATTTCTGTCCTGACAGGTCAGCTGGTCACAGCTACTGATGCAGAGAGTAATGGCATGAAGTTCAAGGGCCTGAATTGTGGAGGAGCACAAACTGAAGACCTTAGTTGCCTGCTTGACTTTGAAATACACAGCAAAGAAAGAACTTCCAGAAAGAACCTACTCTTGATCTAGAAGCACATTTATCTAGTGTATCTCTTGTTACATGTCTCACTATTAGTAAAGGCAGCATATTCCACAAGACAGCTTCTTCCAGACACATTTGAATCGAAAAATTCCAGAATTTGAACCTGTATCTCTCTTCCAATTTAAGTGAAATTACTCCACCTGAAGTTTTTGAGACTATGGTCCTAGAACCCTTTGAATTTCCTTTGAATAGTCCAACTGCTCATCTAAGTAACACTGCAAAGACCCATCTTACCACCTTTTTTCAGATGTATCTTTCCCATTTTATAAAAGTTCAGGTGTACCTGCACCCTACAATATCATCAGAAAAAACTATCTTCCTGTTAGATGGAAAGCTGTGACTTCTTTTAAATCCTTCAGCTTGTAGCCCATTACAGGACTGTACCAATCAATGACCAATGAATGAATGGACTGTGAAAACTCAAGACTACGAGATTTCAAGGAAATTCTTTGCCAAAGAAAGTGATTGCTTACAACCCACATTTGTCAGTCTGCTATTATCTTCACGGTATGAAACTCTGGCCTCAGCTATGGAGAAAGTATAACTATTTGTAGCCACAGGCTTCTAGGAATGATGGAGATATCCTGCAGAGCCTCTGTCAAATACAGAAATGGATTTCCTCAGTGTGGTGATAGAGATGTACAGCAAGTTTCAGCAATCTAATTAGTTTCTTGATCAGACGAAGACAACTCTTCAAGGGAAATGAAAAGGTCATCGCAAATCCCAGAGAAGTATTCATTGTCTTTTGTCATATTTGCTGACAGATATTTAAATATAACCACTCACTTTTCCTTCAGACATTGTCAGTAGATGCCAGACAGCTGACAAGCAGCAATTAATTTGTATCACTGCCCTGACATATCAACAATGAGGAAGTGGATAAAACTGCTAAGTGTTCTTTTTGTGCTGCTGTGAGATTGGTCTGGGTCATCAGCATACACTCACCAATCTCGGCGATGCACAGAGGACTTAGTGACACAGAGACTTGTCTGAAGATGGTTTAGCCCAGTGAACAATATTAGAGGGATGTGGAGCTGCTGGAGGGAGTCCAGCACAGGGCAACGAGGATGATTAAGGTAGCAGAGCACCTCCCTTATGATAAGAGGCTGAGGGAGCAGGGTTTCTTGAGCTTGGAGAAGAGGAGACTGAGAGGTGACCACATGAATGTCTATAAATATGTGAAAAGTGGGTGTCAGGAGCATGGAGCCAGGCTCTTCTCAATGTTATCTAGTGATAGGATGAGGGGCAATGGGTGTAAGATGGAACATAGAAGGTTCCACATCAACCTGAGAAGGAACTTCTTCACATTGAGGGTGAAGAAGCACTGGAACAGGCTGCCCAGGGAGGTTGTGGAGTCTCCTTCACTGGAGATGTTTAAGACCTGCCTGGGTGTGTTCCTGTGTGACTTGATCTAGGTGATCCTACTGTGACAGGGAGATTGGACTAGATAATTTTTCAATGTCCCTTCCAATCCCTAATAATTCTATGATTCTATGATTCTCTGGCATCATGTTTCCAGCACATTATTCAAGTCTAATAATAAAAGGCATATGTGTTGATAAGAAACATGGACAGTTCTCAGAGTATGGAATGGATATATTGACTCTTCTTAGAATTCATTATTCATACAGTCTTGTGAACAAGGCATTTCTTGTTGAGAAATGACTTTAACAATGAACTTATGAGCTTGGAGGGAAAGCAGGGGATTTTACTTAATTGTGCAGACAGATCTTTTCACTCACAGACCTGGTGATTCAAATCTCATGCTTCAGAGTATTAGATGATTAATGTATAAATCAGGAAGAATTTCTCACTAATCATTCACTAATTAGGTATAAATGTGGATATGAAAGTATAAGTTATTTTCCTTTGATTAGGAAAGCAATGGAAGGAGGAGGCATGGCATATCCTGTATTCCCGAGGGAGTGCAGAGTTTATATTGCACTAATGTCACGCGTGTGTTAAAATTACAAACGTGTATAGGAGACAGGAGCTTCTACATGTATCAGCTGCAGATCATCTCTCACAAACACAAGGGTAAGATTTTACTTTACGTTGAGTTTCATGCCCCTTTAGCATGCAAATGTACAAAATAGATGTGGGAAATGTGTTTAGAAGTTTAAAAAAAAAAGAAAAAGAAAAAACAAAATGAGGTAAAAGCAAAGTCAAGGAAGTCAAAGAAAACAAATGTTCCCTAGGATTCTGTTAGATTTTTTCCCTTGCTTCTCCAACTCCTGCATACTCAGACAGTATATTAAATGCTCAGAAGGAAGGCCTGCTGTTAGTATTTATATCTTCTCAAATAACTCTTCAGACAGAATAAAACTGTAAGTCTGACCCATTTTAGACTCCAGGTAGGTCAATGAATTTAATTGATTAGGGAAGCATGGAGATGACAGCTCCTCCTATCATTCAGCACTGTGCAATCTGATGGCTACTCGTAAGTCTTGTGGTGCATTTCATAGACCCATAGAATCATGTGTTATTCACATTGTGCTTGTCTCAGGTTCTGGTGGCAGTTCATAAGGGTTAACTGTCACTTGCATTGTTCTGCAAGGTGCATCTGGTGAAAAAAAATAAAGGCACTGGCCAAACTGGGAGCCGAAGGGAACAAAGTGTTCAGGGTTGTTCCTTGCATAACATTTAGTCTGTGTACACATAAACCATGTTCCTTCTGCCCATAAGTGCTATCTATTCACACTGCCTACTCATAGATGTCGATGAAGGCTTTTGTAGCCTGCAGCAGCTTTACATGGTCAAGTTGGAAAAAGCACTTTTGTCTGGATATTGAAGTTCAGATTCATCATGCCAAACTTGGACGGCTGAACTACAAATCTGAAACCTAACTTTCTTAGGATGCAGTGCTTCTCCCATTTATTAGTCTCTTTTGCCTAATTTCCTGCTGTAGGATTTCAGAAACTCTAACCCTTGTGAATAAATCCAGATCAAGAAATTGGCAGAAGAAGTGTGTGTGCTCATTTTTGAGGCAGGTGTGATTATTTCACCACTCTATTTATATGGCAACTGAGGGATGGGATTATTACATGACTTAATTTAGGATATGAATATGCCTCCAGAAAGCACTCCCAACCCTCTCTAAAGTATCCTAGTTATTTGTTTTTATCACAGAAGTGGATTTGCTCTGAATCCACTAACCAAGGAGGCTAGTCTCTTTTTTATGAATATACCTGGAGGAAAACTCCCAAAAGAAGGAATACCTCTTCCTAAGCCAGTTTGATTGGATAAAAATTAATGTTCTAAACTCCCCAAGAAAAAGGACCATGTTCATTTATGATTTCTCATCCTGGTATTTCTCACATGGAAACTAGTGTTATCTAGATTATGGTGCTAATGGATTGTGGCAAAGCTTTATTTTTTTAAATTGCATGAATAAATTAAAATTTATACCTTCAATTATAATTAACATTTCAACTATTATGGCCATTTTTGCTGATCTTTAACATGTGAACATAATAAAAGAGAAATTTAAGGAGCTTTCCTTTGTTCATTTCAGAGGATTGAGCTACTTAGGAAGCAGCATGTGGCTACGAATTTTGAGAGCAGTTTGATACTTTTGACCATTACTTTGAAATTATGTTTCATTGTGCCTGTTGCAGGGTAATGATGGTGTTTAATACCTATTCACAAGACTAGTTCTGGTGCACTCAGGATATAGTAAGTAATGGTTCATCCTGATGTAGGGACTAATACAGTCCCTAATATAGGGACCGAGATCCTGGATCTGACCTCAGTTTTGAGTAAATCTATTGACTTTGGATGAAGAGATGTAATGAGCTCACCATATACCTGAAACACTGCTCAGGGCATCTCATCCTAATAAGAACAAGCTGCTGCTTGGAACATTACACTGGGTATGATCAGCGTGCTTGGGGGCAGAGGAAAACTACCATTCGGTTCAATTCAGTCCTCCTAAACCAGGGAGAGATTTGATTCCAGTGAGTATTGTCAGTAGTTTAAAGAGGGAAAATAGATAAAACAATGGGATGGATAAATTTCATAGTGTTTCTCATTGAAGAAAAATGTTTAATTTAGTTTCTGGCTAATTAACTTCTAATATCTCTTAGCCTTAATTTCTATCAGACTGGGGTTTTACAGAACATCTTCCCATCTGCAAAATGAAAATGATACCTGTACAAAAGAGTGACTTTCAGATTGAGAAGATGAATGGAAATGAAGAAAATTTATATTTATTTTTGTTATGGTGGTGTGGCGCTGGCTGGGGGCTAGGTCCTAGCAAAGCCACTATATCACTCCTGTTTCTTGGATGGACAGGAGAGAGAAAAATATAATGAGAGGCTGGCAGGCAAAGACAACAATAATTTAATAAAGCAAAAGCTGTGCGCGGAAGCAAAGGCAAATAACAAAGCTCAGCAGAAGCTGAGCACTGTGAGAGATGTCATGGGGAGGGTCAACTCCATCCCAGCTAAAACAAATGCAGTTGATCAACTAGAAACACAGTGTCTGTGTGGTTTTTTACATTTACTTTGAATGAAAAGCCTATATATATATATATATATGTATATTTTTGGTATTAAAGTCAAAGGAAGCAAAAAGAAAGAATAACGTCAAAAAAATTTTAAAAAATATTGTTAAAAGGTCACCAAAATGTTTAGACATCTTACAAATGTCCTTTTAGAAATATTTACTTTTTATTAAATAAAACAATTAACTGAAATTAATGTGAATCCACTGATCTCTATTCTTTACTTCAATATGAATTTTCAGGGACACAAAGATATTCTAAAAAGACACTTAGACTGCCTTCACCTTAGTAATCCTGGGAAGGTTTCTCACATGTACATTTGTTATAAAAGATTCTCCCTTGGTTTTTGAGCAATAGCTGCAAAAGCCAGTGAGTCACTCACTACTGACATCCAAGACTCACTTAGAAAATTGTTTCTGTTCTTTTGACATCTGTCCTCAGTAATGCCTGCATCGTAGAAGAAGCAACACAAAAGCATGACTTTGTACAATGTAGAACTCCCTTTTGATTCCCACTCATCTCTTTGTCATCTAAGTGCAGCTCCAGTTCTTTTCTTAATCAAGAAGTGTTCAGATATTTGTAAGCCTATAAAATGGAATGCATTTCCTTCTCTTTTAATCAAACTGGGGCTGTACTATCATGGTCACGTGGTTTCTTCTACTGCTAGTCCTTAAATCTTTTGGCTAAAAGAGCTAATAATGACGTATCTTTTGTGTGAAGCACTGTTTTCAATATGTTGTTCTCAGTCAAGTTGCCAAAGGAAGGTCATGGCAGTCAGAAAAGAAGCAGCATTTCTGTGCTTTTGGGGATCCTTTTCTGCAGTGATGCACACTATGGGCAACTGCCCGTTTGAACGAGCTGAATCCTACAGTCCTTGCTGACCAAAGGAAAACTAATACCACTGGATGCCGCATAGATTCTCCAGCAGCATCCACAGCCCAGATTTGTAGAGCTATTTAGCTCTGTAATGATGCGGGTAGATGCCTAGGGATTTTCTAAAGAAAATTAAGTCCTTCATGTTTGCTGCAGCAGGGCAGGATTTTGCTCAACATCTTCCAGGTGAAACTATGCCAGATGTGGGAATCAGGGATTTTTCAAAATAGAAATGCTGCACTTAAAGCGTCATTGCCAATCTGTTTCCAACTTCCCACACACACTGTGCTGGTTTGGAAGCACAGCCACTTCTTTCTGCTGTGAAACAGACTACGAACACCATAGCTTATGCAAGCAGCATTTTTGAAGTGGAAGAAGGAAATTTCTGTGTAAATGAAAATAAAAAGCAACAATCAACCTACTAAACATCTTCCCCCCACCCCAGCAACTGAGTAGATAAAACACTGTGAGACTGTGCAACATTTGAACTACAAAAAAGTGGTCAGGTGGATTGTTTGGCTTCTGATTGTGTTGCTTTAAATTTTTTGCTTTGCTCATGGGTCAGAATTGAATCTATTGGATACAAAGTTAATCTAAAGTGGTGTTTGTTTTAGTTTTAAGTCAAGAATGCAAAACAAAAACTTTCCAGGTAGATCAGCACAGTGTTTCAATCTGAGTCCTGGTGGATTCATTTATTTTTTTTTTTAAATAAATCTAAGTATGTTGCAAAGCTCACAATTATTCTGAATGTATTTTCTCCCCCTTAGAGAACAAAACAAGAAAAAAGCTTAAAGCGAGTTAACAGTCTAAAGGCTATTTCTGCTGGAAACAGTGGCAGAAATATTCCCCCTGGAAACTGTGTAACACAACATGTGGACATTTTGGGTAGGAGCTGAATAAACATTTTGTAGATCACGAGCTAAAGAGAGAGTTCAGGTGCTACTTTAAAGATTGTTGGCAACTCAAAGGCCCGGATTGCTCCTTACCTGGTGAAGCCTAATTATGTTATAAGAGAGCAATGGACTAAATTAGCCCCTGGAGTTGTCTCTCTCTCTTCATTACTTCTAGGTGGAGTGTAAGGCGAGTCTCCTTGCTATGAAGTGGAATTTTCAGAATTGAATTGTATTGCTGCATTTTCCTCCCCCCCTCCCCCCCACATTATATATATATATATATATGTAGACACAGGCTGAGACCACTCAGTTCATTGAGTTTGGAGATAAAAAGGCTGAGTGTCGACCTTCCTGCTCTCTACAGCTTCCTGATCAGCAGAAGAGGAAACGGAGGTGCTGAGATCGTCTCCCTGGTGCCCAGTGACAGAATACATAGAAATGGCTCAAAGCTGTGCCAGGGAAAGTTCAGACTTGTCAGTAACAATTTCTTTACCCAAGAGGATAATGAAATACTGAAAGAGGCTTCCTAGAGAGGCACTTGATGTCCATGCCTGCTTATGTTTAAGAGGCATTTGGATATTATTAACTTAATAGCATGCTTTAACTGTTGGTCAGCTCTGAACTGGTCAGGCAGTTGGACTAGATTTTGGCATTGCAGGTAACTTCCAACTGAGTTTTCGACTTCTATTCTATTCTATTCTATTCTATTCTATTCTACCCTATTCTTACATATGCTTCTACACACATATATATACATATATTACATATGTTGCATAATACAGTCTGTGACTGAAACTGAAGAGCTTTCAAGAAAGAGTGAAGCTCTCTTTCTTCTCCCTGGGACTCCCAGTTACTCCCAGGCAGTATTGCCTGGTATATAGAGATATATTTATTTCCACCTGATTCATGCACCTTTCATTGAAAACTGACAGTTTGTGGACAAACATACTCAATTTTTTTTTTTTAATGGGATCAAATTTGATTGAGAGCAGACTGTTTTATGCTAACTGTTCTAGGATTGAAATATTGCAGATCTTCAAAGGAGAGTGAAAACCAGCAGCCAAGGGACTCATGCCAATGAGAACAGGACCCATTCTGCAGACAAGGAATCTGCACAGATATTCAGTAAAAATAACCAAAAAAAGAACAGTGACATCATGGGAGATAATTTTTCAAGCCTCTTGAAGGAGCTCCTGTGCACTGACTTTTTATATGGCTTGTGACGCTAGGCTGGTATAGTGAGAGTTAAAGGTGAGAAGAGAAATAATTCTTGTCCTTCTAAAGATTTTTGTACCTTTGGTAACAGCTTCAGCTTTGAAGTCTCTGAAGATCTCTCTTTGCAATGGTTTTGTTATTTCAACTGGGCAAAGAAAGGAGGAACCCTTTAGTGAGATTTGTCTGTGTTCACATCACTACTGTGCTTATCAGAAACCTTTTAGGATGCAAATCAGCAATGATTCTAGTTGAATCCAGTTCTGCTCTTTTTTCTATCTACTTCTTGAAATATAAAAATCCTAAGCTGCTTAAATCCCTCCAGACACAGGCACTTGCTCTCATTTACAAAGACAGAACCAACTCTTGCATTAAAAAACCCAACAACAAACCCCAAGCACCTTAATATTGAACATAATTGGAAAGAAAAATCTGGTTGTGTACTTACTAAAAAAAGTAAAGCATAGGTTAATGAGAAGCTAAAAGATGTATATGTGCACACACGTCCTGGTGTTTCTCTAAATACAGATGCAAGAAAAGATTTTGCAATTATGCTATTCAGACACAGATATGATATTTAAATTCAGCTATGCTCCTAGAGGTAAAGAAAATTCATCTTACAAATGAGCAGCACAGAGTTATAGGGGAACTAAAGGATTCAGACTTGACCATGCCATCACTTCTGACATGCAGTTTGCCTGTCTATCATCCACTAATTGCAGACATGCCCTGTGGGTTTTCCTGGCATTTAAGACACTCTACTCAAATAAGTAATTTTGATTCAGCTCTTTCATATAGTTTCAGTTGCTGTTTAAATTTGCATTAGGAAGATAAATATTTTTTACATTTTCCAATACTCAGCTTCACTTTTAATGGGATAAACAGGAGTGCCTCAGAAACTTCAAGAACTCAGAGATGGCAGTAAGGAGTTAAGCAGTAAGTAGGGATATTTGATTTTTAATTGCTAGGTCATTACAAGCAAGAACTCTGCTGGCTGAGATGAAGACTTTCCTACTGATTTCAGTATTTACAGCATCTTTTGTTTTGAGGAGGGACTTCAAATTGCCCTGATTTTCACGTAGATACCATGGACAGGTGCTATTCAACGGGCAGTAGGTCTCAACCTGATCTGAGTTTTCTTTTTCAAAAAGAAAGGCAATATCCTCAGTAAACTAGTTTCAAAAGGCTTTAGCAACAGCTATGGGCCATATGAGAAACAGAAGCTAGAATTTGTTGAAGTGATCCTTAATAGAAAGATTGTGCTGCTCGCTGTTTTGAAGGAAAATGTGCAGGAGGAAAGACAGGAAAGGAAAAGAACATTTGTCTTTTTTTGAATTGCAGCTTAATAGCCACAGCACTAAGCAACTTAATCACTGTAAGCTGCTGCTGCTCTTTTCATTTTCCCCACAGGCAGCCTCTTCTCTTGGTCTGTCTGTATCACATGGGGAATTAGGAGTCACTTGATGCCAGCGCTGTAGGCAAGAGAATGAATGACCGCTGAGCTGTTGCACAATCTGTTTGACTGGAGTCCCATGAAGCTCAAAGTTTTCAAAGAAAATGAGGTCCTAGTGCCAGGCCACATTACTGCCAATATTGTTTAAAAGAATAAGATTTTTTTTCCACCAGGGAGACAAGTGTGGTTTAGCTGAAAAAGCTTTAGGAAAGGTTCTGGAGAACATGAGGCATATGGAAGACAGTTCTAACCAGCACTGCAGGCAGATGTGCTCACTGTGAATGCAAGACGAAATGTTGCCAAGATACCAAATGGCACAGAGACACCAGATTTCCCTATTTCTTTGAAAAGAAAAAAAAAAAAGAAAATAGTATTTTTGACTGAGCAAGAACGAAAACCAAATGTGGATATATCAGCAGATGTTGCAAAGCAGAAGTTTCAATTCCTGACCAGGTGTTTTATACAGTTTACAGTAGTGGTTACAGGTAGTTGTACCTGATTTTTTAGGGGTGGGGGTGTACCAATTCCTCTTTAGAAATGCAAGGAATTAATTTAAGCAGAAGGACATGCAGAACACACAGTTTGTTCGTAACTCACATTTCAAATTGTTTCTTTTGTGGAGGCAGAAGTAAGTACCCATCAGGCATCTTGCCAGAAGGTTTAACTTGAGCCACCCGTTCATTGTGATTCTGGTATATGATACTGCCTGTACAATGGCACCAACAGTACAAGTTTCAAACCCAGCTGGCTTCTCCCTGAGACAGTTCAGTTCTGTACAATGCTGCGCTCAAACTCTCTCTCTTTGTTCCATTCTCTTTCCAACAATAAATACCAGTTTGTGGTTTTTTTGTGGCAGACACATGTGAAAACATTGGAAACAGGGAGCAATAGTGTTTTCCCAAATAGCAAAAATCTTGATTCTTTTATTCTCCCAGAATTCTTGTAGGATTTTGAGGAAATCAGTTTCTGTTCTGGTTTTGCCCAGCTTCCAAAAAGCCAATAATGTCTCAGCATTTCAAGCACAGGCATCAATGAGAAATACTTAACACAGTGATGCTCAGAAAGAGGATGTAGATAGCACAGGGAGATTTCTAGAAAAGCGATATTCTTATTTTTAAGAATCCATGAAAACAAAAATGATTTACCTTCTGGACTTTGGGTGGCTGGCCGAGTGGGTCTCCCAGCAGATGTCTGGGTAGTTAAAATCCCCCACGAGGACCAGGGCCTGCACCTGTGAGGCTGCTGCCAGCTGGCTGCAGAAGACTTCATCAGCTTCCTCACTCTGATCAGGGGGCCTGTAATAGACACCCACAACAGTGTCACCCTTGCCCACCTGCCCCTTAATCCTCACCCACAAATTCTCAGTTCTGTCCTCAGCTTAAGGATCAGCTTAAGGAAGCTCCTTTGCTCTGAGTATTGTGAAAGTGTCATCTCCCTTAATGAAAGTGGCATAATAATTGTATGATTCGGAGGATCGTAGAAGCTATGTATATAACTACTCAGCCTGATTTTGATCACTACCTTACAGCATTCAGCTAAACAAACAAACACAAAACATGTTCAAAGTCAATCTAGATATACGAAAGAGCGTCACTAGAAACGTTACTGCTTCTTTTACTGACAGTATTATATCCTACAACAGAAGCTGCAAAGTTTAGATGTCTTCTATACGGACCAGTACTTGCAAGATACTTGGAATAATTAGCAAGAGGCTAATTTGTGCATAGAGATATCCATCACCATTTGTACACAAAAAATCTTTGCAATGTTTGATGAGGGCAAGAGAGATTTCACTGTCTTTCAAGGGAATGCCAGATCTGCAATTCAGTGAAGTACTGCTTGACAGTCTGCTGGAGTCTAAGTTCCCCTCTAAATGGTCCTTGTAGCACAGCTAAGATTAGAGACCTACCATCAGTGGGTGCCATTTATGCAGGTATCTAAATATAAAATTTGAAAACCTCTGTAATAAATGAACGCAGATAAATCAGAATCAGAGATGAAGGTTGTTTGCTTGCTTCATTCCTACCTCACACAAAACAATAAAACAGTGTGAAAAAGAAACCTTGGCATCGTTGTTTATTTACTCACATGCAGAATAAAATATTCAGTAATAGTAGTGAGGAACAATAATGTCACTTTACCTAAACTGCATGGAAAACAGTGAATGGGCTTTCAAATCACCAACTACCAATATGTATCTTCTTTATCTAAAACAAGAATTGTCTGGTTACAAGTAATCAGCACAGAATCTCATGCTGTGGATTCCACATCCCAAGTCCCATATTTGCTCACATGTGCAAGTATCTGTGGATAAGAGAAGTCAAAATTCACCATTATCTCTTGCAGTGACTGAAGGTGCATTTTCAGGCTTGCTTTTTTCTCAGTGCACCTCTGAAGTCCTTTGTCTGTAATACATAAGAGAGGTTGCCCTGGGAACAGTGTGAGTATTTTTTCCAACATGATGCAAAATATCTCTTTGAGACCCTGACGTTTCCTAAGAGGTATGCTACCTGGAAGCAACTTATTTCATAGAGAATGGTTTGGGTAGGAAACAATACTACAGATCATCTAATTCCCATGATACCAGTCAGGGACACCTCTCACTAGGTCAAGATACTCAAAGGGCCATCCAAACCTGCCCTTGAACCTTCCAGGGATGGGACATAAACATTTTCTCTGGGCAACATATTTTATTGCCTTACTAACCTCACAGAAAAGAATGTCTTTCTTATATCTATTCTAAATCTACCCTCTTTCAGTTTCATATCACTACTCCTTGTCCTATTACTATAAGCCCTTGTAAAAAGTCCCTCTCCAGCTTTCTTGAAGGCTCCCTTTACCTACTGGAAGGTTGCTTTAAGGTCTTCCTGGAGCTTTCCTGAGGCTGAACAACCCCAACTATCTCAGCCTGTTTTCACAGAAAAGGTGCTCTGACCCTCTGATCATCCCTGTCACACAACTCTGGATTTACTCAAACAGATCCATACCCTTATATTGGGGTTCCCACAGCTGGACACAGAATAATTAGGGATTGGAGGAGACCATAGAATCAGAATAATTAGGGATTGGAGGGGATATAATTTAGGGGTGAACTTGTTGGGTTGGACTTAATGATCCCAGGGGTCTTTTCCAACCACAGTGATTCTGTGATCGTGGTACAAGCCCACTCACACCCAGAAACATCTCTTGAAAGTGCTAAACACCCTTGAGTTGCCCTTTTGATGGGTTCAAGAGGTGGGTAATAAGAATTTGTCCTAGCATCACTATGCAAAGTGTTACAACAGGGAACGGCTTAGGTGTTAGCTGTGATGAACACCTCCCTTATGAGGAGAGGTTGAGGGAGCTGGGTCTCTTTAGCTTGGAGGAGATTGACAGGTGACCTTATTAAAGTCTATAAATATTTGAAGGGTGGATGTCAGGAGGATGGAGCCAGGCTCAGAGAGTAGTGGTCAATGGGACAGAGTCTGGTTGGAGGCCTGTATATAGTGGAGACCTGCCTGGATGTGTTCCTGAGTGACTTGGTCTAGGTGATCCTGCTGTGGCAGGGGGTGGACTAGATGATCTTTCAAGGTCCCTTCCAATCCCTAATGACTCTATGATTCAATGATTGTGATATAATACACATCACCACATCCTGAACAACAGGTCTGCCTTCTTCAGATACATCCTGTATCTGATACTTTGCCAAATCACACAAGTGAACATAGACTCATAAGAGCAGAGGGGGAGAATAGTCTTCCTCTGTCTGCTGGTCATGCTTTTTTTGATGCAGCCCAGACTATGGTTGGCTTTCTAGTCTTCAAACTCACACTGTTGGGTCATGTTGACCTTCTTGGCAATTTGTACTCCCAAGCCCTTTTCCTCAGAGCCATCCTCAGTCTACTTATTGCCAGCCTGTGTTTGCTCAGGGATTGCCATGTGCAAGACATTTCACTTGGCCTTGCTGAATTTCATGATGTTTGCACGGGCCAACATCTCAAGCCTGTCAGGTCACTCTGGATGACATGCTGATTTTAAAGACAATGTGCCTGTTCTTGCCTTTGCTTTCTCAAAATGCACAGGGAGAAGAGAGAAGACACACAGAGTCAATGTTGAGGTGAACAAAGCAGAATTGTGCTTACATTGCAGAAACTTTTAGTTTGGTACAGTTTAGAAGAGAGAACACAACACTGGACCCTGGTCAAATAGTGATGCTTTTTTTGGCTGCCCAGGACTCTGAAAAATTTATATCAGCTTCTCAATCTGAAAAAACATCGTCTGCCCTCAAACCTGTAACTCAATCTTTCCTCAGACTAACAGAAGTGGAAAAATTGTCCTTACCCACAGTCACACTAGTACTGTGGGCATCTGCAGAGTAAAGACTGTAAAGACTGCACAGTAAAGACTCTGGCAGGAACTGGCTATTTCGGCACCAATAGAGACAGGTCCCATATTACACAACAGGAACTGTCTTTTGGCATTCATTCAGTACCTTGTAATGACCAGTGTAAAATCTTTCACATCATTAACGAACCACTGCAAGAGAGGAACATCTTTAAAATTCTAGAGAATCATGACCTTCCTGTGCTAAGATCAAGATCTTATTTAACTGAGATTTTAAGCCCTTTTTACAGAAATGGCTAGGCAATTACTCCCCGGCTCCTGTCTTTTCCGTATAGAGGGAACTTTGGCTTTCTGAAGTACCAATTAAAAAGCCACAGAACTCTCTCTTTGATTTGCTTCATTGCTCCTGTTAATTGTCTCATTTGAGTCTCTGCCAGAGTGAAAGTACCTTGTTACAGAGTTGTGAACCTGCAATCAACTTTGAAAACTTCCACTTTACAAGTCCAATCTCCTGCTTTTTTTTTGTGTGTGTGTGTGTGTGACAGAAAGAGAGAGGGGAACCCCAAGTGGAAGGAAAAAAAAAAAAATAGAAAAATGTATTAGGTGTTTCCTAAATCAAAGTCTTTAATAACATCTTAATCTAAGTTATTATAGATTCTGAAAAGCAGTTATAGACAGCTGAAATTTTCCTATGGCTTACTGTCAAATATACAAGAGAGTGTTTGGAAAGTCTGTAAGTACTGTAATCATGCATAAAATATATTCTGCAATGAGACTCCAAATTTGCAGTAATTATGTACCATTTAGTTAATCTGCCTACATTATTTATGAGGAGTATTTTGTAGTTAAATACTTGAAGAGTTGACAGGGTAATGTTCTACAGCTACTTGGAACAGAAGTGATGGAGAGGCAGTAAAAAAATTTTAATTTTAAATTACAGTCTTTGTGTTCATTTCCCTATTTGTTTTTATCTCAAGGAAATGGTATGAGATTTTTCTTTTTAAAAAAGGAAGATAAAAGAATCTCAGTCTCTGTATGTGCACGCATAACTGCTGTATATAGCCATATGCCAGTGCCAACCATGAGACACAAATACCCTGGGTTTTGGGACACCTCGGCTTCTCATTCTTTACCCTGATCACCTGTATGGATACAGCTTCCCACACTGATTTTGCATGTGCAAGATGAGTAGAGATAGATGGTGAGAGTGCCATGAGAGATCAATGTCCTAAGATGGTTTTGGAACCCAACACGTAACATATATGGACACAAGTGTACTGAACACTCATGTTCACATTCTTAGCAAAGGTAGAACAGAGAGTAAAAGTTGTCTTAGCTGTTCTCCTTGCCCTTTTCCCGATGTCATGAGAAAAGGGGAATGGGTTGGATGACTTCTCAGCACTGACACCAGTCATCTGGGAAAAGTTGGAAGGAGAGATGGCTCCCAGACAGAGAAAACAATATGTAGTAGAAGAGAAAGTGTCACATGTATGCACACTGTGCCCAAAAGTAGGCCTGACCAGTAAAAAGTCAGGTGAAGATACCATCCCCCTGACTTCAGAGCAATTTCTGCTGTGTGTTTCTTAAGATCTTGGGTAGAGATCTTAAGGAGGGGGTGGAGATGTCTGTGTGTGGGCAGGGAGTGTATGAGCGCACGAGTACACATCCTCACTAAGCTCAGATGCAATTGGCACCTGAGACCAGCTCTTAAACTGTTTTCCCTTGTTCTTTTCCAGCTTCTAAACCCTGAGGCTGACTGGCATTATCGTAAGTTCCCAGATCACTCTGGGATTTCCTCCGTGAATAAAATCTGCTTTATTTGCCCACGTGAGCTGTCTGTACGGCATATACTGGCTTCATCCTTTGTTTATAACCCCGTGAGACATAAAATGCAAATGCTGCTCCTTCTAAACCGAATTAATGTCATTCATTACAAGGTGGGTGGTGAATCACCACCAGAAGGGAAGCCTGTTGAACCCAGGTGATAATCCATGAAAGTTTGTGGCATGAGATTTTTATAGTTGTAGATGAGTGCACTCACTCTCCCAGAAGGGAACAGACAATCAGTTTTATCAGGTCATGCTAAGCATGCAAAACTGTTATTTCTGTGACTGAGGAAATGACACCCAGTGTTACAATGTGGAACTGTAAGACATTGTCACATTCATTTCAATCTGGCATCTGTGATGTTTGGTTACTTTACTGGGTTTAGACGAAAGGATTTAAACATGTGGCAAAGTACATACACATAGACTTGGATTAGATTTGTCTTGAGATCAAAAGCAGTTGCTGTCAGAACTACTGTCCAAGAAACAGTTTTTTTACCTCCCACCTGTGCTATGCCAGTGGCCGAGGCTGGCATGCTATGTGCCACATTTGGACGAGCCAAAGAGAAAATATGCAGCTGTATATTCTCTGGGAAACAACCTTTATTGATGGCAACCTGTACTGTGTCAGAAAGTTCTGGGAACATAGCCTGAGATGAAAGCAGACTTTGATAGCAAATCTCCATAGAGACACATAGAGTTCCAGAACTCTGTGATTTATTTCCTGGAGTCAGACAATTGATTATATTACAAAATCCCAGGTTTGGTCAGGCACTTTAGGACAAGCACTTGGTGGAGCAGGAATTGTACTTTCTGTCTTCTGATTGGCTGTCCAGCAATGTGGGACATAGAACACACTTTGTACAATAAATACAGTAAAATACTGCAAGACTTGCGATAAAAAGAAGCACATAATGCTTCTTTATGAAAACAAGTGAAAACTTGAAATATAACCCACAGATATGAAGTACAGAGAGGTCTGGCAGTCTCTGCAGAGAGTCTGACACAAGAAGTGCCTTCATCTCATCAAGAAATGAACTCCACTGCTGTTATTACTGCTGTAACAAGAAGGATGCAGCAGAATGAACTAATCCAATTAATGCCTGATTGAGAATGTGATGCCTCTGCTACTGTTTTTCCTAGCATAGCAAAGTGATTCCTCACAGCACACCCTACTACTCTGTACCTTTCCTGTCTTGGGATGCAAGGTGAAGGAACCCATTCTTAGCCAGCCAGAAAGGTGATGAGAGGAATCTCACTTTGCATTCCTTCTCCCCTGCCTCTTTAAATCATTCTGACATGTATCCCCACCTTTCCAAAGGTGATCCTTACCAGAGCATGGAGGCTGATGCACAGAAAGCAGTCTCTATCCCCAGTGAAATCTAAGCCAAGACCCTCACTGTGGACATTGAAGGACTTGTTCTCTGTATCTCAGTGGATTGCCTAGCCTAGGCTCAAAAGTAATGAAAGGGTCTGGGGTGGATGAGATGGTTGCAGGGAAAGGTGAACAGTTTCAGGGAGGAGGGAAGGTGGATTGGCAAAGAAACACCTGGGTACAGCTACCATGCAGCTGCTGCAATATACTGCAAACTTCTATTTGTTTTTGAAATTGCTGTTTGAGACAGAAGTATTTAGGTTAATTTAAATTTGTCTAGATGAAGGTAGTGTTAGTGCTTGAAGGACAATGCTCAGCAGCTGCCTTAGCATTCATGAGTACCCTGGAAGCATTCAAGTAGTCCTTGGTTTTGCTCTCACTTTTACTTTAAAATCATCTGGATATGTCTTCTGTCTGCAATGTGGACATTTGGAAGTTACTCTATATATACTAGCTCATGCAAAAATATCTGAGACAACATTACTGTCTGGTTTCCTCCAGTTTCTTGCCATCTCTGTCTTCTCTTTCCTTGGCTCAGCTACACACCAGTAAATACAGAGCCATAGCTGAACCAGCCCTGGAAACTGAGGACAACTGAATTAACTTTGCTTTTTCCTTGCTCAGTTATGCAATCTCACCAGTGACAAGGAAAGGAAATGTGGTTTAAGGCTCACAATGTTAAACCCTCACTCGTTCGGAGTCTTATGGGTTGGACTTTTTACTTTTTCCTGTCTGTTCTTGGTGTTCAGGTCAAGTAGGACATTAGGAGACATCAGGCTTCTGACCAGGAGGCCATCCTCTCAGGAGCAATCGACTTTTACAATCGGAGTCAACAAATGCTTTGAAAAATGGTTCCTATCTGACTCACTCTGTGATTTTGTTGAAGCGATTGGGTTTTTAAAAAAAGAAATGCCTTGAAGGATCAATGATGTGAGAAAGCAATTTAGTAAAAAGGAACTGACAGGTTTCCATCTGCTAAGCAGGCCTTTCATCCTGATTGCAAAGAGCTGCACGCAGTTATTGACACTCACTGATGAGCCATAACTTGTTATGCTGTGGCAGTGTTAACTCACTGCTTCTGTTAATGTAGCCACACTCTCAGACCACTGTGGAAGTAAGCCTGTCCCTGGCTGGTTATGAGGCTAAATAAAGAGATGATTGCTAGATGCACAGATGCTAACATGACAAGAATTTTTTTATGCTGGTCCTTGAAATCTGAGCAATGCGACCCACAACATATAAAGTTTGGTCTGAAAAACATATTTATTTTCTTCAGCAGCTTCTGCTCAAAAACAAAAACTGAAATGTAAGTATTTCTCATGAATTATTTGTTCTAAACATTTTTTAAAGGTTTAGAACTCTTACATTTTTTATATTAGATGCCAATATTTCTAAATAAGTAAGCAATATTTATAGCCTCTAGTAGAATAAACATCTGACTACAGTATGAAGATTACATACAATCATTTTATCTTTTAAAAATGAAACCTCAAAATATTTAAAATAGGAGAGTTGCAATAACTTTTTATTTCTTAATTTATTTTTCATAGGGTATATTTCATGTTTACAAATGTAAACTCGATGTAAGTTCCACATCAACTGAGCAACTTTACAGACGGACAAAAAGGAAGACAGTTCACTTCAGGGTTTGAATCTGTTATTTTGTTTTTGTGAGACAATTTTGAGATTTTTCAAAGGAAGCAGTGATAAACTCAGAGGTTTCAGTTCTCTGCAGCATTTATGTGGCTTTAACTTTCATCTGCAGTGCAAAGAGAGAGATAAGATTTGCCTCATTTTATAAGGTGAACAAATTAGAGACAGCTGTACAGGAACCCTGTGTGAGTAATACGGGGACTTCACGGGAGAGCCTACTGGCCTTTCGACAATAGCATGCAAAGAGGCTGAATTCAGGCTGGTGCCTGTGTGCATCATGACAATTCTGACAGACAAAACTCACAGAAGATACATAGAGCTTGCCCCTGAATTTTTGCACTGAGCACAAGAGCCTGATGTGCTAGGATTGGGAACTGAATGCATAAAAACAGTGCAAGTAAAGAGGCGGGACAGCAGAGCTATTAACACAGACTTCCGAAAGGCAGACTTCAACCTGTTTAGAACACTGGTTGAGACAATCCCTTGGGATACAGTCCTGGAGGACAAGAGAGTCCAGGAAGGCTGTACTTTCTTCAAGAAGGAGCTTTTAAAGGCAGAGAAGCAGGCTGTTCCCGTGTGTCATAAGACAAACTGATGGGGAAAATGACCATCCTGGTTACACAGGGAGCTTCTGCTGTGACTTGGGAGAAAGAGGAGAAGTGACAGGCTTCTCAAGAAGAGTTTGGGGATTTAGTTAGGTTGTGTAGAAAGAATATCAGAGGGAAAAAGCTCAGCTAGAACTCAGCCTGCCCATGCTTCAAGAGATAATAAATACAAAGATATTAATAACAAAAAAAGAACCAGGGAGAGTCTCCATCCTTTATTGGACACAAGGAGAGAACATCGTTAGCAAGGCTGAGATACTTAATGCTTTCTTTGCCTCAGTCTTTAGTAGTCAGACCAGTGATCCTCGTGGTTTCAGTCCTTTGAGCTGGAAGATAGGGTTGGAGATCAGCGTAGTCCCCTCATGATCCAAGAAACCTACTAAGCCAACTGAACAACCATAGTCTATGGGGCTGGATGAGATCCATCTGAGAGTGCTGAGGGAGCTGGTAGAGGAACTTCCCAAGACTCTCTTTATCATTTATCAGCAGCCCTGGTTAATGGGGGAGGTCTCGGATGGCTGAAATCTTGCCAATGTGTTGCCCATCTACAAGAAGGGCAGAAGGGTGGATCCAGGGAACTACAGGTCTGTCAGCCTGACCTCAGTACTAGCGAAGATTATGGAACAGTTCATCTTGATCACATGGCAAGTACAGGACAACAAGGGGATCAGGCCCCGTCAACACAGGTTCAAGGGCAAGTCCTTGTTAACAAGCCTGATCTTCTGTGATAAGGTGACTTACCTGGTGGATGATGGAAAAGCAGAGGATGTTGTCTACCTGGACTGCAGGAAGGTATTTAACATCGTTTCTCCCAGTTGGCAGCTCATGGCTTAGACAGGTGGACTCTTTGCTGGGTTAAAAACTGGATGGTTGAGCCCAAAAAGTTGTAGTGAATGGGGTTAAAGCCCCTTGGTAACCAGTGACAGGACTCAGCTTTGGGTCCAGTCTTGTTTAACATCTTTGTCAATGACCTGGGTGTGAGGATTGAATGCACCTTCAGTAAATTTGCAGATGACACAAAATCAAGTAAGAATGTCGATCTGCTTGGGGGTAGGGAGGTGCTGCAGAGGAATTTGAAGAGGCTGGAGTGATGGGCTGAGGCCAATGGGCTGAGGTTTAACCAGGCCAAGTGCCAGGTCATGCACTTCAGTCACAACAACCGCCAGCAACACTACAGGCTTGGGGAAGAGTGGCTGGAGCTACCTGGCGAAAAAGGACCTGGGGGGGTTGGTTGACAGCTGGCTGAATAGGAGCTAGTAGTGTGCCCAAGTGGCCAAGAAGGTCCAACAGCATCCTGGCTTGTATTAGGAATGGTGTAACCAGCAGGAGAAGGGAGATGATGGTGCCCCTGTACTCTGCCGTCGTGAGACTGCACCTTGAGTACTGGGTCCAGTTTTGGGTATAAGAAGGACATTGAGGTGCTGGAGTGGGGCCAGAGAAGGTCAGTGAGGCCAGGGAGAGGTCTGGAAAACAGGGTCTATGAAGAGCAGCTGAGGGAATGGGATTATTTAGTCTAGAGAAGAGGAAGCTGAGAGGAGATCTTGCTCTCTACAACTACCTAAAAGGAGGTTGTATGAAGGCTTATGCCAGTCTTTTCTCCCAAATTACTAACGATAGGATGAGAGGAAATGGCCTCACCCTGTGTCAGGGCAGGTTTAGACTGGATATTACAAAGAAGTTCTTTATTGAGAGAGTGGCTGGGCACAGGAACAGGTTGCCTAGGGAGGTGATAGAGCCACCATCCCTGGAGGTGTTTAAAAACTGAGTAGCTAGAACACTTGAGGCCATGGTCTCAGGGTTATGGGGATGTTGGGATGACGGCTGGATTTGATGATCTTCGAGGTCCTTTCCAGCCACAACGATTCTATGATAAAGGGATTACTGGAGTTGCTGATTCTTTTTGTTCCTTTTATAGCCACATGCTCATTCCAGATATGAAAATCTAATGAGCAGTGAAAAATAAAGTGCTTTGTTTCTTTTTTTTTTTACATCAAAGGACTGCTATTTAAGAATGAGATTTATGAATAGTGCTTCAAAGTCCTTTCACCAAAGGGCTTTAACAAGGGATATGACAGGTACTAGGATAACTTTTAACCCAGCCAAACAGATTAATACATAAAAGATTTAAAAATTCAACTTTGTTCTGCAGGTGGACGTAAGTAGTTTGACATTTCAGACTGGAATCTCAGATTGTCTCTTAAAGTCAAGGATTAAAGAACAACAAGTATTTTTTTCCTTTCTTATCTTTGTAAAAGTGCTGAAAGTAAGTGAGAGACACAGTCCCAGAAAGCAGTAAGTGAGTATAACAGCCAATTTAAAAGGGCAGAGAAGAAAGAAAACAGGAATCTACTTTCTCAGGAGTCTGGGGATTCCTTTCTAAAATTAAACATTTCATCATTGTTTTATTTCTGCATTAGAATTAAATTCAAAGCTTGAATGAAATGAAATGTTGTTAGAGTATTCTTTTCCAAAGTAAGAAGGTTGAGCTTTAGGTGAGCTTCAAAGTTCTTGAAAGTATCCAAGATTTCTTCTCCAAGTCTTAGGAATATTTCTGTCAACAAGAGGTATTAATTTACAGATGTTCAAAACCTAATTTGATCCTAACTAAATAAGATTTGAGAAATTACAAATGTTGAATTTGTCTTCTGAACTCCCTTGTAAGTGATCCTCTCTGTGTAAACTGAGTGTGTGCACTCTTAGTTGCCTTGGTTGAGCACTGCAGGCCTAAATCACTTTCTTCCTGCCATGATGGATTAATCCTCTTATTATGAAACTACTTTGGATTCATTCAAGTGGGAAATGTTTGTGGGTCATTTTAAGATGTGAGTGGACATCTTGCCTCTGTCTTAAAGTGGATCTCTTTCAAAAGCTTGGCTCAACTGAAAGCTCAGCATTTTGAAGGATCAAGTCAATAAGCAGCTTATCGAACTGCAGAAATTATTGGTTGGAATTCTCTGGCTTATGTTCTGCAGGTCACATTGACTGATAATGATGGGCCATTCCAATCCTAAAATCTAGAAAATGATGAGATTAAGTAGACTACTAATATGCATAAGTCTTTCTTGGACCTAGGCTTAAAGTAGAAAAAGTTAGAAAAACTACAAAGAATGGGATTTGCTACTGCCTGCCCATTGATATTTGATTCCTTCATCTGTTTTGCAATCCTTGCCTTTTTCATCAAAATTAAGAGTGGACCCAAATGAACTCCTGTACGCATTTGATTATCATTATAGATGTTAGTCCTGGAGGAGAAAACGGTGCTGACTGGTTACATTTTTTTTCTGCTGAGCTGTTCCACTGTTTGACTTTGCAGCCAGCGTTGCCTACTAGCTGGGGAAGCAAATGTTAAAAAGTCCCTGCTAGTCCCTCCCTGGCTTTTTGGTCATTTTTGCTGCTGTTTTAGCATAAAATCTGAATTTTGGAATTAAACCAAGGGTATATGACATTTTTTTAGAAAGTTAAATAGTCATTGAAAGGACAAGGAGATTTGAAACACTGATGGATAAAGAAGAGAAAGGTTAATAGATTTCTTTCATGGCTTTCTTTGAGGGAAAGAAATATTCTCTAGTGTCTATCTGCCTGCTTCCATCTCTCCTCTCACCAGCATTACTGAATATGTTGGTTAATATTAACCACATTTGACTTAAAAAGTCTCAAGGAGAAATCTTGCAATAAGTAGCCATATACATACGAGACAGAGAATTTACCACAGTACCCATCTGTGCCAAAGGTGACAATATTAGCCTGCATGTTTTAGAAGCTAGGGAGATAATGGAAAAGGCAAACCTTTTATATAACCCAAGTGGTAGGAAGACATTTGACTGTGTTCTCAAAGCACCAAAGAATCTATGCTGAGTACCAGTCACAAGCAACCTGGCTGATTTTCTTTCACTAATTTCTAAAAGAAACTTTTAAATGTGCAATTGTTTTCTCTCTTCATTTATTTATTTTAATTTTGAGAGCAGAAAAGTTGAATTCATCTTCTCTAAGAATTGGTGGCCACACTAACAGCTGCAGTGGTGGCCACAGCCTCAGTCTTTTTCATGTCTTTATAACTGACTGATATTGCTTAAGACTTCAAGTTCATTTGAATAATAATGCTGCCCTACATTTTTCTAAACATCTATCTAAGTAGATACATGACCTTCATTGTCCAAGGACCCCGAAGTACGTGAAATGTACTAATTAACTAAATCTCACAACTGCTCAGTACAATGAGCATAAGGCTGACACTTGATTACTATTTCTAATTATATCCAAGAAGCCTGAGGTACAACAGTGTATAAGGAAAGCTTAAAATCTATTATAAGTATAAAGATTAATCTCACTTTCCCAAAGGCAGAAGAATGAAAAAACTTTGCATTCTTGCCTCCTACTTCCTGGTGCTTGCCATACACGATTCCTTTGTTTAACTTTTTTGCCCATTAAATCCCTGATTCAGCAATGTCCTTTAGCACAAACTTGATCTGAAGCCTACAAATAATTCAATTAACTCTGTGTTGCATCTAATACACTTTGAAATAGGCAAGTTTTTCTGTAGAAGACACAACTGAGTAAAGCAGTTAAGGATGTATCTCAAGCCTGCAGGTAGAAAGGTCTTTGATGAAGGCGTTTTCCTAAATCATTCTACAAACAAATACACTAATCACTCTAGTAGTAGTGCAGTTCTTCTAGTGCATTAAGTCCTTTAAAACATATTGCTAATACATGACATTTCAGTGCAATTCTTAAACATTGACATGATTTTTAGCACACACACAACGCCATAGCAAAGATGGAAACAGTAAGTTTACTCTTTCAGGAGACACATAGTGAAGCCTTTCATGTACGTCACATCTGAGACTGTGTTTTTACACTTTGCCTTAGCAAGAGAAATGCTACACTTAGCTGTACTCACCTTCTCAGAACCCTGCTCCTTGTCAGGCTTTACATATCTCATTGCACAGATAAAACATTAACTGGAAACTGGGAATGTCTGGTACCAAAAGGCCGATGCAGTTCTACAGCGTGTATGACACGATCGTGGTTCCATTAGTCTGCAGAAAGAGTTTGCTTGTTAGACACCAAACACCATTCAGGAAGTCACAGCACTATGGACAAATACTACTCTTCCCCACTCAAAGCACAAGGAACTGGAAACCAAGGTTATGTAAGATGATGCTTGAAAAACTGCTACTGGATACCAAATTAGACAAAGCTGTTGGCTCTCTGGTCACTGAGCAATGCCAGATCTTCAGAAGCAAATACTTTCATGAGCAGAACAAATACTGGGTGACCATGAATCTGTCCTGCTTGACTTACTGATTTATTTTATTGAATTTACACAGATTTGAGAGATTATTTTCTACAAATTGGCAATGAGATCACCTTCCTTCTGTTAAATTTGAATGGAGTTGGTCAGTGTATGAGTAAGTTATTGATGAGGATGGACAACCAAGTTAGCAGGTTATGACTCCTGCATTTTTGCACATACAACCATGTGTATATGCACATTGTGCAATACACATAAAATTACATTTGATTCCTCAGTTCCCTACTAGAACTGTATTTTGAAGGAAAGGGTGAATATATGTGGAAGATAATTTTCCACTCTTGGCCACGTCAGGAGAACATTCTTTCTGTGCTCCATGATAAACTTATTTGGAACACTCAGGGATCTCCCTGCCAGGCACCTAGAGACCAGTAAAATTATTTTCCTGAATTAATTCACTTGGCCGTCCCTCCTTTGTGGGATTTCAGTTCTGTGACACAGAACCAGGCGAGCAGAAAGACTGCAGGTTTGCAGCTGCAGTTATCCATGAAGGTCTCTCTAGAGTTCAGTCAATGAAATAGACTTACTTTGCATATGACTGATCTGGCCTATGTTAGCATTTCCCCTAGTGTGAGAGGAATTTTGCTCCTGAGGCATAAATGTAGGTCATAGATTCATAGAACCATTAGGGATTGGAAGGGACCCCGAAAGATCATCTAGTCCAATCTCCCTGCCACAGCAGAACCACTTCACTGGAGAAGTTATGGAATCAGAATCACTCAGGGTTTGAAGGGACCACCTGATCATCCAGTTCCAACCCCCTCACCAGGCTGGGACACCCCACCCTAGGCCAGGCTGGCCAGGGCCTCATCCAGCCTGGCCTTAAACACCTCCAGGGATGGGGCCCGAACTCTGGGCAACCCATTGCAGGCCCTCATCACTCTCACAGTAAAGAACTTTCTCCTCACATCCACTCTAAATCTGCCCATCTCCAGCTTTGCTCCATTCCCCCTAGTCCTCCTGCTACTCACCATCCTAAATAGTCCCTCCCCAGCTTTTTGTAGGCCCCTCTCAGATTCTGGAAGGCCATAATAATGTCACCTGGGAGCTTCCTCTTCTCCAGACTGAACAGCCCCCATTCTTTCAGTATGTCCTCATAGGAGAGGTGCTCCAGCCCTCTGATCACCCTTGTGGCCTCCTCTGCCCATGCTCCAGCATGTCCACATCCCTTTTGTAGCAAGGGCTCCAAAACCGGATGCAGCACTCCAGAGCAGAGTAGAGGGGGAGAATCACTTCCCTCGACCTGCTGGCCACACTTCTCCTGATGCAGCCCAGGATCCGGTTTGCCTTCTGGGCCACAAGTGCACACTGCTGGCTCATGTTGAGCTTTTGGTCCACAAGCACCCCCGAGTCCCTCTCCTCAGGGCTTCTCTGCAGCCAGTCACTGCCCAGCCTGTATTTGTGCTTAGGATTGCCTCAACCCAGATGCAGGACCTTACACTTGGTCTTGAACCCCATCTGTGCTGGGTTATATGTTAGGACCCAGAGGAAGAACTTGTGTCTCTCTCAAACCACTCCCCTCTACCCCACAGTAGGAGGGTCCTGGTGGATCATCGAATAAATTCCAGCAGGAGATGACTCAGGCAGTTCCAGCCAGCTGTGGAGGAGAGAAGACCTACGGCTCCCGTGCTCTGATCTGCTGCTCAGTCCACCTGCCTTCTCCTGCGTGCTACCCTCTAGTTAAGCTTTAATCAACTGTTACTGGTGGATCGGGAGGGCATCTATCTCGCACTTTAAGGCGCTTTGTTTTGCCTTAGACTGGTTCCAAGTGTGGTTCTGTTTTCACAAGGGGGAGGTGGGCTGCCGGGGTTTGGGTACACGGTTGCCAGGCTAGCGCCGGCAGGGTTCCGATAGCCAACAGCCCGGTGCACGCGGGAGAAGGGCGCGCGACTGGCNCACGCGGGAGAAGGGCGCGCGCCTGGCGCCCGCCATGTTCCCTCCCTTCCTCTTCCGGACGTGAAAGCAGCCGGGTGCGAGCGCCTGTTGCTGCCGCGCCGTGGCGAGAGCCCCCTAGTGACCAGAGACCAGAATTACGCCAAATTGCCTTCTGTACATAGTTCTTCCCCTACACCATCTCCTTACATTTCTGTTGGTATTTTCTTTCCTCTTAAATTTACTTCGTTTTGAATAAAATTTCAAATTGTTGACATTTTCAAACTTGTTTAGATTCCCTTCCTATATTGGTGGGATGGGAATCTAACAATCTGTTCTGGAAGGTTCCGCCTTTAACCCTCAAACCAGCAAACCATCAGGTTGGCTTGTGACCACTTCTCCAGCCTGTCCAGGTCCCTCTGGATGGCATCCCTTCCCTCCAGCGTGTCTGCTGCGCCACACACCTTGGTGTCATCAGCAAACCTGCTGAGGGTGCACTCAATGCTTTTGTCCATGTGACCAACAAAGATGTTGAACAAGACTGGTCCCAGGACCGATCCCTGAGGGACTCCGCTTGTCACTGGCCTCCACTTGGACATGGATCCATCAACAACCACTCTCTGGGTGAGGCCATCAAGCCAGTTCCTTACCCATCTAAGTGGTCCACCCATCAAAGCCATGTTCCACCAGCTTGGAGACCACAATGTGATGCGGGACAGTGTCAAAGACTTTGCTCAGGTCCAGGTAAACGACATCAGTCGCTCGGCCCTCATCCATTAATGTTGTGACCTGTTAGTAGAAGGCCACCAGATTTGTCAGGCAGGATTTGCCCTTGGTGAAACCATACTGATTGTTCCAAATCACCTCTTTACAAATCTCCTGACTCAGTAGTGCCTTCAAGAGGATCTGCAGCATGATCTTACCAGGCACAGAGGTGAGACTGACTGACCTGTAGTTCCCTGGCTCCATCTTCGTACCCTTTTTGAAAACAGGAATTATGTTTCCCCTTTTCCAGCCACACCAAGGAGGATCTGTACAAGTTCCCAGGCATGAGGACTGCACCTTCAGACTGTTGGATCTTTTGCCTACTGTACTGTACTACTGTCCTACACAGGGAAACAGTTTGGACTTCAATGACAAATGCCAGCATCACTAGACACCTTGTACTTGCTTATCATGTGTCCTCCATCCTAACCTTGCTGCCTTACAAAAAGGCAGTTGCTGTGCTTGGATTTGACCAAACCTCTCTGGCCCGTAGCCTGGTGCAGGGATTTCACTCATCATTAGGCTGAAGAAAGCAGAACTATATGTGAGGGATAGTTAGCACCGAAGAGACAAAGGGCTTTATAAATTAAGAGCTGGCTTCTGTTCTCTAATAAAAAGTTTGTTGCTTGTGTTCAACCAGACGGGCCATTAAAACAGTGCCAGCAGCTTTTAGCACTTCATGAAAACGAAACAAAGCAGCAAAATGGGTTTTACACTGAGGAAAAAAAACCCTCTTCCTGTCAAAAAAGAGTGAGTGCTTCCCCCCCCCCAACCCCCATCAACATCTAAGTGTCTTTGCTCTTTCACAGCTTTTCGGAGGCAATCTGTGGCTACAGAGACAGGAAAGTTGGCCTTACCATGTTGGCTGGCAAGACTCAGTGGGAAATTGTGCGGCTGTGTCTGCAACTGTGTGTGTGCATTAAGTTGCCTCTTAACTGGATCTGGAGGCAAATCAATCCATTAGCTTATCCTAACCATGGCCCTAATTAGTTGCATATGTATAATCAGCATGCTTGCAGGCATCTCATCAGGGAATGGTGGGCTGACAGACACAAATTTGTTACTCCGCATCTGCTGCCAGAATTGCAAAGTCTGAAGTTTTTGAAACTGAATTAAAGTAACAAAACCCAATCAAATTTGCCAGCTTACAATGTCCCTTGTGAACAGATGGCTGGGAACACCTTCTTTGAGGAAAGCCCCTTTTGACAGAAGAGCAATGAAAGTTCACAATTAATATGAAATTATTTCTGAAATGAGGAGTAGAGAGTTTCTCTCATTTTCCATGGTTTATCTATGCAACCTAAAACACAAAGATTAAAACAACTCAGTGCTTTAACACTTGGTACTTTGCAGATAAATCCTACATTGGGAAGGTCTATTTTTGCATACTGAAAAGATGGTGCCCATAGTCATTAATCCTGAAAACAGTCAGGACAGAGGGCTGCAAGTCAAAGTGATTCCCTCATCTGTGATACCAATTGTTGATTTTGTAACTTACAGTGATGTTTCTCTTGGCATCACGATTTAATCTGAATCCATAATTATTAAAAGAACTATTAAAAGTTCTTTTATTATTAAAACTATTAAAGAACTATTAAAAGAAGTCTGAAATGTAATAGAGATGCATAGTTACACTATTGAGCCTATGAGTCTGTAAAAACGAGTGAGTTTTTATTTGATGTAATGCTTATTACATTTTTATTCATTATGAAAAAAAATGATACCTTTGTCTAGACTCACAAAAAGTTTTAATCATGTGTCTTACAAAGTTTAGCTTGGCTGAATTACAAGATTAAATCTAATTTTTGGCTCATGTGGTTTTAGGTTGTTTTTGTTCTTCCCCTGACTGCACGTTGAAAGAAAGAAGTTAGCTTTATGGGCTCACTTATATCTGAGTTTCTGTAATTATGGGCTATTTTGTGATATTTTTCATGGTGATAAACTGTTCAATGATGTGTGCCCTTTCTTTCTTCTCTCTTAATATCAGTGGGATATTTTACACATTTCAATTATTACTAGGAAAAAAATATTCATAAAGACTCATCAAAATAACTCTTAATCTTTCCAATAAATCTTAACATAGATATTATTAAGTAGCTATAAATGTTGGAAGAAAAAAAAAGAAAGCTATCAGAAAAAGTTTGCTCTAAGCAACAATATTATTCACTGGTGACAGGATCGCACTGTATCAGCTTAGATCTGAGGGAATTTTAACTAATTCTATTGGTATGGTTTAATTAGTTCTGTAACAAAAATTCAGTAGGAAAACAGTTTTACTCATTAAACCAGCAAGCAAACAGGTATAGTTTTGAAAGGTTTAAATAGAAAAAGTTGGAATTTTAAAACGCTAAATGATTTTTCTTTAATTTTTGGAAGAAAGATATGAGTTTCCTTCTCACTGAAAATCATAAGCTAGAACTTACCATTTTTCCCCCAGAGAAATTTTTCAGTCAAAAAACATTGCCTTTTCAATTATTTAGTATATCATATCAGAAAATAATTGATTAGTTAGTGTCTGAAATATATCTTGGAAAATTGAAATGTTGTGAGGGTAACTTCTGAAGAGTTATAGGAAAAAAATTATAAGTTTCAACTCAAAGGAAAGAGTTTGTAACTGAACTAAAGATTTAAGAGTGCTTTAGTTAGAAGTCTGATACTTAAAAAGTGAGTAATGCTACTCTTAGCAGGGACAAGGATTGTTTGAATGGTCACTTTCCGAGAACAGATCTAATTTTATCCCACAGTTGGAAGCAAATTTATCTTCTGGCCAAGTCATTGCAACTGAATTGTTTGTAACAACACCCTTTGTTAAAAAAGCATCCAACAAGTAATTTCAAGTTCAGATGATCAAACAGAACATCAGAAGATTGAATTCTGATTACTAAACTTCCTCTGAACTAAACTTCCTCTGAACTTAAGACAGACCTTTATTTAAAAAAAATAAATCTTATTTTCCAATGAGTTTTCTAGTGAATCAGTTGTCTTGGCTCATATTGATGCCACAGAAATGTCAGTGATAATGAAATGCTACACAAGGCTGTCTAAACTAAACTCTCCAATAACTTTATAGAAGCTCCATTCCAGAGCAAAATTTCACAATAAATCTCTATCTTTACTGCTATTCATTCAGTACTTCTGCTGGCTAGAAAAGGGTATTGTTTCTTCTTAGAACCCCTTAGATGTAATAGAGCAGAAATACACATCCTATTAAAAAAGCATAGCAACAGCAAATTGGTACAATAGCAGCAGATCCTTCAGAGAGCACTCAACCCAGAAATATACTCAACGACATCTTTCACTGTGCAGCTGAAGTAAAGGTTGGTGAGAGCTCATCTCCTGCCCAAGGCTGGGAACATTATGAGACAAAACTATGCCAAGACACTCCAAAGGCACTCAAGTTAATGTGTACAGGTGGCAGCAGGAAGATGTTAAATCTAGTCCTTTCTGTCCTTATTCAAAGGAGAACTTAATACTAGGTAGGCACCCGATCATCTCAGCCACCTGATTGTCTCAGACAGCCTTCTGCAATCTATTATTCAAATGAAGGGGAGTAGCCCTGGCAGTAGAAAATGGTGGATGAAATCTCTTTTGTGCTGTTGTCTGAAATTTCATTTGAATTTTGGGAACTGTTGTTCAATTGATAGATTTCAAAAAAGCAATCAGTTTCAGTTCATCCGTGTTTCTTTCCAATAAAGCACACATTGCAGAGAATCTGCTTCATACATTGAGTGTTTGCAGGATCCAGTCTGTACGATGCCTTTTCTCTTAAAATATCAAAACATTTTTGTAAAAAATTTGTAAAAAATGTTTTACAACATTTCATTAGTGTTTCATTATTATAAAAGGGAAGAGTGGTGGTTTAGGAACAGGATGATGTTTTACTGACAGACAGCAGTGGAGCTTATAGACCCATCCAGGAGTCCTGCCTACGAGTTCAATTGCTTTAGCAGAGCTGTACAAAATCCTGTAGTGCTCTCTCCACTCCTCCATTATGAGAATGGCCACGGGACTTTTGAAATCTGTAAAGTGTTGAAATACATTGTACAGATTGCTTATCTGACAATATTTTCTGAGGAGATACTTTGTTATTTTTAGCTGAGCAAGATTTGGTCTTAGAGTAAAGCTCTCTCAAAGATTGGTTTTGGTTCTGTTTGAATATTTTTTCCTACAAAATGAACTCAGTCTCCATGTTACTTGACCTGACATTATGCCTTTTTTAGTACCAACTTTTAAGTTTTACTAAAACATGAAAGGGATTTAACCAGCTTTTCATTTTCCACAGATAAGGAGCACAAAGATGAGACGAGAGTAATGTTTGATGTTTCTCAGTCCATTTCTCAGTCATTAATGAAATCCCCAATGCCCTGACATTTCCAATTAGTATACTCATTTGTTACCTCTGCTTTGTTCAGTAAGGCTGATCTGTTATAAAAAGAAAACCAAGGTAAACTAGCTCCTGATTAAATAATACTCTGTTCACGCAGAAGGGAGGGTGCAGAGGGGAATGAAAGAGAAACAAGGAGGAGTGTTAGGATTACTGATTTAGTTAATTATTATCCTTGTCAGTGCACAGCTTCAGGCAGCTTCTCAAATCAAGCCCTGGATGTGGACACAGCTCTTACCAGTTTTTCTAGAGGTCCTAAGACAGCTGGAAACCACAGTTTAGCACAACATGTAAGAAGTAAACACATCCCTCAGAATATGTTCTTCAAAAATCAGAATCACAGGATCTTTTAAGCTGGAAAAGATCTTTATGATCATCAAGTGCAAGCATTAACCTAGCTGTACCAAGCTCACCACTAAACCATATCCTTAAGCTCCACACCTTCACCACTTCTAAACATGTTCAATGATGGTGATTCAACCACTTCCCTAGGCAGCCTGTTCCAACGCCTGAAGACGCTTTCAACAAAGATGTTTTTTCTAATGACTAACCTAAACTTCAATTAGCACAATTGGAAAGACATTTCACCTTGTCTTATCACTTGCTACTTGTGAGAAAGTAGTTGTAGACAGAAATAGTCACCCCTCAGCCTCCTTTTCTTCAGATTAGATAATCCTAGCTTCCTCAGTTACTCTTCATAAAGCTTGTTCTCCAGACCTTTCACCAACCTTGTTGCCCTTCTTTGGACCAATTCTAGCCCCTCAGTGACTCATATTTAGCTCACTTTCAATCAATACACCCAGGTTTCTTTCTGTCAAGGAGCTTTCCAGCCACTTTCTGTCAAGCCTCCAACATTGCATAAAGTCGTCATGACCCAACAGCACGATCCAGCACTTGGCCTTGTTGCAGCTCATACTATTGGCATTGACTCATCAGTCCAGCCTATCTATTTGTCTCTGTAGATCTTCTTTAACTTCAAGCAGATGAATACTTCTGCCCAACTTGGTGTCATCTGCAAACTTAGTGAGGGTGCACTCTTCACAGTGAGGGTGACAGAGCACTGGAGTGGGCTGCACAGGGATGTTGCATAGTCTCCTTCTCTAGAGACGTTTAAAACCCATTCGGACATGTTCTTGTGTGACTTGACCTAGGTGATTCTGTTCCAGCAGGGGGATTTGGTCTAAATGATCTTTCAAGGTCCCTTCTAATCCCTAACATTCTGTGATTTTCTTGTCCAGATAATCAATAGAGATATTAAACAGGAGTGGCACCAATGCTGAGCCCTGGAGAACACCACTTGTGACTGATTGCCAACTGGACTTCATTGCATTCACCAGTACGCTTTGGGCCCAGCCATCCAACCACTCTAACTCAGCACAGAGTACACCCAGTTATCCTGTACATTGTGCCTAATTACACTCATGAGATGGAACACCATCTTCACTGAGACCACAGTCTAAGACCTTAATAGCACACTATCCACCTAGCACTGGCGTGCCATAACCGTGCTTTTTCTCTAGCAAGAATAATTTCATCCCCACCCCTCTTCAAATCTAGTTTACAGCTCTTTCAATGAGCCCTGCCAATTCTTGCCCCAAGGTCCTTTTCCTGTTGAGTTAAGTGTACCACATCGTTGCCAGCAAACTGATGTATTGCAAATCAATCCCTGATCAAAGTCTTGCTGATAACCCTATGCTCAGAGCCAGGAATTGATCTGTCGGCTTTTCCTGTTTAGTCCCTCATCAGTCCCTACAACTGGTGGGACAGAGGCCTTAAGCAGCCGTCCCAAGGCCCTGAAGCCTCTCTTCATTGCCTTTGGACTTCATTTTTGCAATTTTATCACTGCCTATCTGAAAAATCACTAATGAGGAGTAATCTGAAGGCAGAAATGGCAGAGGGAGTGTTCTCTGTATACTCTCAACCCCAACCCCAGGGAGACAACACACACTGCCCTCCATTGTGGGTCTGGTCTACATGCAGAGACTTCCGTATCCTTCACTGAGTCACCTACGACAAGGACCAATGGTATTTTGTTTACTGAAGCTCTTTTGATGTGACATATAGTCTGACTTAACCTTGGTGACACCTCCAGGCAAGGCGACCCATCAACTTTGTCATTATTCTTTTTCCACTGCAGAGCACTGTACCTATTTGGGAAGGGCACCTGGCAACGTGGCACAGTTACTGGGGGTACACAAATGCCACAACAGCCAGAAACTTTTGCTATCTCTCTGTGGTCTAAGTCACAGTGCTCTGCCAGAGGAGAGAGGACAGGCTGTGTCCAGGGCTTTGTCTGACTGTTGGGACTGTTTTAGGGAAGACTGAGTGTGGCTCCAATGGTCCATCTCACTCCCACCCTCCCTGATGCTTGTCAGCCTCCTCACTTTCTGCCAGAGCTCTGTCACTAAGCCGAGCAGTTCCTCTTCCCAGGCACATAAAATTCCTCCCTTGGACCTGTGTCAGGGCAGCTGCACCAGCTGTGGTGGTGGCAGTGCTTGGAGAGGCCTTGGTCTCTTGCTGGGTAGTTCCATCACTCCTGTTGCCCTCAGCACTTTCCTGCCCAAACTGCCACACACTGACAGACCCTACCCTGCTCCCTGCTGTGTGCCCTAAGGTCTCTTTTATGGGCAGGAGGCAGGTGTCACCATAGGTTGCAAATTCTGGTTATGACCATTTGAATCTTAAGAAATTATTAGGTCTTTAAAACTTATGGCAGTGGGAAAACAAATGGACTTTCCTCTTCTGTTGCAGCAAAGACGAATGGACTTGTTAGATATTTACTAGAAGATGCTTGTCTTGACCTGGGAACTCACTTTTTGGCTCCAAATGAAAACCTGTGAGTTTTCATCCATGTTGAGTTTCAACCTCCATCTTGAATGCTGAGGCCATGTAAAGTAACTGAAAGAATCTTTGTTTACGGCAATTTCTGAGCTCCTAGATCTGCCTTTTTTTTCTGCCTCCTTACAGGTGGTGGCTTCACATTACAACAGAAGACTAAAAAAAAGTTAAAAAAAAAATTAGAAAAGCTATTAGCTAAGATTTATACAGTGTTAACAAGCATCAATACCTTTGACAGGCTCAATATAAGTGCATCCATTTTTGGATTACTTTCATGAATCAAGCCCTTAGCTTCTGGCTCTGAACTTCTACCTAGGAGTAAATTTAGTAGTTCAATTTGAAATAGATTTTTTTTGTAACGGGTCTTTAAACCACAGCCATGTCTAAACTGAGAAAGCAAATCCTTCCTTGCAATGAATAATTGCCTAAGTGATACTAAAACAAATATATGCTTGACTTGCAATTCTCAGCCTAATACAGTATTGTTGGGAGAACTGCCAATAATGCAAATAAAGTAAATTACAGTGAGGAGAACCTGTGCTTTATGAACCAGGTCTGGAAAAAAGCTAGTGAAGTCATTTCAGTCAAATCTGGTGATAAATACTTGAGTTCATTACTGAGATTCATTGGCAACCAACATCAAATCAATGGTGTAATCAAGGGTAAATACAGAAGAATGTAGCTCCCCCCATGTTTAATTTTGGCACCATACAGAGGAGACAGAACTTCTCACTGCTTGTTTGAGAACAATAGATTGGTAGGTTTACTTACTTTTTCATTGCCACAATCATAGCCAAATTTATCTACGTACCACTTCTGCACAGCAGCCTAAATCCTAAGTGTAAAATATGGCCTAGTGTGCTAGGTTAGGAAAATAGTTTCTGGGTATCACCTTTCTTTTCCTCTTCTTTTCCCAAAATAACATATGCTACATTTTAAACTCTAAAGAAGTCAGAAAGAAACCCCTCACCCAAGAGCTGCTCAGGGAGGCTGAGTAGTTAAAGAGCTATCAGCCTAGGTTATTGTTTTCTTAATGGGTCACTTGCATAGACAAAGCCTCCAGGCTGCAGGTGCTGTGAGCCCAAGGGCTGAAACCTGACACTTAAACCTAAGGTTCCAGTAGGGGGCACTTTGAAATGGGGGGTGTGCTTGGTTTGGGGAGAGGGGGGTTGGCGTGTCAGGGACATTCCCAGATGCTCTGCATGCTGATATAAACCGTCCTCTTCTCCTTCTGCAGTTAGAACCCATGATATCTAGCTATCAAGGTTCTCACTATAATGAATAAGAGTAGGCTCTTCTCAACTTGGACTTTTATTTTAAGATAGGATGGATCAGCTGTTGGATGTTCTTCACCTCACAATTGCTTTACAGTACATGCCTACCTTTAATGATGCAAGACTTTGAATCTTGTGGTAAGGTCACATCGTCAATTTCTCTTTCCGAGAAGAACATTTTCCATATTACTATGATAATACTGAAATAGTGGAGCTGCTTTGAGGAGAATATAAGTCACTGGGTTCCAAATCTTTGTTGCTTCAGTTAAAGAAAGGAAACATTATTCTCAAATTTGAGAAGCACTGCTTTGTTCCACTGGGGGTTTCATACCAGCTGGTGTTAAGAAGTGTGAAGCTCATCAGGAATCCATGTATATTTGCATGTAACTTTTACTGTTCTGTATGTAAGAAAAATGAACAAGATACTGTCACATGAGTAAGTAACTTCCCATTCCATACTCTTCTTCTACCAGTCCTACAGATGAGTAGTTACCTGCCTTAATTATCTTTTGATTTAGAAATGGAGCTTGTGTTCTGGCTAGCCAACTAGTTCTAACTAATCTGTTAAAAGAAACATTTTGCCTTGCAAGCTCTGAATTGTTTGAGCTAAAAACCAGAAAGAAAAGGGATGAAGATGTCAAAGTTTGGGGTGTTTTAGAATCATTGAATAATTTGGCTTGGAACAGACCTTTAAGAGTTCTCTGTTCTAAAGTCCGGCTGAAGCAGGACTGAAAGTTAAAAAACTTTGATTGAGATGTTTTTTACCTAAGTTCCAAAAGTTTGTGTGGGAGGACAATCCAGGATAAACTTCTTGGCCAGTCTGACTGAGGGCTACTGCTATGGGGAAGATTCTTTTCCCTCTGGATGAGTAAAATTCCCATTGCTGAAACTTGTACCTGCTGTTTCTTAATCTTTCTCTGTACTTGGAGGTCTGGCTGCATTCTGTGCTGGTAGGAATGACTGCCCAAATCTTGTTGAAAGCAACAGTTAGCTCTCAGACTTCTCTTGTGCAGGTGTGATGGATGCATTTCTCTCTCTCCTGGACTTGCATCAGTATTCCAATGTCTAATTTACACAGGTGGCCCAAATTTGGATCTAACTCCAGAGACCAACTTAACCAAGCACCAAGTCATAGGAATAATTAATTTCTTGGATCTATTTATTCTGCCTTTAACACAGATCAATCCTCAGCATTCACTGCTCTAAGAAGGACTTCCAGATATATATTAAATTTGTTGTCCGCTGGCCTCTATACACCCTTCTCCACAGAAAGCTTCATTGTGCAGTGAAAGCCGTGCTTCAGCAGTTGCATGGTGTTATTCTCTCCTGGGTGCAGAACTTTGACTCTGATATTTTTTACCTTCTTGAAATTCCTACTAACTAAATTCCTGTCTTGACAAGGTCTCTCTGAAAAGCAGCCCTACCCTACAGGTTACCCACAGGTCCTTCTCACCTGTCTTAGTGAGATATCACCTTTCCCTTTGCTGAGGGTGCATTCTATCAAGCAGGCCATCAAATGGTGTTGTCCCATGACACCTGAGGAATGATGTTACCCTTAGCTGGACATCATTTAGACTTAAAACTGTTGTATTATTTGAACAGTCTAGCCAATTTTGCACTCAATTTGTAATCCACCCACTCAGTCCCCATCTCCCCAGTTTGACTTCAAGAAAGCAAACTGAGACGACTACATTTAGTGATCCCCTTTGTCTATAGTGTCAGACACCTTGTCATAGACATGTTTTCACCATCTGGGTGTAGAAGAGAGCAGGGCAGGGAGTACATTCCTTTAGGAGCACTTGTATACGGAGATCACTGGTTTCTGTTTCTCAGATTATCAAAAAAAAACCAAACCAAAGGCTTTTACTGAATATGTGTCAACCCTGATGTGAGAAGGGTTTAATCGGGCCATGATTTATATGATGGACAGTGAGGAGCCATTCACAGTTAGTGACAAAAGGTATCTCAGGAGTGTGAAATCTAAACTCCTTTGTGAATCCTAGCCAGAGACTTCTGAAAGCCCTAGCTTGTGACTGTAGCCTATCATTAGAAACAACTCTGCTGCTGGAGGTGAGGGGAGCAAAATGAAAGTCCCTTTGTCTTCATGAACAGTAAAAATCCGGTACTACTCCCAGGCCCATGGGCACATTTGAGTACAAGTCCTTTATCACTCTATAATGTCTCCTGCAGTTACAGCTAAAGATTGGTCTACTTTCAGGTTCTACAGCACTAGGCTGTGTTGGAAGTTGTTAGATTCCTATGTGGTTCAAAGTATTAGCCTTGTTGGAGGGTGGAAGGAAAGGAAAACATTTTTGGTACATCATAAATGTTTATCTTTGATCACAAGGTTTTAACTATCCTGCAGAGAACAAACAGAAAAGCCCTGATTCTAGTTGCAGCTAATTTCTTATAAAATGAAACTTTATTGTTGTTGTTTTTATGTGAATTAGTCAAGTTTTACACCTATTTAAGTGATATCTGGCTCAAGGTATCTATTAATAAAGCTGTTGAATAGCTCTAAAAAGAGCATACTGCAGAGCAGTAAATGATCAGGGTGTAATATACCACAAACCAATTCTTAAGCCTAAAGTGCACTTTGAAGCTTTAAACTGGAGAGATTCCCTAGTGCAGTGTCTTGGCTGCCTTCATCAGCCAATAGGGAATGAGTTGCTTGTTTCATATAGAGCAGAAGACCCCTTTCCCTCACTGTGTCTGCAGGAGAAAGAGCAATGCACATGGCTTGTTAGGTGAACATTGTTCGCCACACTGGTGTGCTGTGTTCAGAAGAAAATGCACAACTAATTTAATGTGATCAGCATGGCCAAAGAAAACAGCGAACCAGCTAACTTCAGTCCAAAAGACTTAAGGAAGGGTATCCATGAATTTTGGGAAAGAGGTTGCCAACTTTAATACCCACCTAAGGGGGGGAAAAAAGAATCCGTGGCAAATGATTGGAAAGCCCTTCATAACACCTCTGCCTTCCTCACGAGTCTCTACTCCTGACTCAGTGTTCTTATTTGCCTCTTCCAAAGGCTCTGGCTCATCGTTTTGTGCTGCTTTCCTGATGCTGCACCAGTCAGGCAGATGGGAGACCTATCTGTGTGCCTGAGGTGGCTCTTGCCTTCCTTTGAAGAGGCTGCAAAGTCTGCTGAGCTGGTATGACACTTTCTTTTCTTCATACTGACTGCAAACGCCTTCTCTAGTTCTTTAACCTGCTGACTCCACCCTTTGAAGGCTCTCACTCAGTCACTTACTTTACAACAGATTGGGAGGGGGGAAAAAGGCTTTTCAGATTATCCTGCCAGTGAAGTAGGCACTAGGGGATTTTGCAGGAATACTTTGAATTTCTGTGGTCTCTCTCATCCAAGAAGATCTGAAGGCGTTTTAGATTCATTAAGGCAACTGATCCACTGGCATTATTGTCTTCTCTTAGAGGTAAGAACACCTAGTCTTAGAGCAAGCGGTATAGAGAAATGACCAACCAGGACTGAGAATGGGGATGTTTTTCCTCTCATCCTCCAATAACAAAACCATAAAGAAACATGCCTTTGCCAAAGCCTCTGGACGTGGTGATCTATATTTTACTTAGATCTGGCATGACACTATATGACTTCTATAAATGCAACTGTTCATGTGAAAGGTGCATAGCTTTCTGTCATCAAAGGGAATAGATCATATCCTTAAGGCCAAACCAAGTTAATATAAAATTATATTCATTTGTATTTATGTTGCACATAATTATGAGACTTCAGAATGTAAGACATTGGATAAATTATCTTGTCTGTGTTCGGTATTTTAAGTTTTTAACTGCAAAAACCACAGAAAGAACACAGAGCTGGGGGGAAGAGCATGTTTGTAGCACAATGTTGGAGACATAGCACCCACTACACTCCTGAGAGCAATGGTAATCCATGAGTGCTTAGATGGCTGTTGATGCTTGACAAAACTGGCAGCAATCACAGAAGGTCTCTTCATTATGATATATAACACTGCATGGGTAGGAGAGTGAATAGTCTAGGAAGCTCATGGAGAAAGAAAAGTATAAATGTGCTGCGCCGTCCTGCTTTGTGAGCACAAACCAACAGGCAGAAAGCTACTTGCTGTTCCTAAGTCTGTGATGGATTTATAGTATGACCTTGGGAATGGCACTTGCCTGTTTCCTTTTCTTACTTTGTGTTACAAGAAGGGGAGTCATTCAGAACCAGATGAAATCATAATATGATTGAAAGTCAGCAAGTAGTGTATTCACTGTTATGACGCCCAAGGTATAATCTGTCTTGGTTAGTGGGAAAGAAGCAGAAATAGCACAGACCTCTTATTGTATAAGCTTATGTTGCCTGGTTTGAAATAGCAGTGTCCTCAGTTCCCAGCCACCAGCCATTGCTATAACAATAAATAGTCACAGTGATGCATTTGCTAGGATGAATGAAGCCTTGAACAAATAGAAGTGGCCATTCACACTTTCAGGGAAATAATGACTCACAAACAGGTAGCAAGGCCATTGCTCAAGTGATGCTTACCACTGAATCTACTCTGAAATTTTTGAGCAAAGAGGAATGTCTGGTACTAGAGTCCTCTCTACACATCCACCCAACCTTGGCTTAGCTGTGGAAGCAGGTGCAATTCCTCTGTGCAATACCACATTCTGTGCATGTTCCCCATGTTCTCTTGTTCACTACAGATCAATTTGGGTGAGCCAACAGCCATTTCAGCCTTTCAGAACAGCTTGTTTTTATTCCTCAAGAAAGATTTTATAGCTAGGATTTAATAAGCTTGTAGTGCTTTATATTTTGGCAAAAAATATATTCACATTCTGCCCAACACAAGCTATGTAAACAAGGGCAGTGATTTTATATTTGAATGAGGGAATGAATGTGGTGTTTATACAGTAAGACAATAGACAGAATATTTCTGATTCAATTGGTGATTATTTACCATAACCAATGGAATTTTTATTTTAGTACAATAGCCTGGCATTTCCACCCTGAAGTAATTGCGTTCACAAATTTGATATCTCTCTTGTCTATCTCGTGGATATTCTGGCCTAATATTTTCATGCTCTGCAGCAATTAGTTTTGTGAGGCTGTAATGTGGGGTGTTTTGTTTTTTTCAATATTTCATTTTCTATATTCTACTCACACAATTTTTCCAACACAATTGAAACTGAACTCTTTTTGTATTAAAAATACTGCAAGACAATCTTTCTTAACCAAAGTTAGAATCTGGCTTTCTTCTTCCTTAAATCACACTTGTTACAGTAGCTACACATACTAAAAAAACAGGTGTGCAGTAATACTTTTGCTTCTTTCCTGACACTTCATGATTACTTTTCATCTCTCTCATAATTTTTTTAATCTCTTTTGTTTCTGAAAAATTCTCTTTCTCTTTATTCAGTTCTTACTTAAGTGAAATAAGCCACCCCATTTAACCATCTCTTCTTCCCCTCCCACACCTCACCTTTACTCTCTAACAAGAAAATGGAAACATCAGGGTTGGTAGGAGCCTTAATACCAAGATGGACAGAACTACCCAGAGCATTTAATTAGAATCTTATTTCCACAACTAAGCAGAATGTGGGTTAATGGAAGACTGTGCAGGCATTCTTCTTTTTCCTTTACAGACAACAAAGTCCGTGTCTTCATTATGGACATGTCTATCAGACGAATCCAGTAAAACATCTGATGGACAGATCACACAACTAAAGCAACTACCTACTCTCTTTGCTGTCTAATGAAGCAGAAGGGAGTTGAGGAGACAGTACAAGCAGACAAGAAATTACCGGAATGTCTAAACCAGTTTTCTTTGGTGGCAGAGATGATAGAGCCTCCTTTCAGGAGGAGAAGAGTGGTTTATCACTCCACTGACTCTCTCATATTGTCTGAAGTGTATAAAACTGCATCAGACAAAGCATTAGACTTCTGCCACTTCTTTTAGGTATTTAAGATATTAATAAGATATCTTCTTATTAAAGATCAGGAGAACTTCCCACCAAAGTGTTTTTATTACTAACTTTTCATGACTTCACTATCAATCTATGTGAAGGAACTTTTATGACCTGACACAACCCTCCTTTTCCTCAAGACTTTTCCTAATTTGTTTTAATCCCTTTATAACTCTCTCTGACCTTCGTAATGGATTTTTTTTTTGTTTTTTTCTTGTTTTTGTTTTTTTTAATTACTGTTTGCTTCTCTACTAACAGAAGGATTGGAAAAGATATAGAATCTGTAATATCTATAAGAAAGCAGTAGGGACAGGACCCAGCACAAATGACTTCTGTTTCTTATCTCTTCATTGTTTCTTTTCCTTTTTATACGGAATAAGGTTAGGTTATAGAATAGATGATGAAGCTGCATCAATCTGTTTGGCTTGGTCCACACAGAAAATTCAGAGCTATTGTTTGTATAGTTCCCAACTTTTGTGGTAGAAGTATTAGACAAGAAATGAAGAATCTGGAAAAACCTGAAGGCTGATCGAATGTACATTAGTTCTGTGGATTTAGTTTGAGGCTCCTGAGGGACATCTGTGTTAAAGCCTGATAATTACTGAGGAGTTACTCTTGTCACTGAGGGAAGTATTAGTGCATCTTTTTATAGGCTAGAAAAGTGACTGTTAATGTAGGCATTCAAAAAGTCTCTTACAAGGTTAAAACAATTCTGGTTTGTTGCTCAGAACATAGCCAAGCATAGGTTTTCAGAGTGATGCTGTTTGGCAATTTCTACTTTTCTTTTGACTAATAAAAGAGCAGAGGAGGTAGTGCTTCCCAGAGAGATGGTTGAATTGCTAGTGCTGGGTGCTTTTAAAAGTCATGTAGATATGGACTTTAGGGGCTTTGTTTAGCAGTGGGCTTGGTATAGATAGTTTAATGCTTAGTCTTAAAGGTCTTTTTCAACCCGAACTATTCTATGAATCTATTATTTCATGAGTAACCTGAGATAATGTTTATTTTCCTGGCTCTGTTTCTAGATTTCCAGGACAAAGTATATCCAGAAGCTAACTTTAATGAAGGAAAGCAAATTGAAAGAAAGTGCTATCAAACATGAATGAACAATATCTTGTTCTTCCTCAATGAATTCAGAGAAAACCAATAACATTTTTGATAATGTTTTCAAGGAAAACTTAGAAACTCAAAACTTAAACCTAGTTTTTAGGTTACAATTAACATAAAAGTCTTTTAGGTTACAAAAAACATCACAGCAACATTAAAATACTTACTCAGATGTAGATTTTGCCTTGTCCATATCCTCTCAGGTTTGTAGAGCTAAAGTCAACTTCACATTTCTATTTCAAAAAAGAACCCCAAACCTTTCTCCTGGAAAGAATATTTAAGGCTTTATTTGCTCTTGTTTGTGTTCATAACTTGAGGACAAAACAAAGGTGGGAGAGATCCCCTAAGGTTAGGCTAATTCTATTATGTGGCTAAACCTGTTTATTGATCTGTACCTTGCACAGGGATTATGTCACTTAATTATAAGCAGCAGAAGTAAGGCTGTTAAAAATGAGCATTACTCAGTCACATAATGTGCCAATGTGTGTATTACTTGTTCTTCTACTGGCTGATTTGCTACAAGATAATAGCCTATTATTGCTACCAGCTGCTAATTAGCTGCTAATTAATAGGTTGATAGACTCTGCAGCCAGGAGGGACCATTAGCTCATCTAGTATAACTGCAGCAGTCTTAACACATTTCACCCATGCTATCAGAACTTGTGACAGGCTGTTAAACCTAGTCTTCAGCAGCAGCAACTACAGCAACTACACTATTGAAGTAGTATCTAGAAATGGAAAACCACCTGGTTCTTTCAGAGTATTTCCAATCTTTTACTATGAGCAGTGTAAGATGTGTAGACCTTGAACCTCACTGTGTTTTCAGCTATTAGTTGTCTGTCACCAGAACAAAGAGATTTTTATTATGTTGTTTTCTTCTCACAAAATTGTTCACTTATTGTAGATGAGATACCTCTCCATCATATATTTCCCAAAATAAATAGACTGTTCCCACTGACTGTCTGCTCATGCAGTTTCTCATTCACCTCTGAAATAATTTCTACTCCATTTTCTTCACAATTGTATTGACTTTTTTTAAAAACAGACATGCTAGAACCTCGGGAAAGTTTTATTAGGTTCAGGATTGAAACAAATCCTTATGCATCCATCACACAGAAATGTCATCTAGTTTTGTCTTTAGCTGCTTACCCACCCATGATTCGGTCTATTAAGCAATATCTTCGTTATTTCAAATGGCTTTATTCTTTTACAGGAACTTGTAGAGAGTCATTCCTCTGCACTATCCAAAAAAAAAAAAGAGATATAATAGTTTTAGAATGTGACTAACAGGTGATAAAACAGGTGTTACAATTGCTCGGAAGCAGAATGGCATAAGCTCAGCAGAGTAACCCTGGTTACCCTGGTTCTTACTAACAGGTCCTTCATTTGGCACTCTGAATCCTTAAGCCTTTATTGTATTTTCTGGCAAAGGTCACAGTTTTATTTCCTATGGAAGTAGCCCTGAGGAGACCCTAAATGATTTCCCTTTTTAACTTAACATTCTTACACTATGCTGTCCCCATACTGGTTTATTTTATTTATTTATGTAAAATTTGTGGAAGTTTATCAAGTTCACTTATGGCAAGTTTAATATTATTGCTTAGTGGTTTGCATGTGGGCTTGTAAGATTATAAGAAAAGAGGCAGAGAAGGAAGTTGGTTCATAACTTCTTTCATATCGCTACTACTTTCTCTCACTGTTACATGATTTTTCTGCATCATATGAAGGGATAACACTGAAGGTGTTTACTTGTTTTGTGTATGTTATTCTCATGAGACAAGCCTCCAGCAGGGGTTGGGCTAGACAACATTTGAAGGTCCCTTCTCACCCCAATCATTCTATGGTTTTGTTATCACAGTATCACCATTTGAGTGAACTAGAGTACTGTGTTGGGAATGTAGTGTCACAATGACAGAACCAGGTACACAAAGAGGTACATTCAGCAACATGCAACAGGCAGGATGACTACATGGCCTTAAAGTTCTGGTGAACTTCTAACCTACTTGGACACTACATGTTCTAAAAAATTGTTAGACATGATCTATTTTGTGTATTAAGTATATTTTCATCACAAAGTAGATTGACCAGCAAAACTAAGCCATTGAATATTTTGTTATATGTTCTTCACAGATTCTGCATTCCTCATTTTCCTCAGACATGGAGGAATAGACTCCTTCTTCAGCAAATACAATGAAGTAGTAATCAATAACTTAATATATCATGTAAGATCTTCCTTGAAGAAGGAATACATTATAATACTCAGATGCACAGGGTTACCCATATTAATATGTTTTAATATTTAGTTTCTTTGCACTCTGGCTCTGCTATATAAATATAATTCTGTTTTCTGGACCAAATCTTATGAGCTGAAGTTCATACAAACTAAAAGATATCTCTAAGTTCTAGGAGTACAAAAGCTTCAAAACAGACACTTGCCAATTAAAGAATTGTCCAGTAGCTACCATGGTACAGTAGTCTTAGCAGACAGGGTTTGAATAAGATTGACTGTCAGTACTATGAGTTCAGATCAGTGGAGCTGAACAGCTGATTTTGTTTGAGCTCACATGGGTTGACCTCAGCTATCTCTTTCTACTGTTTGACTAGAAAAAAATCAATATAGTGTTACAGACATTACTGTAGCAAAACACAAAACATTAATTGCACTGTGTGCAATCACTACTAGCATAAACAAACAAGCAGTTCCCAGCCCACTGGATATTTTACTAAGCCACAGGATGCAACTTTTGTCCCAGTTTGAGGCAGCAGGTTCCCATATCTCTATTTCCTGAGACAGTGGCAAAGTGATTCACTGGCTTCAAACAAGGAGCTAATATAAAAGCTAGAAATTTTATTTAAATATTTAGTACTTAGCCAGGATACTTTACTATACAAAAAGTACTTCTTGCTTGTTCATGGAGACTTATGAACTGTCCCAGGGATGCACACTACCACATCTGAAGTGATGTGAACTGCTCTGAATACCTGGACTACCCGATCCAGCCCCCTATCCAATCACTGGAGTGAACTTGCATCATCTAGGGACAACTATTCACTGCTGTTCCCTCTTTGAGCTATATTATGACCCATTCTTTCACCAGTATATTAGACAAACTTGCACCACCTTGCATCTGTCCATGATAAATAAAACCTCCATTATTGGGGCATAAGAACCCGATAGTTACCCTGTCAGTTAAAAAGACTACTCACCTATAAGAGGCATTTTTAAGAGAAGGAATAGCTTGCCAGGAGGAAGGTAAGCATCCTGCATGGACTGTAAAACAGGGGCTTTTGACAGGAAGGTGTGATGAATAATGTTTTTGTACATATTCTTCCCTTTTCTTGCGAATAAGACAGAACAGGTCAGAATTGTGATGCCCAGGGAAGGCTTAGGTGCCGTAATAGTGCAGTTTCACATCCTGATGGAAGAGATGAAAGCAAGGAACAACATGAAGACCCTGGATATCAGGTAAGAAGACTTCAGATTCATCATGAAATGGGTACACAGAACCTGTCAGTTTTGCCCAGTTTATCAGACCACACAGAGACACTTGATTCACTGTCTTTTAGACAGCTGCAAAACTGTACTGGACAAGGCCTTGGGCATCTGAGTCTGAATCTGCTGGAGATGGGTGGATTTAGACTGGATGTGAGGAAGAAATTCTTCACTGTGAGAGTGGTGAGAGCCTGGAATGGGTTGCCCAGGGAGGTGGTTAAGGCCCCAGCCCTGGTGGTGTTTAAGGTCAGGCTGGATGAGGCTCTGCCCAGCCTGATCTAGTGTGGGGTGTCCCTNGAGACACTTGATTCACTGTCTTTTAGACAGCTGCAAAACTGTACTGGACAAGGCCTTGGGCATCTGAGTCTGAATCTGCTGGAGATGGGTGGATTTAGACTGGATGTGAGGAAGAAATTCTTCACTGTGAGAGTGGTGAGAGCCTGGAATGGGTTGCCCAGGGAGGTGGTTAAGGCCCCAGCCCTGGTGGTGTTTAAGGTCAGGCTGGATGAGGCTCTGCCCAGCCTGATCTAGTGTGGGGTGTCCCTGCCCAGGGACAGGGGGGGTTGGAACTGGATGATCCTGTGGTCCCTTCCAACCCTGCCTGATTCCATGATTCTATTACTTCTTCCCAGTGAGGGTGATGGAGCACTGGAGGGGGCTGCCCAGGGGGTTTGTGGAGCCTCCTTCTCTGGAGAGGTTCGGGGCCCGCCTGCTCATGTTCCTATGTGACTTGATCTGGGGCATCCTGCTGTGGCAGGGGGATTGGACTGGATGATCTTTCGTGGTCCCTTCCAGTCCCTGGTGTTCTGTGATTCTGCTTTGAACAAGGGGCTGGATAACTCCAGAGATATTTAGTTTACGCTATAATAGATTTCCTTGCTTACTTTACTTGCACAACTGTTTTGGTCTGTCATGTCCCAAATGAAGGACCACCATAACTTTCTCTGTTTATGCACATACTGTGAAAACACTCATGCACAGTTTGTCAACAGGTAACAACAATAGGGTTGTGAATGAAGGTCTTGTAGTAAAAAAATAAACCTATGAATGTCGTTTCAGTGAACCCAAATGGATTGATTTTTGCATTGGTTGCTGTGCCATTACGTTAGGCAGATTTGGGAAAGTTCAAAGATCCCAAGGGCAAAATTAAGACACAAATGAGGTCAAGTGCAGTTCATGTAGTGAGGCTTTATGGAACTTACTTAAACACAGCAGATAGGATAGAGGGAAGAAAGCAGAATTATGAAAGATTGCAAGAGATTACCACCATGGATCCCAATCAGCGTCCTGAAAGGTCCAGTTGTCTGGTTGTTGTCCAGTTAATATGTTTCAGTGGGGAAGATCCTCAGTAAGAGTCAGGTGCAATACATATTTATTTGCTCACACAATGCCTGCTCATGCTTTTTTTTTGGTGAAAAGATGGTGTTACACAAACAGGTCCTTGGAAATACCCTAAGATTACTTATCTTTGCCAAGTGGGCGTTGGAGGGGGGCATGGAGCTAACAGCGCTTTCCACTGCAGTTGCTGGTGCATGCTCCACTGCTTTCTTTTTGCTTGACAGTTTCTCATGCTTTGCTTGGTTTTGCCCATCCAGGCTGTCAGCTTGCTAAGGTTTTACCCTAAAAGGGTAGATGGAACTTCATGGTTCAGTCTTTGCAGTTTTGGCTTCCTCTGCTCACCTTTAGCAATTTTGCTGACTTCCTCTGCTCAGCTTCTGTTTTGCCTGTCCAAGCAGCTAGCTGTCAGGGTTTTTACCCTTAAAAGCGTAAAAAGGACTTCCCAGCTCAGTCCTTGCAGTTTCTTCTTTCTTTCCTCTGCTCTGAAATGGCCTCTGCTCAGCAGGTGCAATCTTGTGGTGGAGAGCAATGCTGAGGTAGAACAGTACAATGTTGAGACAGAATTAGTGGGCACTTAAGCCCCTTGCAGTTGCCTAATGAAACAGAGTAAATGCATCCACTCTTCGGAGGAGAATTGTCATTCTACATGAACACCTTCTCAACATTTTTTTAATTAATTCATCAACTACAGTGAGATAAGACAAAAGGTCAAATAGTAGAGGGCTCAAAGATGAATTGAATACAAGTAATATGAAACCTTGGCTCAGGTATAGGTGGTGTCCTGATCTGAGGAAGTGCTGCCATATGACTTTGTATTGTAGAAAGATAAAATATGTGTAGGAGGGTGTAATTTTGCATTGTTCAGCCCTTATGAGAAAGAAGAGCACCTTTTATTGACATTTAATCTGCTAAAGATACACAGATACAAGTAATGATATAAGGACAGAAGTACTGATTGGCTAAGATTTTGTTTTAACAGAGAGTCTGAGAGTTCCTGTTCTTGATATTGCTGACTCTTCCTCCCAACCCTCAACCCCTCCCTGGTAGTTCTCAGCTTTGATTTTCACAAACCCACAATGTTACAGACTGAAAGACATGATGGTACCAGAAACAGAGAAATAACTTTCTTAATAGCTGTTGTCTCTTGAATATAGTGGCATTCAGAACTTCTTTCATCAAATTCTATTTCTAAGAATATGGTTTCTTCTGTTAGAGACAAAGTTTTTGCTTCTAGTTTAGCAACTCCTGACTCTGTCAGTAAAAAAGAATAAAAATACATGTATGTATATATGCATATAAAAACAAATAAATCTCTTTATATATAAAAACAAATAAATCTTTTTGTATATAAAACCAATTTGTTCTCTCCTATGAGTAGGAAATAACAAAAGCAGACACAAGGGAGAGGTGCTAAACTGTTTTTATTGCATTTCTCTTAAATATAGAGTATGCCAGTTCAGCTCTCAGAGGCATTGAGTGAAGGATCCCAAAAGAAATATAAACAAATTCAAGCACAAATAAAAACAAATTCAAGACTCACAAACACCCCTCAGTAACTTGACTTCTATTTCAGGGTCAAGGTTGGGCCTAGGGAACCTAGTATTTGCTAATGAATCACAGAACCACAGAACATTAGGGATAGGAAGGGACCACGAAAGATTGTAGGATCTTTATATTTCTCTGCTTCTGGATGTAGCATCTCAGGGTTTGGGGGTTTTAAAGTTTTTTTTACAGTCAGGGGAAGAGTTTTGTAATTATTTGTTATTAGATGCTACATAGAAGAGAAATATCAGACAAAACTATGAAACTGTTGAAAGAGATAGAGAAAACAAAACCCCTCTTACAGCTGCAAGGCTCAATAACGACAATGAAAAACCGAACTGTTGATTGTATTACTGAGCTGTCATTGTTTTTGCACTGAATGTCTATGGCATGTAGTTTGTCTCAGTAGTGCTTAATCACCTTTGTGGGGAAACACCAAATCTACTTAAGTAACATGCCCCCAACAAGGTAGAAACAACTATTTGTGACCAGATTTCTCAGATGATCTAACAAAGGCTTATTATTTCCCACCAAAGTCAGTAAAAACCTCCCCTACTCCATGGATGGAACAGGCCCTATGGAAAGTTGCAAAATTTTTAGGATTAATATCAGAAGATTGGATCCTTTAAAAATTTCTAAAGAAATCTGGGCTTTCTGTAGGACTTGCTGCTCTGACTTTGAAAGAAAATCATTACCATTTTTATCAAAGAGTGGCCTTCCACTGTAGCCTTGAATAGTCTTTAATCTGCTCCAAAGGTATCTCCTGGCACTTACTCTGCTGCTGAAGTGTCTGGGCTTTCATTTCCCAGAGCAGATTAGTCAGTAGATTATGTGCTGATTCATATACAATAGTATACAAAGAGATGGATTAAACCTTGACAGAAGAAATGGGGAGAGACATACACACCAGTGGAAGCAGGAAGAAAATGCCACATTTGTTTTTCAATAGAGAATTGAAACCAAACAAACCTGGTATCTTCCTGGTATTTTTCATAAGAGACCTGTTTTGGAAGTTTTGTTTGTTTGTTTGTTTGTTTTAAAGGGTTTCATTGTGACTCTAATACACCTCTGGCTCAGTGAAGGACTTGATATCTTTGACTGAGAAACTCCTTGTTACCCTCGAAAGGAGGCTTGCAAGTTGAAAACATTTCAAAGGTAAAAAAGCTATAATGCAAATATGTTTGGATGTGATGAGAAGGAAAGGTATCAGTGCATGAAGGCTACAAAAAATATTCCTAAAGGATTAGTCTTTTCTTATGTTGTCTTTGATAATCTGGACACAAACTCATGCTACGTCTGACACTAGAAGCAGTCAGTTATGATGAAGATACAATGGAAAACATGAAGTCAGTGATGAAAATATGGCCATTTTCTGCGTAGGGCTGAACATGTGCAGTTTCTTCTTGCCTGTTCTCCTGGCTTAAGATAGGAAGAGCTGTAACAGAGCACAGAGGAAGAAAAGAAAGAGATGGAAGCTATTAGTGTGGAGGTTTTTCCATAACATGCTGGAGGTTTTATTTTACACGGTCTATTTGACATACTTCAAAGATACTGTCTTGCCTGTTTAAAAAGAAGGGTGTGAAAAGAGGTTCATATCAGTCATCAACAAACCCAATGGTTATGTTAGGAGACTGGGATATGAGAAAGCCAAGATTAGTTTCTGTCTCAGTATCCAAGCTCACAGAAACTTAGGCAGTTGTCAGTAAAGTTCCTCATCTAGTAAATGGAGATAAAAGTACTTCCTGACTTAGTAGTAGTTGTGGGGAGAATTGCTACTATTTTAAAAAAAGCCCATGTGAGCATAATTTTCCTGGAAGTTACCATGAGATTTAATAGAAACTGATGCCTTGAAGTGAAAGATTTAGTAGTTATGGAATGTATATTAACACTTAATGGGCTGTGTATAGGTTGCTTCTAGTTGATTTATCTGGTAAACTCAGATTATTATTATTCAATTTTCATTTTTGGTGCCTAAAACTTCAGGTATTATATTGCTTAAACAGCCTTCAACTTCTAGTGTTGTGTCACTCAAGAAAATAAATGTAGTGCTGAGGGATCATACTCTATCCATGCAGTGTAGTAATCCTGATTGCCTTGTCTGCATTGCTCTGCTGGCAGTTAGTGCTAAATGACACGTGTATGCACAGTTGCAAGGTTGAAATAGTGCCACTCCTACTGCCATAGTGAGTGCCACCCGCATTCACCATTAAACACGATTAAACAGATCTCTCACACAAAAGCTCAGCACTCTCCTGGACTTCATATTAAATATGTGTAGCTGCTAAAAGGCCACGGTAAGTGGAACTGGGAGGGAAAGAGAAGATGAGGAGAGGAAGACATGTCAGCTTCTTTTTTTGTTTAAAATACAGTCTGGGGAAAATGCCATTTATTGGAGATGAAAATAAGCGGGTGTAAATAATTTCATCTGATTACTACAAATGCATTTTCCATGTATATGAACCAGCTGGGAACACTGAATGGTGAAAACAGGTAGGAAGGTTGGTTTGGAGAAGTTAGAAAGGAACATACTTTAATAGCTGAACAGAGTGAACACTCTAGGGTAATGGGGACAGTGGAAATGATCTGAAGCAGTTTCAGAAAAAGTTTCTACATCAGGATGTTGGGAGTAGGTTTTAAGTGGTGCATGAAAAACAAGAGCAATATTTGCAGTGGTTTCATAAGTCTCTAAGTGTGAGAAAACCAGCATTTCCAAGATTGATCCAAGACTGGTTGTTATTAGCACAGACTAGTTAGGTTACATCACAGATCAGTTCCATGAGGTTAAGTGACAAAATTTATTAGAAAAAAACAAACCAAACAAACATAATTTGGAGTAATTTGGTTTTGTGGAGCTGAGCTGCAGGCACAATAAAAGACCTTGCTGAGTTCTTATCATTATTTACAGATTCAGCAATGGATGAAAAGCCTCTGAGGAAGAGCAGGAGAAAGATAATCTAGGCTGTTTATGATCCTACTGGTTGTTCCAGCTAAGGCAAATTACACAATCTCCCTTTCACTTCATATTTTGTGCCACAGAGGATAAACTTCTAACCTAGATCAATCAGAGTGTAGAAAATGCAGTTCTGCACAAGGAATGGGTCAGTTAAAAGCTTCTCAGTAGTGGAGAAAATATTAGATCATGCTGCCAACACACTTAGGAGGTTGTGCCCAGACTGCTATGGGAAAGGGATATGAAATACAAGACATAGAATTCCATTACTCTTTAAGGAAGGAGTAATGGAAAATCATGCTTAATTGATTAATTAATCTTTGCTGCTCCTGCTAGCAAGGTAAAAACAATCAAGTGATGCCACTTGCTAATACTCAGTATACCTGCTAATGCCAGTATGGCTTTCCAGGGCTTTGGCAGGGGAGCAGCAGCAATTTTGGTGCTCCCAGGCAGCCTAGATAGATGCTATCTACTTTTCTAAGATAAAAGTTGTTATACCAGACACAGTAACAGATAAATCTAGCATGGTTCCCTTCAGGGTATCTACAGGGTTAATCATAAGTTCATTACTATTGTAGCAATTATCCATATGCATTAGCTTTTGGGTGGACCATCTAAAACATGAAGGACCATCGAGTTATTAACAGAAGTCTGTTAATATTTATACCAAATAAAGGAGCTGTCCTGCAGAGAATGAGACATACACCCTTTTGGCCATCCTGCTCTCTGGCTTTCTTCTATAAAGTGCTATGGTTGATTATCACATCACACAGTATCACAGTATTACCAAGGTCGGAAGAGACCTCATAGATCATCAAGTCCATTATCAGCCACTTGTTCAAGCTTCCAGCAAATGGCATGTGCCATACTAAAATCTAGTGGACAGGAACAGCATTCACGGGCTGATTGATATTTTGATACTGTATTGTTTATCATTTTATGCTGTCCTGGCTGGGATGTCTATCAGTTCCTCCTGCAGCATCCTGTGGGTGGAAGGGTGTTGGACTACAAGACTCACTCAATGGAGTGACTTCTAGTGTGCATATATTATTCCAAAAGGTCAAGGACCAAACTCTGTTGCTATAGGTCGGTGGACATTATTTCCTTTGTGTGCATTGCTGTCAACAACACTAGAGATACGTGCTGAGGAGAGGGGTATCTAAGTTATAATCTAGTTTATCTCAGCTAAGAGAGATGATATATTGTTCTTTGAGTAGCAGGACGGTGGGACCCCTCCTTCATGCAATGCAGTACCTGAGAATCATTTCAAGGGTTTATTGCATCTAGTAGAAAGCTAAGATTTGGTGGTAGTGAAACAGGAATCAGCCTGAAAACCGTTTTATATAAAGGGCAAGGAGAAATGATATATTTGACAGATGTGCTGTACACCTCCTGTTTTAGAACATGGTCATGATGGTGTGTTTTAGAAAACCAAGCTGGTCCCCAGATAGGAGGTGAATTTCCTCTTCACCTGAGTTGGAAGGGACCACAAAAGTCATCTAGTTCTAATTCCCCTGCCATGGACAGGGACACCTGCCTCTAGACCAGGTTTCTCAAAGTCCCATCCAATCTGGCCTTGAAGACATCTAGAGATAGATCATCCACAATTTTCTCAGCCAACACATTCCAGTGCTTCACCACTCTCACAATTAAGAACTTTCTCCTTATACCTAATAAGAACCACACAGCATTCCATCCCTACCTTTGGGGGTAAAATTTGGTTCTGTAGTAGCCAATAGAATTGTTTTTTTATTCTTCACATAGCATTTCTGACTTAAACTTTCCAAATAGGCTCTTTACACATGAATATTAAGCAAAATGTAACATCCTTCTCCTTCAAAGTTCTTCAGTGAACTCTCTTTTTCCCCTCTTATATAGGAAGTCTTTTAAATTTTTAAGCTGGGAATTAAACCTCATTGCTTCAACCACTCAAAGCACTTTCCCATTAGAGGCACATAATTACATTAGCTAGAAGGGCAAATTGTCCTACAGGATCTTTAAAAGAAGGGGTATACTCTATCACAGGTAGGTCTCATGCTGACCAAATACAGTAGCATGGATCTCTCCTGGGTAGCAACATACCCAATACAGGTTCCTGTCATCAGTGGTGGCTTGGCTTGATGGGCTTACTCCTCTTCCTGTGCCTGACTCCTGCAACCTCCCCGATCCCACATCCCTGGGTTGCTTAGCAACATCCTGTGAGCAGCAGAGTGAGCAAGAGCTGCCCAATTTATTAGTTTTTGTCTTAAAGTAGCAACATCTCCTGTGTGACAAAACAATTGTAATCAAGAATTAATTGTTAGCTGAACATCACAGTTAGATCTAATCTCCCCCCCTCTCCCCATTCCCTCATTTGCAATCCTGTGTAGTTTCAGAGGATTCAGGAAAGGGTTACACCTAAGTAAATGAAATTAAATAGTTTGAAGCCAGTTCCATCTTTTGCATTTGCAGCTGCCTTGGAAGTGAGGGCACAAGTGGGGTCTTCCATGCTGTTGAATTTAGCATCTGACAAACATCAGGAAATTGAAGCTGGTTGTGCTCAGGGGATTGTATTTTCCAGAGGCAGATGAATTACATCTTCAATTCAAAGTAAAACAAGACTTAGATTTACCACATATTTCTTATAGTGATTGGTACCAAATACAGTTCTGAACTGACCTTATGAGGTGGCAGAAATAGCTCTACAGCAGGGGCAAGATGGCATTGACATCTGAAGTTACTTAGCATGACGTAGCCTCTACTCCACACATACTACATTTATATATACAATGAATTCAAAGTCAAACACACATACAAGAGCAGCTGTAGCTAGGTTTGCCTGTATGAATAGTGGGATTCAGTTTGATGCCCATATCCTCTTCACTCAACCTAGTGACCAAGTCTCTAACCTTTGCTGGATTTGTGGGTTTTATGTGTCCCTAGAGTGTCATGAAGATATTACAGGTCTTTTATAAAGGAACATAATGAGTAAAATTTATAACATATAGCATTAAAGGTCTTCTCCTGCCAAAGCAGTTCTGTGATTCTCTGTGTAATTGGGTCTTGAATCAGGATTTAGCATGCAACATATTGTAGGGAGTGAGAAAGAGAAATGAAGAGCATTGTAAGGGTATGATTCCCACCCAGGTAGGACATTTATTAATTTGTAATGTTGTCATCAACTTGTAATGTTGTCATCAACATAAGAAGAAAACAACAACCCATATTTCAGACAAAGGTAAAAGGATCTAAGAAATTAGGTTGCTATTGTGAACCTACCCAAAGGAAAATATCTTTTCTTCATCTTAAAACTCTTGATTGATGCATTGTGTTTTGAGATGTCTACTTTTGGACAACACTGATTATACAAACAATGACTTCTGTTGCTTTTGATTGAGAGAAAGTTTTATAGTAGTCTCTTCAGCTCTACATTTTTAGGACTTTCATGACCACATCTCTTATTTCAGCAAGATACTTGGCCTGGTGATTCATAAGGCAACCATGTGGAAAGAAAGGCATGAAACATATCTAGGCTTGGCAAGCTGAGTGTATGGCTACAGACTTTCAGAAAGCGAGGTATAGCCAGTAGCTATTTCTCTTGAGACTGGGCACACAAGGAAATGTAACATAAGCTGAAGCTTTACTCTTTACACAACATGCAAAGGAGAAGCCAAAGTAGACTCAACTAAAACTGTCCTCATCTCAAGCAGGACTTGATAAACTGTCTGAATAATGAACAAACAGGTTCACTATCATGTTCGTGGACCAATATTCCAAGTGTAACTTGCTGCTACCTCAGAGGAGCACTGTCTTTGCTTCTGGTTATATTCAAATAACCAATGGGTCATGAAGGTGATGTATGCTTCTGATTTCCAGGTATTATGAGTTTGCACGAGTTCTGCATTGACTACTTGTTTGTACTTGCTTGCACTATTCACTTTTTAGCTTCTTTGGGAAAAAAGAAAGGAGAGGGGGCATTTGTTGATGGTGCTTTGTCCTCTGGAGAAAGCACTACATGTATCGGAGCCCTGCGTCCTAGAACAGCAGCTAAACACATTCTGCTCTTAGGAAATAGAGAATAATATTTATTATTTGCCTTTGTTTCCACACATGGCCATTGCTTTTGCTTTATTAAACTGTTGTTCTCTTTACCCACCAGCCTCTCATTATACTTTTCTCTCTCCTGTCCGTCTAAGAAGAGGGGAGGAGTCATAAGTGGCTTTGCTGGGCTCTTGGTCCCCACCTAGGGCCAAAGCACCACAACTCTTCAGAATGTCAAAACTGAAGAGAGTTACATTTCAGAAGTAGATGGCCACATCTAGTTTCTGTCTATGGCAGGGTACTTCTAGCCTTTCAACTTATGCTTATTTGTTCCCATTGTCTGTTACAAGTGTTAGCGAAGACTGAGCAAGCTTGGAGAGAGCACAAGAAATCACTTTGAATGTTAGAATTACCAATATCAAGGAAAGGCAACCTGGGCACGCTAGAGAGAAACAGTTGTGAGGTACCAGAATCATTAACAAATGTAGATGAAACTGCTTAAACACGGTGGTGTTGATGGCAAGCTAGGCATATTCATACAGGACCATAAAATACTGTATTTTTCTTAGAAGGTTTAGATGAAAAACCATCTATAATACACAGTGCTGCACAATTTAGTGTGTTAATGAAAAATTCTAAAACTGATGATTGAATCTTGTACTTTATCCACAGGATAAATTAATTCCCTGGTCTCCCTCCTTTTTGCAACCTCTGGAGTATCATCCTGCCATCCAGTATATGACAACAGATTCTTCAAACTGGAAGTCTGGGTGTGCAGTGCCTGTATAGGAATTAAAATAGACTGTATGATAGGAGTGATTTAGCAAGTAGTTAATAGGCTCTGCTTTTCTGAGCTTGTTCTTGACAAAATAGACCAAAACCTAGAAAAGACTGTAAAATCAGCTAGAAAAGAGTATGATCTCCTGGCAAGATACACTTGCTTCTACAGATTTTTCCCTCAGGTTTCAAAAAAGGCGATGTCCATATTTTGCAGTGTTGATAGGTAAATCACCTTTATAGACCACAACATTATGCTTTTTTCCTGTGACACCTGTATATGTGTCTCTATTCCAGATGAAAAATCCAACTATGGTACTGTGCCAAGGTGCTCCTTTGATGTGTGAAACCCAGTGGGACAGTCGAATTCCTTCAGAATATAGCTTATGCCAAAACCTCCTGTCAGTCTGAAGCTCGACAGCCTTGATTGCTCAATTGCTCTTAGCCTTTTCTGAAAGGCCAAGCGGAGACGAAATTAAAAGTGTTGAATTTCCTTGTCTCTTCTGATTTTATGTGAAAGTGGAAAGGGTAGGTGTACAACATATTGATCTACTGATGGCTCCAGGTGAAAAAGATTTAGCCGGGCTGTCATATGACCCATCTCTCAATGTCATGTAATAATTCTTTAAATAAAATCTGTGATGAAAAAAGGATCTCCAAAATGTCATTTTCTGTCTACAATCCTCTGCCTGTAACAAAGGAGTACCCTTTCAGATATGAATCTTTGACAAAGGTGTTATCTCAGGGGACATGCTTTGGGGGTTAAAGCCTGATCTAACGAGACTGCACTTGTTATCACCTTGAGATGGAAGCACTGCAGGTATTTACTACAAAGGCTCATCACTAGAATAGAATTTCTGGGTGAAAACATCCCTCTTGGAGTTTGCACACTGGCAGGAGTCTGGATCTATGATGTTTTCAAACACAAGTCTAGTCCCAAGGGACTTGGTTATGGGACAGCCCCCACTAACTGTGGAGATAGGACACTCTTCTGACTGCCCACTGACCTAATTAATGTCTTTTCCTTTTGACAAATACTATAGCCCTCACCGAGTCAATTTAGAGCCTGATGACCGGATGTAATCAGAAAGAGCTCCAGTGAAAATAAGGACAATCCTTAAGTCCAAGCAAGAATGGATGAGTAGGCCTCAGCTGGAGTACAGATGAGAAGTGACACCAGTCAGGTTAGTCTGGAGCAGCTTTTATGAAGCTGAAGCCACTGCAGTACATTACGATGGCTGAGAGAGGTGAAAAGGCTCTGTGCAGGAAAAAGTAAATACTGCTGAGCCACAGACTGACTTTCAAGGTTAATTGGACATTTAGTTTTAGCTGCTGTCACAATAGATGAGTCATGTCACACTGTAATCAAAACTAACACCTTCCAGTAGGCTTGTTAACCATTCTAAGGCAGAAGGCAATTGTTTCAGTAATAACAGCAAGGGTAAGAAATATTGCTTTGTGTATCACAGGCATTTGTAACAGCAGCACCACCTGTGCCCTGGAACTGTGAGCTGTACTTTTTGTGAAGGAAAAACTTGGTTTTTTGTTTATTTGCTTATAACTGGTCTGCTGAACCAGAGTGATCCAAGAAAAAAAGGTCAAAAATAAAGAGCTCTTTGGTCTACATGATGACAGTAAGCCTTATGAATAAATCCATAGCCTGAAAAAGACCGTGGCTTTATGTTTAAATTGAAATATGTCACAGTCAAGTATATAGAAGGATAAACCTAACAAGTTCTCAGACAGTGTGGAGGATCTGAGGATAAAAAAATTTACTCCAGAGATGAGTCTTCAAGCCGAACGGAAAATAAACTTCACCTGCAACCATGTTGTACAAGAGGTTCACGTTTCAGACTGAGAAGCACAATAGAAAAGAAGGGTAACTGTGCTCCTTTCAGCATCTCTGCCCAGGAGCACAACCCAGTGTGTATTTCCCCACAGAGATTCCCAAGGCAGTGTGGTACATTCAGTGCAACACCAACATCTGTTAACCTTTTTATGTCCTTCTCATTCCTTACCATAATAATATTGGCCTGAACAGTTCTATCTGCTAACATGGGGAATCATCTAAATGCCTCAGACACACCAAAACACCAAAGGGAGCACTTCTCTTTTGGTTCTTTCAGGCCCATGTGTCCTTGAAATGTGTGGTGAATTCTCTCTGTGGGCTGAAAAGGCTCTGTAGCAATGCCTGAAGTCTTCAGAGATCCTCAGTCATCCAGTTTCTCAAAGACAAGATATTCTGGATTGCCCCAGATCAGTCTCTGCAGACATGTCTTGCACTAGTAGTAAAGCGTAAAATTGGCACCCGATCTCCAGAGCATGAAGCGTGGATTAAACACTTTTTTCCTCACCAGAACTTGTATAAATGCTAGTAATGCCTGAGTTTCAGTGATGTTACAATGACAACAGATCCTCATTGTGGCTAATTATTATAAACCTGTATTAAGCCTGGACTTTGTTGTGTCCCTGAGTACTAGGGACTGCTACCTTCTGGTCACAAATGAAAACTTTCTTCTGCAAGCTAGTAAGAAGAATAAGAAATACAGAAACATACTAAAAGAAAGACTGAGATATTAAATTGTGAATGTGAAGCTAAGGAAGTTACACAGATGAAACAAGAGGCAACTTTCTTAAGGCTGGAATAAGAACTAAAGATTTTTTTTGACAGATTATGATGAATGCAAATACTGTATTCCAGGGACTTCCTTGAATTGTGTTTTTGGGAGTATAACTTTCCTAGCATCTGTATGTAACATAAAATAGGGGCACAACACTGCCTACACTGTATTCAGTCTTTTCTTTCAAGTGAGACTCCTCTAGAGGACGAATCATGACAGAAAAACTTGGCTAAAACACTAAGAAACCCATAAAACGTCAATTTTCAGGAGGTTTTGTGGCAGTGCATCACTGATTTTTTCTGAAGATGCTTTATTTTCTTGACAAAAAATTGAGCTTTACTAGCAAAAGCAGGAACTCTTCATAAAGTCATTTTTGCTCATGACTATTTTCAGTTCAAGGAGTTGTATTGACAGATGTACATACCTCTCATCTATATATGACTAGCTGTTGTAAAAATACTGCAAGAGATGCTAAGGCAATTGGAAAAGAGTTACTGTAATGAGGTGGAAATACAGTCTGGAGAAAAAAACAACCCAAAACCAACACCAAAAAACCCACCAGCAGAGGCAAAGGAAATAATAGAAGAAAGATACAGTCTAAGACTGAAGGAGAAGGAAAGAAAAGACCATGGTGAAAAAATGAAGTCCTGATGTGAATTTAACAAGATTGTGTTACTACATAATTTAAATCCTGCCTGGATGTGTTCCTGTGTGACCTGGTCTAGGTGATCCTGCTGTGGCAGGGGGATTGGACTGGATGATCTTTGGAGGTCCCTTCTAGTCCCTAATGATTCCATGATTAGGGTGGGGTGTCCCTGCCCGTTGTAGGGGTGTTGGAACTGGATGATCCTGTGGTCCTTTCTAACCTTAACTGACTGCGTGACTTGGTCTGGGTGATCCTGGTGTGTAAGGGGGATTGGACTAGATGATCTTTGAGGTCCTTTCCAATCCCTAATGATTCTATGATTCTATGATTCTATGACACAGGAATAAGTATGCTGTACATAACAGTGCCCGTAGGGCTAAGGACTGCCTTGGCCCTCTTCACAACTTCATGATTGAAAGTGGAAAACAAAGAACTCCAAAGCAGTTTTGCTCTCAAAGCCCATGATTCAGGTATTCTGATCATCAACGTATTTGCCCTTCCCTCAGGCCATTTTCTTTGGCAGCTTCTCAGACTCCATTAAGACTTGTGCATTATCGCACAGGCTGTTACTAAGGTGTTGTATACGTAGCTACTGCTTGAACCTGCTAGCAATTAGCTGGTAGGAAAGGTAATTCTCCAAGGGTAGGAATTAGTTCTCCAAAGGAGGGAAAAGAATTTGTGGTTTATAAATCTATCTTTTTCTACTCAGCCTGCAAGAAACTTAAACCAAGAAGAGGTTTTTCTTATATTCTGTACAAACCCACTACCCAGCTCTTTCATTTTATTCACTGTTAGATGCTTTTCTCAATATAGAATCATAGAATGACATAGTTGGAAGGGACCTTAAAGATCATCTCATTCCAACCCCCCTGCATAGGCAGGGATACCTTCACTAGATCAGGCTACTCAGGGCTCCATTCAGTTTGGCTTTGAACACTTCCAGGGGTGGGGCAGCCACAACTTCCTTGGGCAATCTGTTCCAGCATCTCACCACCCTCACAGGAAAGAATTTTCTCCTAGTGTCTAACCTAAATCTCCTCTTTTCAAGTTTATAACCATTTCCACTTGTCCTCTTGCTACACATTCAGGTCACCTCAGAGACTCCTTTACTCCAGGCTGAACAACCCCAACCAACCAACAGCTGGTTCAACCAACAGTTTCCTTGATAGTTGTAAAACAGCTCATATTCTTCCAAATGTAGACCAGCATGTTCTCCTTAGAGAAAAGTTTGAGAAGCTTCCTTGACCACACACAGTGAAAAGACAGAGACCAGAAGCAAACTATGCACAAAACACCTCAGAGCCTCCACTTGTCTCATGTGTGAAGTTTATGCCTTGTGGCAAAAACTCCCATAAACTATCTTACTAGGAGCTGGCTACTCACTTCCTCTGGCAGAAACAACATGCTCTGCTACAGATCCCATATACTCTGAGATATAGGAAGAATTACAGACCTGGATGATGGCAAAGTGAGCCATGAACTGGGTTGCAGCCACCTCCAAGGCACATGACTCAAAAATAGTAGACTTGTTGACCTATGCCAGAGCAGCTGGAAATTTCATAACTAAGAACACATGCAAACTCATAATTTCTAATTCCCTTTACAACAGTAGACTGCACAAAAAGACATTCAGTCTCCAGCTGAGCCTTTAAGGAAAACTAAGCAGTAAAATCTGGGCAAGCATTGCTCTCTAATCAGCAATCAGACTTCCATATGAGGCTCTAGAGGGCCTGATTAAAAGTAGATGTGGGTGATCTTAATGAAGGAAAATATAGAAAGTTTCATAAAAAGCCCTTGACTCTGTAGTAGACTTTCACACAGGGTTAACGGATTTGGACAGGCATCTAGCTACAGTTGTATTTGGCTTTTTATTAATCACAGGAATTGTGTGTTGCTCTGCAGGATGAGCAGAGGGAGTTTGTTAAAGTGCAGCCCTCCCTAGCTGCGTGGGTCTAACATTGAAACAGAGCCTTGCGATCACTTTGAAAGATTTAGTAAGCACTCGTCTTCCAGATACCCATGATGCTGCAAGCTACCTTTTTTCAGTTGCAGTATCTCCTTCATAAAATGGAGTGGAGAAGGAGTCTGTCAAGCAAACACTCCAAAAATGAAGAATAGTGAGGGGATCAGTGATCTTTGTGGGTCTGTCACTGAAGGGCTGGTGTTGGTGGAGGACATGGCAGAAAAATGACAGCAAGTTTCCAAAGGTAATTAAAATTTATCTTCAGCTACTGGAAAAAGGAAACACACAGGAAATGTCTTAATTGGCAGCACCGTGGAATAGAATGATTGCATTTGCAAAGGAAAAGAGCACTCCACATATGAGTAATGGAAGTAGGTTCAGAATGCACTCATGGGGGGAAAGAAATCACTCTCTGAGACTCTTCAGTTAGAAGCTTTCCTCCACAGCTTATTTTCAACAACTTTTAACTCCCAAGTTCTAACAAAGCAGTCTTGCATTAGGTTCCAATGTGGACATGTAGACTCCACAGACTGCATACACGTGTATGGGTTCCAATAGAGCCAAGTGTTGGGTCCTGCACTGTGGTCGCAACAATCCCATGCGACGCTACAGGCGTGGGGCAGTGTGGCTGGAAAGCAGTCTAGCAGAAAAGGACCTGAGGGTTCTGAATGACAGGTGGCTGAATATGAGCCAGCAGGGTGCCTGGGTAGCCAAGAAGGCCAGTGGCATCCTGGCCTGTCTTAGAAACTGTGTGTGCAGCAGGAGTAGGAAGGTGATTGTCCCCCTGTACTCAGCACTGGTGAGGCCGCACCTCAGGACGAGGGAGACATCAAGGTACTGGAGTGAGTGCGGAGGAGGGCGATGAAGCTGGTGAAGAGCCTGGAGAGGAAATCTTACAAGGAGAGACTGAAAGAGTTGGAGCTGTTTTGTGTAAGGAAGAGGAGGCTTAGGGGAGACCTCATTGCTCTCTACAACTGTCTGAAAGGACACTGTAGACATGTTGATGCTGGTCTCTTCTCACAGGTCATTAGTGACAGAACCAGAGGGAATGGTTTCAGGCTTCAACAGGGTAGGTTTAGACTGGACATCAAGAACAAATTCTTCATGGAGAGGTGGTCAGGCACTGGAATGGGCTGCCCAGGGTGGTGGTAGAGTCACCATCCCTGGGTGAGTTTAAAAGATGCTAAGATGTACTTTTGGGGGATATGGTTTAGGGGTGAACTTGTAGAGTAGGGATGATGGCTTGACTCAATGATCCCAAGACTCTTTTCCAACCTGAATGATTCTGTGGTATATGAACTGACATTTCTGCATGTGACTAACAGGTTTTTCTCACACATACTGAAAATGACAGAGAATTCAGAGACCACAGAACACTACTCATTTGGCTAATCTGCATTTGGCTAATCTGTGCATGTTTCCACATTGAAAGGCCACCCACATATGTCCACATATGTTTATCCTTACAACATTCCTAGAAGGCAAAATGACACTTTATCCCATATTTCAGAGTCGACATTTCTGACAGCAACAAATAACTTTTCCATCCTGAGTATACTTTCTGTGGCCATAGTCACTAAACTTTGTCCAAGTTGCTTCATTATGAAGATGTGACATGACATGACGTAGCATGGGTAAGAATTTTTTCCCAAAAGAGTTATTCATTTTAAAATGCAGCTTTGTTGAAACCGTACTTTTGGCAGAAGACAGTTAGTTTGGATGAATATTCAGCTAAAAATGGGTCAATGTCATCCAAAAAAATTCTTTGACGCTCATTAAAGGAATAAAAAAGTGTTCCAATTTGAAGTGCCTTTGTATTTAACATTAAGCTAATTTTAGTCAAGTCTTTTATTTGAAGTCAACATCTAAATGAATATTTTATAATTTTCAGTGTGAACCATTTCAGTGGGCCCTGACAGAACACATTTCAGCATGCCCTGTTTGGGGGAAGATTTGTGGTTTCATTTTTCAGGTTCAAGATGGAATTTTAAAATCAGCATCTTGAGTTTGTTTTTTACAGAGAGGAGATTTTTCTTTTCCTGATTCAATTTTCCTTGCCGTGTTCACGTGGGAGCTGATAAAATAAAACAAACTAAAAAAAATGCCTCACTATTACAATGTTTCTCCTGGTGATCAATGACATTATTTTGAGTGGCCTCCACACCGCAGAGGTCCAGAGCTATGCAAAACAGAGTGATTTTACATATTCAGGTATGTATTTAATTCCCAGTTAAAACAATTTCTGTTTTCAAGGTAGAATAGACCGGAAAATCTTGAAGAAAATGTAATGGTAAATGACTTTGTGCACCATAGAGTCAAAATTTGCAAATAATCTTAGGATATCCTTTTTTATTGTATAAGCCATGTATCTTGCAACTTCAGGGTTTTTATAGATTCATCAAATGCAACCTGGATTCAAGTAATTGGAAATAAATCCTTTTCTCTAAGGGTAAGTAGCCTAGAAATACCATGTACAAGAAACAGCACCTGAAAGAAAGCCTGGAACATAACAGCTGGAAAGAGGCTGTCATGAAAATCTGTTCTAATACAGAACATGTCTGTGCTGAAGCAGATTACATAGAATTTCCAAAGTTAAACAATAGGGAGAATTTAGGAAAGACATTGAAAATGAGCCCAAGCCAACTTTTAAATGATTAAGTTGAAATAATCCAAAATTAACTCTAGCCTGCATAATTTAAGCATGTAATGTACCCACTACATTTTGATACGCAGTGAGCACTTCTAATGTAAACACTGAATTTCCCCATCACATCAGTGGCAGCAGGTGTTCCTGAAGACCACCTGGGTGATGTCTCCACTGAAATGAAAACATTAGACTTAAGCTCTTTCATCTGAAGACTGTTTCAGCAAGTGCCACTGCCAGGCAAAGAGTTTCTAGCAATATGGTTTTGATGGCCTGTAAAGGTAGAACTACAAGGTAGTCACAACCCAGCTTTAGCATGCAGGTCCTCTGCAGTGTGTGCTGAAGGTCTGTCCTCAAATCACACCAGCTAGCAGAGCATTTCTTTTGGGATTTGTTGAAGCAGAGTAAAAAGTAGTTTGTTGGCTGATATTTATCCATCATGCAGTATAGTTCATTTGCTCTAACCCAGACACGTATAACTCCCAACTGTGTTTACACAGAAGCTAATTTCTACTTATGGTGGCTTCTGTTTATAAGGATAACCAAGCAATTGTTCCTAACAATTCTCTAAAAATAAATGTGCTGCCTTTACTGGAGTCATTAGAATTCTAAATAGTGCATTTCATGATCATTTGTAATGCGACAGCCTTAATGAACAGTGCCAAATTGTTCTTGGTATTCTTGAACTACTCGCTGCTCTATTCCTCTCCTTTTCCTTTATGGAAAGAATGATAATAAATAATCTTATATTTAGAAAACTCCTTTAAAGCTGGAATTAACCAAAAGTATTAACCACCCTCAACCCAGTCCTCGGGCCCTCAGCCCAGAAAGAGGGAACATTAGTCACAGCAGGAGTTGGAGAATTTTCTGGAGCAAGATTTATCTGTATTTATTTAGCTTTTACTGCAGGTATTACAGCAGAGTAGAATAAAATGTAAAATATTCTAGGTGACAACCAAAACTGCAGAACAGAAGTTGGTCAGACATTTAACATAAACTTCATTATTGAACTCCCCCCCCAAAAAAACCCCCAAAAACCCACAAGCTCTTTAATGACATGAATCAAAAATTCCTTTTCTAAAGGCTTATCTGAGAGGTAATAGGTTCAAAAGAGATGTCTGTAATACTACTCTTTGGTTGTTGACTCTGCATGAATCTATAGGTTAAATTCTCCTCCAAGGCTTAATAGGAGCACTTCTATAGTGAGGGATTCCACCCTAGTCCCCTAACTGGCTCTGTGATAAAGGTTACACACTTTTCAGCATATTTGCTGTGATCTTGTATTTCACTAGAGCTAAAACAATTGGATCCAGTGCTCTGAGCTCTGTTTAAAGGGACACTGGCTGAGAGGAATGAGCGGCTGAAAGATATTGATGAACAGTGTTGGATGGCACAGTGCTTAATAAAAATGGGTCACACCTTGGCAGCCCTTGGGAATGCCCCTACAAATAATTAGGAAATTAAACTTACTGGAAAAGAATCTGGTGGAGCCAATTTTCACTTCTCTTTCACATTCAAGATTCTTTTTCAAACAATCAAACTCATCCACCAAAGAATCCAAGCCAGTTAAGCACTCCAGAAACTACACAGCACCCCGAACAATGATCTTTGTCACAGCTGGTATTTGCTATTTGTCTTTCTAGAAGTATCAGGGCTAGGAGTCACTTGTTCAGTACAGGATAGCCACTATAATTTCCAAGTTCGCTCAGATTATCAAACTGAATATCTTATGAGGAATGTCCTACAAAGAAAAGCTTATTTAGAACTTCCATTTAAATACAAGCTTCTAATGAACTTTGGTTTTGGGGGAGGTGGGGATGGGGTCAAGTCCTTTAAGAAGTTTGCAAACATTGACACAGTAAATGTTCAATAGGTAAAAAACATTCAATAGGTAAAAATATGAAAATCTGGCAAGAATTTTGAGTTCTTTTGTTGACATCTGTATAAAACATTTTTTTGACATTTTTAAATAAGTTTTTGACGTTCTGTCTCAGAATGGCACAATATTTTTGAGGAGTTAAAGCTGAATTGCAAAAAAATTAAAAGACAAGATAGAAGTTAAGAACCATGATGTAGTTGAAATGAAACACGACAGAGTTGAGCTATCTGAAAGAAAGGTCCTAGGCTGACATGGAAAAGGTGTTTTTCATACATGCACCATGGTTTTAGCTCAACTACAAGCAGTTACCTCTGACCAGTTTTCCAGCTGGATGACGAATCAAAATGGCAGCTGTTCGGCGCAGAAGATTAAATCAGATGATCCATATCTCGAATGGGTGAATTTGTAGACAGAAGAACATCTAATCCTTAGTGGATTTCAACAGAAAACAAAAGAGTGCAGAGGCACAGAGAGGCTGAGAATTAGCCATGTCTAAATGGTATAAAACCCCAGCACTGCTGTAAGATTCCACTCTTCACTGATATATTATTGAAGGCTATAAATACAAACAAGCACTGACATAAAGCACATGTTATCAATAATTGGTCTGTAGTGGCAACACAGGAGCTGGAACTGAGGGCCAGTTGAGCATATTGTTTCATATGGCCTTAGTTGCATCCTACATGTTCACTGCATCTAGCTTGATGAAATTCAGCTGACCACCATCTGCTTACTCTAAAAGCTGAAGTACCAGCAAGGTCAATGTGTATAAAACATACAACTCTTCATCTCTAGCTAGTCTGCATCTGGCAACCCTAAGAAACATAAAAATACCCTGGCAACATGAAAATAAAAAGTGCACAGAAATAATTTACAGCCAATACGAAGGTATGTAGAGGAAAAATAAACAAATTACAAAGGCTAATATCTTTTTTTCAGATTGAAAGGATCCTGGAAAGATTAAGTAGATGCCTCTGGGTATATGCACCAACACTAAGGAAAGGTCCACAACCTCACAGAGTAGAGAAAAGACTTTCATAAACAGGAAAGTTAAAAGTGACTTATGTACATATAACATTCTTTAACATAAAGCAACAGCCTTCGGGTATGTGTGCAAACACTAAGGAAAGGTCCACAGCCTCACAGAGTAGAGAAAAGACTTTCATAAACAGGAAAGTTAAAAGTGACTTATGTACATATAACGTTCTTTAACACAAAGCAACAGCAACTTTAAAAATAATAGAAATAGACAACCAAATTGCTAGTGATGGGGGAGATACAAGATTGTCTCCGAGTTTTGGTAGCTGGTAAGACAGAGTGCAGAGCTGTCATCCCTTCCATTTATCCTGGTATCACAGCCTTTCTAGTCTTGAATATTTTTAATATTCTCACGAAATATTACTTCTTTAGCTTTATAGTCACATATGTTAAAGACATCTATTAGTAATTTCTGAGTTCATTAAATGTGGGCTGTTTTTCCCTCTGCGACAGAAACAGGCATATTGGAAGTCAGTGTTGGTTTCTATTCTGACCACGGGTGTAGCAGGAGTAAAGATCAAGACTTTGCATGTAGTGCACCCAGAAGAAAACAGCTATATCCTCCTTTTTACCCCTCCACACTCTTCAAAGAGGGATGTGTGATATTATACAGGAAATTACATAGGAAGTGAATACATCACTCTTGGTCAGCCGTTCCAGAGGTAATGTTAATTCACATGAATGAAGCAGAAAAGTCCTGGGAGGTAACTGAGCTAAGATATCTGTATGAAAAGTTTATGCCAATACAGTGCCATAAAGAACTGCAAAGACTAATTACTGGTAGGGGAACTCAATTAACTGGAACAAACATCTGATTGTGCAATTAAGGGAAACCCTGTAAATCATTACAAACCTCTTGTCATACAGTATTTCTTCACAGTCCTGACATAGTGGCCCTGCTCTGTCAGCTAAGAGTTAGAGCTAAGCTAAATCATGTTTCATTGCTATATTATGAATGATGATCACCTTTGTACCCTTCTCAATTACCTTGAACAGCAAAGCACATCTCTAACTCTGCATCTCACTAATGTTTTGGCATACGAGAAAGTGCAGGAAGTCATACGGAATCATGCAGTAGTCCACATGCCACATTCAGGTTTACAGGTTTGCATTTATGTACCTTTCACACAAAAGACAGCTATCCAAGGACAGGCACAAAGTTCCTTTATTATCAGACCATTTAGCCAGAATGCAACCAATGGTTATATTTTGAGTTTCGAATCCACTCAGACATCATTGGATGGAAAACTAGATTTGTACTTCATTTATTGTACCGTTTGCTTCCATTTAAAAGACATAGGAAGAGAAAGAAGAAACAACCTCATTTCAATATTACTCAAAAGAGAGTAACAGAGGGAAATAGAGATCAGTAGAACAAAGCAGAATAATGAGAAGAATATGTGAGATGCAGAGAATGTGCAAACCAAGTTGGCAGGACTGTCTGGACATAAGACTCCATGAATCTTCAGTCATAAAGAGCTTGCTTGCAGTTGCTTTGCTAAGTCTTTGCAATGAAATTGTGTTGGTCTCTTCATCTGGTTGAGGATATTTGTTTTGTTTAGACTCTAAAATTTCAGCAAAACTATTACACTGTTTATGAGACTTAGGTAAGAGGGTAAGAGAGAGCAATCCGTGCTGCGCTTTGCCATAGCCCTGCTGACTACATGAGAAATGTTGATTAAAACACAAAATATTCTGCCATCCTTCCTCGGTGAATTGCCTAAGGGCTTTTGGTTTGTTTGCTTTTGTTTTTTCTTTCAGTCTTCATACTTTGAGAGACCTTTGTTCCAAAGGCAGCAACTTCTTACACAGAAAGGTAAGAAGGAAGAGTAAGGAAGAGTAAAAGCCTCCTCATGATGGCTGAGCTCTAGGTTCTGAAAAAGGGGCCCTCATCCCCAAACTCCTTTCTTCCACACTGAGATGTGTAAGCAACTTCCTACTGATGTGTCCTCAGCACTGAATGCTGCTGGTGAGAACTGCCATACTGACTGCCATCTTTTCTCTCTGAACACTCCTGGCAGCTGTTTCTTACACTGCCTCTTGCTACATGTGTTTTTCAACTACGCTGGCAAAAATAATCTCTTAATATCTAAGAGAAATTTGCCTTCTGGGGCCCATCCATCCCTGGCCTGGGTTCAGAGAAGCTACTGAAGAGGCTGATGACTGGTGACAGTTCTGGTGACAGTACTTATGGCAGAAACATCTGGCTGGATACTCTGAACTGGATGCAGACTCCCCAGCCTGACTCACTGTTTGCTACTGTGCAAACGACTCTACATTTCAGAGATTTCAGGATCATTTATCTTCATTAAGTCACAGTTCCTAAAACCAATAATTAATGACAATAATCTGGAAATGGCTGTGCAGAAAAGGAAGTGCTAAGGGAATAAACAAATTCTGAGAAGAGGAATTGTGCATACTAAATGAAAGAGACATTAAAAAGTTGGGGTTTTCTTCACCAAGGGCATTTGGAATCCTGCAAAGAAGTTTGGAAGTTTTGATGCAGACTGAACCACTGGTATTTCCTGACACAGAATCACAGAGAATTGCTGAGGCTAGAAAAGACCTCTGAGACCATCAAGTCCAGCCTATGGCCTAACATCACCACAATCAGCTAGACCCTGGCAATGAAGTGCCACATCCAGTCTTGTCTTAAACACCTGTAGGGATGGGGACTCCACCACCTCCCTGGGTGTCTAACTTAGACACCTCCCTAGTGTCTAACCACCCTTTACATGAGGAAGGACTTCCTAATATCCAGCCTAATCCTCCCCAGGCACAGCTTCAGGCCATGTCCTCTTCTCCTATCACTAGTTGCCTGGGAGAAGAGTCTGACCCCCACTCGTGTACAACTTCCCTTCAGGTAGTTTTAGAGAGTGATAAGGTTCCCCAATTCTCTTCTTCTCCAGGCTAAACAACCCCAGCTCCCTCAATCTCTCCTCATAAGACTTTCCTTCCTATGCTGACAGAAGTGAGCGAGACCACAGGAAGTGTGAAGATGTCTGAATGTTTGCAAATGGACACAACTGGGAAGGGGGCAAGTTGAGCAGCTTTCCTGACACCCCAACACAAGGGCTGTACTTATTTCTTTTAGTCTGTCCCTTGCTATTGTTAGTAAGAGACTTATCTGGGATCTATAGTATCTAAGAGGAATGGGAGATGTCGCTTCCTTTGATGTGCAGATAGGGATTGTCTTTCCTTCTGAGTATTTCTGTGCATGCAAGCCTGAACTTCATCACAGTCTTGCTGTATTGATGCTGTCCATTTTCCTGAGCTTAACTGATTTAAATTTTCCCTGTTCCTCTAAGGAGAAGAATGCTGCTTCCCAGATACCTTGGTGTTCAGTCTTGCTGAACAAAGCCTACTAGACACAGCCATGCTATTGTTGCCACAAGTTTCCCAGAAAGAGAACTTTGGTGAGAAAAAGTTAACAGCTTCCATCTGAGAGGAAGAGGAGAGTGACAGCAGCCTTTAAAACACACGTTAAAAATTCAGTGCACTCAAGAAGTACAGCAGAAAGAAGCCTGGCACCCAGCTTCTCCTTGGCATCACAGGTGTCTTTTATGGTCTGCTCTAAAAAACCCAGTGACTGTAGAAAGGAAGATGATTTGTAAAAGTATTTTAAGGTTAAAGTGCTTTCCATTAATGCTAATTCACATAAAAACTTGAGAATTGTCCACCAATTTTAAAAAATGCTGAGGGGTGTTGCTGATGGCTTTCATCCACTGGAGAGGATATTTCACTATTTGTAACCAGCGTTCTCTCCCAGCACTAAAACCACACACTCACTGCTTAACTAACCACTTTACATTGCATCGTAGCCTTTTGTAAAAACAACTTGCATCCAAATGAAGAAAAGCCTCTGACATTCAACTTTGCCCTGTTCTCTAAAGAATGTCACATGAAATCCCCTTTCTCAGGGCTATGAAGAAGATTTAACTTTAAAATGAGAAAATTCCTGTATCAGCAAAGGACAGGAAGGTTCTAGAAGATCTTCCAGTTGGACTAGTGAGAAGGAAGATTTAACTCATTTAAAATAGCCTTGTCATGTTTGTAATGAGCTTGCATGAGGAGGCAACCTCAGGTCACAGAGGACTGGACTTGGTCCAGAAATTTGTGTTTGTTCCAAGTTCTAAATAAGCTGAAGGCTGTTGTTCTGAAATTTAGGAACATGTGAATATCTTTTCTGAGGGTGTTTTGGTGGATTTAAAAGGTGGGCAGCACCCTGTACTTACTGAAAAAAATACAGGTATGCAACAGCAGAATAAGAAACGAAAATTATGAGGATGCAAAGAAATTATATTTGGGATCACACGGAGGAGTCTATCTTTTTATGTTAAGTGTAGCCTACATCGACCGGTGATTCAGATTGCCAGTGGGCTGCAAAACTATTCAGCTGCACAAAGAAACAATGTCCCCTTCCCATACTTAAAATCTGTCAGTAAGTCTGCATTACAGACTAGGAGGGACGGGGAGGGTTCTCAGAGGTCTGTGATTCCAAAACCTTGTGACTGGGTAAAACTGTCTTCATGAATGTGATTGTTTCTCTTTTACAGTTAGGATGAACAAAGGGACATGGAAAGTGAAGCAGCAAAATGAACAAAAGAAACAGCTCATCCACATTGTGGTGTTTGCTGATGTATGGGAAGACATGGCAGGCATGGCTGTCAGACTTTCAGAGGCCTGGCTTAGTTAGGTATCCTCAAAAGGTCAAGCTGATGATTGCCATTATTTCCTGTTACTACTTGGAAGCAGTTACGGTGACATTTGGGGGTGGAGTGGACAGAGAGAGTTCAGCTGTTCAGTATCCATTTCTGGACATGGGGATGGGAAGGTTAATGCATAGTGGTTCCCATTCCCAAGAGTCGACTATCCTGCAGTACTGTAACCTCATGAAGATCATCCTCAGATGTGCCTATCCAGAGATCCCATAACCTGGGAACATGTCATGCTGCAGGTGGAGAAAAGATCCCCTCCCAGCACTGAGTCGGGGCGGTCACCTCCTAAAACAATTGCAGTGACTTGAACTACAACAGCATATGGACTGATGGGCAGCTCTGTATGTCCATCTTCACACGTTGGTAAGTACAAATGATTGGTCCTCTGTTTGTTAGGAGAAAAACGTTTAAATAATAAGTAGGAAAACTGCATACATTCTCTGCTTTTCAGGAGGCTATGAAACAGATGGATTGGCTATAGCTTTGTTTCCCTCTGCAATAAAGGTTTTGCTTTAATTCTGTAAGCATAGCTCATCTGTCTCAGCCAAGGAGATCCTAGAGGCTTTGTCAGTTTTGTATGTCTGTTTAGGGGCAAGACAGAAAAGCTGTTTTCTTGCCATGGAAAATAAATGTGCCCTGGTACAGCAGAACAAGAGGGGGAAAAAAAGAAAACACATTATAACCAAGGAAACAACAATTTATCATGCAGGAGAGGATGCAAAGAGTAAGATAGAGTTCATGGGAAAACAGGGCAGGCAGAGCCCCATCTTGTGGCAGAAAGTTCCTCTGGCTGTGACTGTGTTCAGGGACATTGCTCTGTGCAGCTGGTCTTTAAATATTTAAATGTATTGGACTACAAGAAAGATGCCTGTGCTTTGCCAAGCAGCTGCCCGTAGACAGTTTTCTAAATTGCAAGGCTAGATTACTCTAGTCTAATCCAGAAGAGAACAGGAGGAATTGGGTAATTAACTTTTCCTTTTCTTGTGGCAAATAACTGCTTTGTGCTGGGAAGGCAGGGACAGGTCTGAATCTAGAAAGGAACTGAAATGATGCTGAGCTTCTTTGGTGTTTGTTCAGTTTGGGAGTTTGCTGTGGTCTGGGCTGAGGATACAGCTACATGGTGACAAGTCACTATTCTCTTGCTAAAGATTATTAATCCATCTCTTGTTTGCACCCAATCCAATTATCAAAATAGACCATTCTTTAGGCAATTCATATTCCAGAACAGTCACTCCACTCAGCTAGCTGCAGACAGACTGACAGTGAGCAGGAATTGCTATTTTGGGTCTTCATATTCTCAGAGCTGCAGGAGTGCAATGCAGCATCTACTTTATTTGTTCCCAGGTCACCTCTCCTAAGATTCCCTTCTGTAAATACAACTATCTACTGCATGTTTGTGGAGGACATGTGAAAATAACTTGCTTCTAAGAACATATCTGTCATCTCTTTTGAACTGTTTGAAAGAGATCAGGTCCACATTGACCTACTATTTTCTTAACAAAGATCCAGATGTGTAAGAGATTTAGAGACATTGTGTTAATTCCAACAGGACTTGAACATTGAGATGAGAATTAGGTTCCTAAATACCATCTAGTTCTGACATTTCATGAATGGTGACTTTCCAGACACAAAGATGGATTTGTTTGAGAACAGCTTACCCCTGGAAGAGTCTGCTTTAGGTCTCAAAAAAAAAAATTGGAAATCATTACAAAGTTTTCTCCTGAGCCTGCTCTTGCCTTCTCATCTCTGTTAATGAGCATTTATACATGGAGAACACGTTCTCTTATGTCATTTTGCTACCTCTGCATCTAACAACGGAGCAAAATGAGTACTGAAAAGGTGCAAAGTTTTGGTATAAGTTTATTCAAAACTTCTGTAAAGTCAGATGTTTCATTATGAACTCAGGCCAAAATGTGTAGACTACCTGAGCATGTCCAGGTGTCCTCAAAAAGAACATTCTTAAAAACAGGCTGATGAATTATCTTACCCATTTGTATTTCTAATGCTTTCTCTGAGCCAGGGGTGGCTCTCTTCTGCTTTCACTGTGAGCTGAGCTTGCATTAAAAGCCTGATCAGAATCCTTCACCTTCCATGGCTGTGGTCACAGGCCACTGGCTAACAGCCTCTGCACATGGCTGCTTCATGTTTTCAGTTTAGTTCCTAGAGGGTAGACATTTGCATCATGACTGTTAGGGAGGGTGAGGAGTCACACTGGCAGAGTCTGCTCCTCCAAAACAGTCCCAACAGCCACACAGAAAGCAGGACATCAAAGTCTCCCTATCCTCTCTCCATCTTGCTGAAAGGGATGTCTTAGAAGGTAGCAATTAGTGGAGACAAATTCCTGCCAGGCAGCCAGTTACGACTGAACTTACCCAGGTGCCCCTGCAAAATAGATTTGCTGCTCTGGGTGAACCTGATTTCAACAAGAACAGTGTTCTGAAGAGAAACCAAACAACAGTAGCTATGACAACTTGCCTAGTTTGCAAGATTCACAGAGGCTAGGATGAAGCAAGCCTAACATCAAAACATCTACAGTTAAGAAAAAAAAGACAGGGCTTTTTTTGTTGGGGTCTTGTTTCTGAAGGGTGTAGAAGGTCCTATATGCAGATCTGATCCACTCCACAGCCAGTATGTTGTCTCCCTGGGGTCATGGTTAAGGACATATTGAGAAAACTTCCTACGCTGGTCCATCCATTTGACTACTACACAGATATACAGATCATTAGGGGTTGGAAGAGACCTCCAAGTGTCATTGAGTCCAACCCACCCGCTCTAGCAGGATCATAAAACCTAAGACAGGTTACACAGAAATACACCAAGACAGGTCTTAAAAGTCTCCAGAGAAGGAGACTCCACAAGCTCCCCAGGCAGCCCGTTTCAGTGCTCTATAACCTTTACAGTAAAATTAATTTTTTCTCATATTGAGGTGGAACTTCTCATGTTCCAATTTACACCCATTGCTGCTTGTCCTATCACAGGGCACAAGTGAAAAGAGATGATTTTCTTCTTGACACCCAGTCTTCATGTATTTATCTACATTGAATAAGTCCCCTTGTGAGTTTTTCCTCTAAAAGCTGAAAAGTCCCAGATCTTTCTATGTCTCCTCATAAAGTGAGTGCTCCAGTCCCCTAATCATCCTTGTGGCCCTCCATTGAACTCTCTCAATCAGATCTCTGTCCCTCTAGAACAGGGAGCCTAGAACTAGCTATAACATTCCAGATGTGGCCTCACTAGGGCAAAGTAGAGAGGGAGCAGAACCCCTCTTGATCTGCTGGACACACTCTTCTTGATCCCTCTGGGATTCCATTGGCCTTCTTGGCCACAAGAGCACATTACTGTTCTATGGTTAACTTATTGTACCCAAGAAAACATTACCTCTGCACCCAGACCACCAACTAAACTACCCAAACCTTTGAAGTCCTTTTTAATTGCCATTGGAATTCTTCTTGTAATTTCATCATTTCCAGCCTGAATAATCAACAAGGGATAGAAATCAGTGGCTCGTACCAGAGTAGGGTATTTCCTTCTAACAACTCCAACCTGAGCCTCAGAGAGGCAAAGAAACCTCTCTGTGTAATGGGTCTTGCCTACAGACAGGACCCTCTTTTCCCTTCAAAAGTGAGTTACCCCCTGGAGAATCTTTGGGTTTATGGGGTAGCTTGCTGGGATGGAGGCAGGTGATGTCTGAGTGTGCCACAATACTGCACAAAGTATACTGATACTTTTTGCTTGATAATAGTTTTTCCTAAAAATTCAAAGGACATAGAATGATCTTTGCTAGTAGAAAAGGAAAGCAAAATGCCAACAGACTGTGGATATTTCCCTGTTTCTGGAAGAACGGGGAAATATTGTTATTTTTAGTCAGTATTTTTCAAAGTTTTCTATTTTCTGTAAACAGACTTCACAAGGATTATTTTCAAAAGGTCAGAAACTGGTATTGGTCAGGCTTGTTTTACTGAAGACTGTTTTTTGTACAGTAAACAAAAATGTGAGGAAAGCCTAATTGGCAATTAAGTAGTTCTTGCAGATATTCCCTTTTTTTTTCATTTG